>OY740821.1:10892911-10975411 GCA_963514005.1 Raja brachyura | reverse complement strand
TTCTCTCGTTATGTATTATGTTTACATATTGTGTTGTGCTGCAGCAAGTAAGAATTTCATTGTTCTATCTGGGACATGTGACAATAAAACACTCTTGACTTGACACACACACGCACACACGTAAACACTCCATCTGTCTCTCTCGAACACACATGCATGCACGTACACACAAACACACACACACGCTCTGTCCCTCCCTCAAACACACACACACACTATCTCTCTCACCCCTCTCACACTTTCCAGTTACTTAACATCATTTAATAAACAGTCGTTGGACACATGCATAAGAAGGCTTTAGAGGGATACGAACCAAATGCAGGCAAATGGACCAAACTTAGATGGGGCACCTTGGTCGGCAAGGAAGAGTTGGGCGGAAGGGTCCGTGTGACTTTATAAGAATGGATAGAATTGTGAAGCAACTTATCCGCAGGATCCTGGGTGTTCTGTGGGTAGAACAGGAGAGCAAATCACAATGCAAAGATGCGCATGTTTGTAGCTAAGTTGGCATGGTAAATTTTAAACTGTCCGTAGTGTGTAGCATAGGGCTAGTGTAAGGGTGATCGCTGGTCGACACGGACTCGGTGGGCCGAAGGGCCTGTTTCTGCGTGGTATCTCAAAACGAAAGTAAACATAACATGTCTGAGAAGGTATTTTTCAAATGGAAGAAATGTATTTGAAGGCTTCAGATTGTCCAGTTCAAGGGACCTGGTCCTGAATGGGAATGAATTACTGACCAGGCCCGTACGAAGCTTTTCAAAAAGGGGGGCGGGGGGGGGGGGCATGACAGGATTACAGAAAATGTCTGTGAAGTAATGTGCGCAAAGCGCCCATCACAGGCGTGAAGCCCCTCGCGGCTGGGGGTTTTAGAGGGTCTGTTGCACTCCGAGCCTTATTTTGGAGCATTTTTGCACCAAATTTATGACCGATATTTGAGAAATCATTTTATTGGAGTCAAGATTAATACGTTTCACCGAGCATTTCCGTATTTTGATGGCTGAAAAGCAGTATTTCGTTGGGGAAGTCGGTATTTCTCACTTAAATGCAATGGAACGTACTACACAGAAACTGGATTTTTGAAAATCAGTGTTCTGCATGCAACCTCATGTATTCTCAAATATCAGTGTGGAATACTGAAAATCAGTACTCCTGAATTGTGAAACCATTTTTGAAATGCGAATTTATCATTCTTGATAATATATGTCAATAATATACATAAGTTTCCCAATTCATCATATAGTTTACCAAACAATCAAACATGCTGGCATGATGCGGCATAATCATTCAGGTGCTCCTGGATGTATATTGCCATTTACCCCTACTACTACTACTGCAAAGGCATTCGTTGGCCTTAGCCTATACGCCATTCCTGGTTCCATGAATATAGCACCTCAGACCAGTTTATCTAGCATGGCAGTCCTCAGTTTGTTAATGCTCTCAGAGCATCTGCCGTTCCGCAGTACACTGGTGTAGGTGGCCCTACTTCTACCTCTTCTTGCAGTGCCACGTTTGGTCTCGCAAAGTGTGACTTTATCTTTAATGGCAGTGTTCAGTTTGTTAAGGCTGTCCGAGGCCCGTGTCATTCCGCAGCTAGTGCACTGATGCCCGACCTCTACCTCTTCTTGCAGTGCCCTGTTTGGGCTCCCAAAGTGTGAGGGGATTAGAAGACAGTTCAGGATTCCTCTCACAGACTTTGACAACACTCTTGGCAGACTAGCATATATTGCCATTTAGTCATGGATCAAAGTAAGATGCTGAGGGAGATCGCGCCCACTGCAAGCATGCCGCCCGAGGCGAGCATCTCTCTGCTGCTCAGGCTCATGACCAAAGGTCCCGGCTACCTCCACAGTCAAATGGAGGGGGACAGGCGGGGTCGGCAGAGAGCCGTGGTGAGACTGGCTGCCGAAGAGCCAGGCGGCGAGGGGGTGCAAAGTAGAGCTCAATGGTTTGGGCAGCTCTGCCCCCGAGGAAGGCAGCAGCAGCGGCAGCGGGGCCAGCAGAAGACAAAGACTTACCTGGCCTCCAGCAGAGCGGGCGGCTGGGGCTCCCGCCTGACATTGTGCGTCGCTCCAGCTCCGAGAGGCAGCTCAGGCCCGATTCGCTGGTCATGAAGTGCGAGTTCATGCGGGGAGCGGCGGCCACCAGCAGCGCCCGCAGTTTCAAGGGCAGTGGCAGCCTGGTCCTACGGCTGCTGCCCGGCTCTAGCTGGGGGGGGGGGGGGGGGGGCGACAAGCAGCAGGGGCATCATCGCCCCGCTGCCTTGGCCGTCCCTGCCTCCCCCTTTGCGGCGGCACTGAGTTGGGACCTCTTCGCCACCGCCTCCCCTCCGGAGTGGCACATAGCGGCCGCTGCCAGCAGTGTTCAGAGTCAGTCCTTCCCGCTTACCGCGTGTATGTTAGTGTCCGGGGGTCGCTGGTCGGCGCGGACTCGGTGGGCGGAATGGCCTGTTTCCGCGCTGTATTTCTAAATTAATCTAAACTACACTAAACCAAACTAAACTAAACTGAACTCAACATCCAGATACAGCGAGCTATTGGGAAGGCAAACGGCATCACAATCTTTATTAGACGTTTTTCACCAATTGGACGAGGTTATTATGAGAATACCCTGGAATATGATGTTATACGTAACTCCCCCCGATGTTGAGCGTCTACCACTCTCAACAATCGACGAATGTCGTGAAATGCTCCCCGCCTACTGGCACAAGGGACTTCTTAACACCTTGTCCTGTGTATTTGATTCTTCACTCGATTGATTGCTGCGCTGGGTGGTGATAACTCGTAGAGATTAAATTCGAGCGGCTTTGTCATTAAATATTATATGATATTCATTGGGCTTGAAAGGATGCTCTGCCTAGTCTATCGAATCCCAAAAAATAAGGGGGAAAGCATTCAGTAAAACAGATTAGTTGTAGATTCGTGGATGTATATGGAATTGTTTGCGGACAAAGACAATGCAATGATTCACGAAGACATTGATGAATATATGTTGATTTTTGAAGTGGAATTATAGATGACTAGACCAAGTGGGACCCTTGATAGAGAGGGGAGCTAGAGGGCAGAGAGGGGGAGTGGGGAGGGAGGGGGAGTGAGGGGGGAGAGGGGGGAGGAGATGGGGGATAGAGGGGAAGGAGAGGGGTGGGTGAGAGGGGGCAGAGAGAGGGGGGCAAAGAGAGGGAGAGAGGGGGGTGGAGTGTTGAGGGGGAGGGGGAGGAGGGGGTGCGGGGGGGTGGAGAGATGGGGAGGGGGGAGAAGGAGGCAGGGGAGGAGAGGGAGTGAGGTGAGAGGGGGCGGGTAGAGAGGGGAGGAGTGAAAGGGGGAGAGTGAGGGGGAGAGAGAGGGGGAGAGAGAGAAGGGGGAGAGAGGAGGGAGGGATAGAGGAGGAGGAGAGGGGGGGAAGAGAGGAGGGGGGAAAGAGGATGGGAGGAGAAAGAGGGGGCGAGGGGGGGGGGAGGGGGAGGGGAGAGGAGGAGGGGAGCGGGGCGGGCAGCTCGCGTCAGGGCAGCTCACGGGGTGGGGGGGGGGGGGGGGGGTCACTCGCAGCACAGACACAGCATGTAGAGCCATTTTGGCGGCATCAGCCAAAGCTACTCGATTTTATTTTCAACGTTATTTCAGATTCTTGAACATTTTGATTAATAACTCGAGAAATAATGCAGGAAATTTTCAGATAATGCGTTTTTTGACTTCACGGCATAAATCTCTATCGGAATATGTAAAACATTTACCGTTAACTCGTAGTTTTTTCGAGATGATGTGATCACAAACAAATAAATAGATAAATCCACAAATCCACAAATCCACATACAAGATCAGAGTGTTATAGTTATAAGGATATGGATATGGATAATTAACGCCAGACGTTGGAAACATAGAAACATAGAAAATAGGTGCAGGAGTAGGCCATTCGGCCCTTCGAGCCCGCACCGCCATTCAATGTGATCATGGCTGATCATCCAACTCAGTATCCCGTACCTGCCTTCTCTCCATACCCCCTGATCCCTTTAGCCACAAGTGCCACATCTAACGCCCTCTTAAATATAGCCAATGAACTGGCCTCAACTACCTTCTGTGGCAGAGAGTTCCAGAGACTCACCACTCTCTGTGTAAAGAATGTTTTCCTCATTTCGGTCCTAAAGGATTTCCCCCTTATCCTTAGACTGTGACCCCTTGTAATGGACTTCCCCAACATCGGGAACAATCTTCCAGCATCTAGCCTGTCCAACCCCTTAAGAATTTTGTAAGTTTCTATAAGATCCCCCCTCAATCTTCTAAGTTGTGCTGGGCTAATCCTACATCGACTTTATGTATAACGGATGAGGTAGGATGGGGCGAATTTTATCCTTCTGATATATGTCATATCCTTCTGTACATTATCTCCCCCGCTCCCTCTAATAAAACCATTAGACTTCGAGAAGAGCAGTTACTACTGACCACTCGCCTATGGTTTCAATTTGACTCTTACCTCTATGTGTGGGGAGGAACTGCAGATGCTGGTTTAAACCGAAGATAGACACAAAAGGAAGGGGGACAGGCAGCATTTCTGAAGAGAAGGAATGGGTGACGTTTCGGGTCTAGACCCTTGTTCAGGCTGGTCTGAACCCGAAACGTCACCAATTCCTTCCCTCCAGAGATCCTGCCTGTCCCGCTGAGTTACTCCAGTTTTTTGTGTCTATCTTCGATTCTCACCTCTAAGTTGAACGGCGATGTATCATTCGTGCACAGTTGTGCCCGATATTCCTCTCTGCAGGGAAGTTTTGTCATCCACAAGAGGACGAAACTTCCCGAGATGGCGAACAGTAAAACGGCGGACCTTTTTCTGTTCTCCATTTCAGGGTCAGTGCGATTGTCCTTGTGATTGTGGCGGCGGAGAGCTTTCCGCCGTCTGCTGGCCACGACGATGAATCTAACAGTGACCACATTGAGCAGCACAATGAGGAAGAACGGGAGGAACGGGTTGATAACGCAATTTAACGCTGAAAACAAGATCCACATTGGGTCGGTGAAAAAGCTGGACTTTGTGTGGCAGTACCACGGCGTGCCGTTGGTGATGTACCGGGGTTCGTTTTTAAAATACCAGGGGATGTTTCGCAAAATGCTCAGGGTACACACGGTCCAAAGCACTCCGGCTGCAACTTTCTTCCTGCAGTACTTGGGTTTCAGCTTCTCCCAGCAGATGGCGACAAAACGATCGAACGTAAAAGCGACTGTCAGCCAGACAGAGATGTCCCTGCATGTGTAGACGAGGATGATCCTCATGCTGCAAAGAGGCGTGATCCATATGAAGCCGGCCGGGAAGAAAATTCCGACGATTCTACTTAATATTACTCCGGTGACGGCCACGAGTAGATCCGCCGCTGCCATGCCAACAAGGTAATGAGTGATGCATTTGGAGAGACCACATTTCCCCCTGGACAGGATCACAATTGCAGCCACGTTTGCTGAAAGGAAACAGATGGCTGTCAGACACATCTTCCTCTTATTCAGTTGATCTCTTTCTCGGTGGTTGAAAATCATTCATATACTATCACTAATATATATAATATAAACTTAATATAATATAAACTAGTTCGGAAGAATCATTATCCGACGAAAGGATGTGCTAGCCCTGGAGAGGGGCCAGAGGGGGTTTACAGGAACGTAAGTAAGTAAGTTTATTGGCCAAATATTCACATACAAGGAATTTGCCTTGGTGCTCCGCCCACAAGTAACAACATGACATACAGTGACAGTTACGAATGACTCAGGAAACACTGAACATTAATAATAATGAAACATTAAAGATAAAACACCATTGATCAAACATGTGAACCAACAAAATACCAGATCAAAGGGAGGCTACAGATTTTTGGCTGTTGAGTAGAGCAACTACTCGTGGATGAAAACTGTTTTTATGTCTGGCTGTGGCAGCTTTGACAGTCCGGAGTCGCCTTCCAGAGGGAAGTGATTCAAAGAGTTTGTGGCCAGGGTGAGAGGGGTCAGAGATGATCTTGCCCGCTCGCTTCCTGGCCCTTGCAGTGCACAGTTCATCAATGGAGGGAAGGTTGCAGCCAATAACCTTCTCTGCTGATCGGACGATTCGCTGCAGCCTCCGGGTGTCGTGCTTGGTGGCTGAGCCAAACCAGACCATGATGGAGCAGGTGAATGAGTGGGTTACCATATTTTAGCATTTGACGACGCTAGGCCTGTACTCGCTGGAGTTTAGATGAATGAGGGGGACCTCATTGAATCGTACCAAATAGTGAAAGGCCTGGATAGAGTGGATGTGGAGGTTGTGTATGCATTAGCGAGAGAGTCCAGGACTAGAGGCAGTAGCCTCAGAATTGAAGGACGTCCCTTTGGGAAGCAGAGGAGGAAATTATTTAGTCAGAGGGTGGTGAATCTGTAGAATTCTTTGCCACTGTGGAGGCTGTGGAGGCCAAGTCAATGGCTATTTTAAGGCAGAGATAGATAGATTCTTGATTAGTATGGGTGGCAGGGGTTATGGGGAGATGGCAGGAGAATGGGTTTAAGAGGGAGAGCCAAAGACTTACACTTTACTCACCAAGGCATTTCACCTGAACAAGGACGCTCCCCAACAGGCCGCTCCACCTGGAGCAAGCACTACTTGTATTTGCTGTTCAAGGCTTTAACTTCTGCAGCCACTCGATCCGTCACCTCTCGCTCCCCTGTCGACCTTGAAGGTGTGTGTTGCAGGCTGGCTCCGGCCGCTTTTTAAATGACCCGCTCTTGAAAACTCACCGAGGCTGTAACTTCTGCAGCCACATCCTCGCACTCGCTCATTCACCTGCCGCTCCTCCGCCGATCTACATCTTGCTTTATCCTTTGACAAACCTTCTTGCCATCCACAACTCCAACAATGCTCGTGCTATCTGAGTAGTTGCTGAGTAAACCACCCATATGTTCCATCCGATCAATATCACAAAGGATAGTTGGTCACTAAGGATTTGAGTATCGGAGCAGGGAGGGTCTACTTCAGTTGTATAGGGTCTTCGTGAGACCACACCTGGAGTATTGCATACAGTTCTGGTCTCCAGATCTGAGGAAGGACATTATTGCCATAGAGGGAGTGCAGAGAAGGTTCACCAGATTGATTCCTGGGATGTCAGGACTGTCTTATGAAGAAAGACTGGATAGACTTGGTTTATACTCTCTAGAATTTAGGAGATTGAGAGGGGATCTTATAGAAACTTACAACATTCTTAAGGGGTTGGACAGGCTAGATGCAGAAAGATTGTTCCCCATGTTGGGGAGGTCCAGGACAAGGAGTCACAGCTTAAGGATAAGGGGGAAATCCTTTAGGACCGAGATGAGAAGGACTTTTTTCACACAGAGTGTGGGTCTCTGGAACTCTCTGCCACAGAAGGTAGTTGAGGCCAGTTCATTGGCTATATTTAAGAGGGAGTTAGATTTGGCCCTTGTGGCTAAGGAGATCAGGGGGTATGGAGAGAAGTCAGGTACGGGATACCGAGTTGGATGATCAGCCATGATCATATTGAATGGCGGTGCAGGCTCGAAGGGCCGAATGGCCTACTCCTGCACCTATTGTCTATGTTTCTATGTCACAGCATTAATCATTACGGAACACCGCTGGGTTCAGAACCTCACTTAAAAAAAAAATTCAATTGGGTCGTCCTCAACTGAACTAATTTTGTATCCAATTCACCAACTCGGTGCGGGTGGCGTAGCGGTAGAGTTCCTGTCGCTTTGCAGCGCCAGAGACCCGGGTTCGATCCCGGCCTTCTACGGAGATCGTCTACGGAGATCTCCACAAACTATCTGTGCGAGTTTTCCCCGTGATTGCGTGGGTTTCATTTCATATTAACATTTCAGTCTGAACGAACATAGCATAGCATAGCACGTAACACAGTTTAACATCCGCCACAGTGAGTCTACCAGGCACCTCCTCGCTGTGATGGAAGCCAAAAGTACATGTTTCTTCCCTCCTCGTCTGCCTCTTAAGCAGGCTTTCGATGTTGGGACCCCATCCCAAAGACCTACAGGTTTGTAGGTTGTTTGGCTTGGTACCAATGTAAATTGTTCTTAACGTTGGGATCGCTGGTCGTTTCCTGGTCGATGGGACCCGTTTCCGCGCTGTATCTCTGAATTTAAACTAAACAAAACTCACCGCCCGACCATTGTGAGTTCATGTTCGGTCATGGTCATGTTCGGGACCACCTTGTCAAATGCATTACTACCGTAAACGAAGAGGAAACAGTGCACTGCCCTACCCTCCTGAAGTCATCACCAAAATGAATCACTTACTCGGTGAAAGCTCAATCAGATTTGCGTGGCTGGAACTCACCACACCACAATACTGAGACGACCACGTTAGATCACATCCTTAAGAATCGTCCCCTAAAATATATCCCCCATGGATATGAGACTCACCGGCGGATAATAGCCCGATCTCCACCACGATGTTCCACCGTTCCAACGTGGACGGCACGGTGGCGACGGCCTTAATGCGCCAGAGATCCGAGTTCGATTCTGACCACGGGTGCTGTGTCTGTACCGAGTTCCCAAGTTCTCAGCGTGACCTTCGTGGGGTTTTTTTTTCCTTGAGATCTTCGGTTTCCCCCCACACTCCAAAGACGTACGGGTTTGTAGCTTAATTGGCTTGGTCTCAACGTTAAAAACAAAATAGTCCCAAGTGTGCCTAGGATTAGTGTGTGGGGTTCGTTGGTCGGCGCGGTCTCGATGGTTCCCCGCTGTATCTCCAAACTAAGCCAAACGAAACGAATCCACAAACAGCTTTGCCTATTGTCCATTCTTCCGAGACCTTACCCGCGGCTAAATAAGATATTGTACATTTAGACTATATTGCAATCAAGCTTTTGCACAAATTCGAATTCCAGGTTGAACACTCACTCACCTGGAACGCCGACCGCAGCGAGAATGGGATAATAGATAGCGTAAAGTAATCCTCGTGCTGGCTCATGCATCCTCTTTCGTTGAAGCCTTGATACACGTCGTTCGTGAGAAGTGTGATCACGGTAAACTCGAACATTGTCTAATGTAGACAAGAATCAATCCCCCAGAGAATACATTAACCAATACCACTGCATAATGTACTTACTTCAGAGAAATAAACACAAAACGCCAATTGGGGCAAGTGGCCCTTAGTCGTCCGTCAGAGAATACACCCAAGATAGACTCACAAAGGAGGGAGAGATAGACCAGCCACGATTGAATGGCGGAGTAGACTTGATGGGCTGAATGGCCTAATTCTGCTCCTTTCACGAATAACCTGCGTTTATCCAATGTACGGAAACCTAATCATTTCTTCTATGTAAAGCACTTTTGTTTCAACGCAAGTTGATTTAAACGTGCTATATAAATAAAATATACTTACTTACTTACTTATTTCTTCCTATAGCCTCTGACATCCGCACTAATCAAGCGATCAAGTATGGCCGCTCAAAGATAAAGGTGCTCAGAATCAGAGGATGTAGGCGAGGTATTAGGCGAGTACATTGTTTCAGTGTTCACAAAGGTGGAGGCTGTCAAAGAGGGAGGAGGGGCTGAATGGAATGAGGGGTGAACGAAAATGAAGGGGTTAATGCAGGTCGATTGTGCAGTGTGGTCGATGGTCGATGAGGACACGATGGACATTTCTTTTCATATTTTCACATCGTTATCTTTCTCCGACATTGTTGTAAAAATGACGTCCCCCTTATTCTCACCTTCCACCCCATCAGCCGTCGCATATAGTCCTCCAGCACTTTCGCCACCTCCATCGGGATCCAACTACTGGCCACATCTTCCCATCGCCACCTCTTTCTACTTTCCGCAGAGACCGTTCCCTACGCAACTCCCTGGTCAACTCGTCCCTTCCCACCCAAACCACCCCCTCCCCAGGTACCTTCTACTGCAACCGCTGGAGATGCAGCACGTGTCCCTTTACCTCCCCCTCGACTCTGTCCAGGGACCCCGACAGTCTTTTCGGGTGAGGCAGAGGTTAATTTGCACCTCCTCCAACCTCAGCTACTGTTTCTACTGTTCCAGGTGTAGACTCGTCTATATCGGCGCGCCCAAGCGCAGGCTGGGCGATCATTTCGCTGAACATCTCCGCTCAGTCTGCCTAAACCTATCTGATCTCCCGGTTGCTCAGCACTTTAAATCACATTCCCATTCCCACTCTGACCTTTCTGTCCTGGGCCTCCTCCATTGTCAGAGTGAGGCCCAGCGCAAATTGGAGGGCAGCTTACACCCGGTATGAACATCTTACCTCAAATAACACTTGCTTTCCTTCTCTCTCCATTCCCTCCCCTTCCAGGGCAGTGAGGCAGTGCAGCCTACACGAGATTGATCCCTGGGATGGCGGGACAATCATATGAGGAAAGGCTTGGCTTGTATTCACTGGAGTTTAGAAGGATGAGGTGGGGTCTTATAGAAACATATAAAATTATAAAAAGGACTGGACAAGCTAGATGCAGGGAAAATTTTTCCCAATGTTGGGCGAGTCCAGAACCAGGAGCCGCACAGTCATAGAATAAAGGAGAGGCCGTTTAGGACTGAGGTGAGAAAAGACTTTTTCACCCAGAGAGTTGTGAATATGTGGAATTCCCTGCCACAGAGGGCAGTGGAGGCCAAATCACTGGATGGATTTAAGAGAGATTTAGATAGAGCTCTAGGGGCTGGTGGAATCAAGCGATATGGGGAGAAGGCAGGCACAGGTTATTGTTTGGGGATGATCAGCCTTGATCACAATGAATGGTGGTGCTGGCTCGAAGGGCTGAATGGCCTCCTCCTGCACCTATTTTCTATGTTTCTATGTTTCCCAGTTCTCCCATCAGTCTTACTGTCTCTGACTACATTCTATTTCTGTCCCACACACTCCCCTGACATCAGTCTGAAGAAGGGTCTTGACCCTAAACGTCACCCATTTCTTCTCTTCGGAGATGCAGCCCGTCCCGCTGAGTTACACCAGCATTTTGTGCCTACTATCCATGTACCTGTCTAACTGTTTCTTAAACGTTTGGATAGTCCCAGCCTCAACTACCTCCTCTGGTAGCTTGCTCCATACACCCACCACCCTTTGTGTGAAAAAGTTACCCGCTCAGATTCCTATTAAATCATTTCCCCATCACCTTGAACCTATGTCCTCTGCTCCTCGATTCACCTACTCTGGGCAAGAGACTGCATCTTCCCGAACTAATCTTCTCTTGATTTTGTCCACCTCCATAAGATCACCCCTCATGCTCCTGAGCCCCATGGATTGGAGACCCAGCCTCTTCAAGCTCACCCTATAGCTCAGACCCTCTAGTCCTGGCATCAATACTGCACAAGGTCCTGGCATTGTGGGATTGGGAAGGTTGCCTGGCATAGACCGTTGCAAGCGCTGTCTTTGTATGTTTTGTAGATGGAGTAGGGCAGGTTCAGATCAGGAAGTATATGTTTTTTTGGATTCTAGTGAGCCATTAAATTGGTTGGACCCTTGGGAAAAAAAAAAAGAAAATTCACGCAGAGTGGTGAACCTCTGGAATTCTTTGCCACAGAAGGTAGTTGAGGCCAGTTCATTGGCTATATTTAAGAGGGCGTTAGAAGTGGCTAAGGGGATCAGGGGGTATGGCGAGAAGGCAGGTACGGGCTCATGATTGGGGACGATCAGCCATGATCACAATGAATGGCGGTGCAGGCTCAAAGGGCCAAATGGCCTACTCCTGCACCTATTTTCTATGTTTCTAACTCCACAAAGCCTGATGGGATCTATCCCAGTCTATCGAGAGAAGAAGGGAATGCGTTTTCAGGGGTCTTTATAAAGTTTGTTGCAATTTCTCTAGTCACAAGTGAGGCCCAGGTGGACTGGAGATGAACTGTTCGTGATCCTTTGTCCCAGTCCGGGAGTAGAGACTATCCAGGGAATTATAGACCGGTGAATGTCACATCGATGGTAGGGAAGCTATTGGAGTGGATTCTTCGTGATAGGAGTTATTGCCAATTGGAAGAAAATGTGCTAATTGGTGACAGCCGGCACGGACTTGTACGTTGTCTTATTGCCTTGATTTTGAGGAAGTGACTAATGTGATCGATGAGGGTGAACATTGTCTATCTGGGCTTTAGAAAAGCCTTTGATCAAGTGCCCCATGGCAGGCTGATCCTGTAGATTAACATGCACATGATTCACCGAATCTGGTGGCCATACCCATAGAAAACAGAGGGTGAGGTCACAAGGTCATAGGTGATAGGAGCAGAATTATGCCATTAGGCCCATCAAGTCTACTCCGTCACTCAATCGTGGCTGATCTATCTCTCCCTTCTAACCCCATTCTCTTTCCTTCTCTCCATTACCCCTGACAACCGTACTAATCAAGAATCTATCTATCTCTGCCTTAAAATTATCCACTGACTTGGCCTGGGTTGTGTTGAAAGGGCGTTATTCTGGCAGTAGGTGAGTGACCAGTGGAGGTTTGCGCACCAATCTGGGTTGGGATGTGATGTCTTACATGCCACGTTAGTACTCAACATCTCCCCTTCTCCCCTTCTCGCCATCTCTCCCCTGTGCTCCACTTGGACTCGCACGTATTTCTACGCCCCTCCTTTCCATTCCTACAATTCCTCTCAAGTTTCACAATTCGCAAATTCCCAATATGTTTGTCTTACCACCTCTGTCTTTTCACCTCTGGCCTTTGTACAATCACAGACAAACATAGAAACATAGAAAATAGGTGCAGGACGAGGCCATTCGGCCCTTCGAGCCAGCACCGCCACTCATTGTGATCATGGCTGATCGTCCCCAATCAGTACCCCGTTCCTGCCTTCTCCCCATATCCCTTGACTCCACCAGCCCCTAGAGCTCTATCTAACTCTCTTAAATCCATCCAGTGACTTGGCCTCCACTGCCCTCTGTGGCAGGGAATTCCACAAATTCACAACTCTGCGTGAAAAAGTTTTTCTCACCTCAGTCTTAAAGTTTTTTCTCACCTCCCCTTTATTCTAAGACTGTGTGGCCCCTGGTTCTGGACTCGCCCAACATTGGGAACATTTTTCCTGCATCTAGCAGTCCTTGTGCAGTCCTTTTATAATTTTATATGTTTCTATAAGATCCCCCTCATCCTTCTAAACTCCAGTGAATCACCTGCGTATCATAGCCCCTCTCACGTGTATTGACAAATTGCCTGACGGATTTTATTATAGGTCTGAAGAATGGTCCCAGAACGTCACCTAGTTCCTTCCTACACATTTATTCGACCCATCCTCTCTTCCACCCTCCACTACAATCAGTCTGAAGAATGGTCCCAACTCGAAACGTCAGCTACAAATGGCCTCCTGAGATGCTGCCGCGCCCGCCTGACCTGCTGAGATACTCCAGCGCTTCGTGTCCTATTCCCCCCCAAGCATATCTGTCACAAACTGCTGCGCCATTCCGAGGATCCACCCGATCAACTAGATCACAAAACGCTTCCTTGATGTTTAACGTTGATTTTGATTGCGTCGGTGCAAGCGAATTCTAATGCCCCTGTCCCACTTAGGAAACCTGAACGGAAACCTCTGGAGACTTTGCGCCCCCACCCAAGGTTTCCGTGCGGTTCCCGGAGGTTTTTGTCAGTCTCCCCAATGGTCGAAAGTGGTTTCCGCTTCTTCTATGTTCCGGCGATTATTTAAAAAAATTCAAAACCGGCCCCGACTAAAAATAGGTTGCCGTTTTAAAAATCGGTCATTTTTTAGTCGAAGCCGGTTGCGATCCTAGTTGAAGGTGGTTGCCGGAGGTTGCAGGTAGTGGAAGGTAAGACCTTTTTTTCACCCAGTTTTTAAAAAATATATTTTTATTAGAAGCCATACGTATTACAAATAATATAACAGTTGTTTTCAGATATACATTTTACATATTTCCAAAGTTACATGAATATTACAAAGCAATATATATATAAGCCTCAATTATTTTTTTTTGAGAGTGAAAAGAGTAAATAGATAATAGATGTTTAATTTAAAGAGTGTGATTAACTAATATTGATTATGATTTTGGTTATATGTGAGAGAAAAAAAATGAAAAAAAATCAAAATAACAAAATTTGAAGTATACATCTTAACAATGAATGGAACAATTTCTAATAACAATATATATAGAGACGAGTATACAAATCTCGGATGTAATCTTTTCATCTGATCCTACCACCGAGTACTTGTTGAGTTACAATGCTGAGCCCAGCTACCCCTTCATATAGTCAGTGGATGGAGACCATATTTGTTCAAAAAGTTCATATTTATCCATTCGGATAAACCTAATTCTCTCCAATTGCAACATCTCCAACATTTCCACTGTCCACATTTTGATTGTAGGGGATAATGGTCCCTTCCAGAATTTTAATATTAATTTTTTTCCAATCATTAAACAGTAATCAAGAAAGTGTCTTTGATTTACTGTTAATGTTTGATTTGAATCTAAAACACCAAATATTATTAGCTTTGGGTCAGGATTTAATATAATCTTAAGAACTATAGAGTAAATTTTAAAAAATTCAGTCCAATAACTACTAAGTTTTGTACATATTACAAAACTATGCGTTAAATCAGCTTCTATGTGCTGACATTTATCACACAATGGAGATATGTTAGAAAAAATTCTATTTAATTTCATTTTTGAATAATGTAATCTATGTAATACTTTGAATTGTATCAAAGTATGTCTGGCATTTAACGAACAACGCTGCATATGTTGTAAACTTTCATAGACACATAGAAACATAGAAAAATAGGTGCAGGAGTAGGCCATTCGGCCCTTCGAGCCTGCACCGCCATTCAATGTGATCATGGCTGATCATCCAACTCAGTATCCCGTACCTGCCTTCTCTCCATACCCCCTGATCCCTTTAGCCACAAGTGCCACATCTAACGCCCTCTTAAATATAGCCAATGAACTGGCCTCAACTACCTTCTGTGGCAGAGAATTCCAGAGACTCACCACTCTCTGTGTAAAGAATGTTTTCCTCATCTCGGTCCTAAAGGAATTCCCCCTTATCCTGAGACTGTGACCCCTTGTTCTGGACTCCCCCAACATCGGGAACAATCTTCCAGCATCTAGCTTGTCCAACCTTTTCGTAAGTTTCTATAAGATCCCCCCTCAGTCTTCTAAATTCCAGCGAGTACAAGCCGAGTCTATCCAATCTTTCCTCATATGAAAGTCCTGACATCCCAGGAATCAGTCTGGTGAATCTTCTCTGTACCCCCTCTATGGCAAGGATAGATTTCTTCCCAGAAGTCTTTTAATATCGATAAACCTGTTTCATTTTCCCATATTTGTCGAAGTGATTCTGTTGTTGGCATTTCCCTGTCCAAAAGGATGTTATATATATATATGCTATTAATTTCTCTGTGTTTGGATACTTATTAAGCACTTCATCCAGTAAACCTGGTTCTCTATTTCTATAATCTTGCATATTTGATCTAACATAATCTCTGATTTGTAAATAGCTAAATAAGTTATTTGAGTGCAGTCCATAAATATCTTTCAACTCTTGAAATTAGAGAAATTACCCATTTCTATAAAGATGTTCTATCCTTATAATTCCTAAATTTTTCCATTGTCCAAACCCCCCATCCAATAAGGAGGGCTTAAACAAAGGATTATTCATATAATGTCAAAGCGACATATTTTCCAAATACGTCTATTGCTAAAAATTATAGGATTTTCCTATAAATTTTTTTTTTTTGTACCACCCTTGGAGCAAGGAGTTTTATTCCACCAGGGAGGTCTTACCTTTCGACCATCAGGGAGACTGACAAAAACCTCCGGGGACCTCCGGGGACCGAACGGAAACCTTGGGTGGGGCGCAAAGTCTCCAGAGGTTTCCGTTCAGGTCTCCTAAGTGGGACAGGGGCATTAGATTTTTCACGCCCTCATGGAAGGCTGCAATGGAAATGCAAAACACTACACAAACATGCTTTTAATGATACTGCCACATAATAGCACCGGCATCAGATGGAATTCTGAACACTAAACGCGCGACTTTTTACGGTTCTTCAGGTAACTAATCTCGTTATCAGTGTCAGAGGGTATTTTAGGCCATTCTGCATTTCCTCCCGGAATTTCTTCTGTGTGACCACGTAAATACACGTGTTGGTGCAACAACTTAACAGGAGAAGCATGTGCCCGGCTTCCTGAAGCATGAATATAGGGTCGTTATAACCAGAGTAAACGTACGTGTTGGTGATCCGGTAGTACAGGTGGTGCACCGTGTATGTCACCCACAACAGGACGACGCTCCCGGATATGCTGAAGAGTAAAATTATGGATTTTCGCCTGTTTTCCAACTCCGGGTCGGCGTTCTTGTCACTACAATTAATGCCCCTCAACGCCCGTCGAATTCTGCTGGAGACTAATATGTGTCGAACCGTCAGTGCATTAAACAGTAAAATGAGACATATTGCCAGGCACGGTGTTAATATGTGATTAATCCAGGAATATGTTATCCATTGGGGCTCGACATAAAAACTAGCTATCGTGATACAGTACATTGGAATGCCGTTAACCCAATACAAAGGTTCCAGCGCCAAATACAATGGAACGTATTCCAAGCAGCTCAAGACAAGTACGGTGCACACAATTGCCGTTGCGTTTTTCTGGGTGCAATATTTAGTTTTCAGTTTCGGGCAACAAATGGCAACGAGCCGGTCAAAGGTGAAAGCGACGGTTAACCAGACGGAGAAATCTCTGGCAACATAAACCAGCACCGTTTTGACTCGACAAGCCGGTGTGTAGGATAGGTGGTTGACGGGCAGGTAAATGCCGACGACTCGGTTCAGTATGACGCCGGTGATAACAACCAGTAGGTCCCCGATAGCCATGGCCACCATGTAGAGGGTGATGCATTTTGAGAGCCCACATCTCCTCCGGAGCAGGATCACAACGGCCACGACGTTTACTGCAAGAAAGCAAACGTGAACGCGGAGATAGACACAGCAAAGCTGGAGTACATTTATGGGTCAGACAGCATCTCAAGTCCAAGTTCAAGTTCAAGTCAGTTTATTGTCATGTGTCCCTGATAGGACAATGAAATTCTTGCTTTGCTTCAGCACAACAGAACAAGGCATTGACTACAAAACAGATCAGTGTGTCCATATACCATTTATAACCGTATAACAATTACAGCACGGAAACAGGCCCTCTCGGCCCTTCCAGTCCGTGCTGACCATTTATTTTCCCCTAGTCCCATCTACCTGCACTCAGACCATACCCCTCCCGTCCATATACCTATCCACTTTACTTTTAAATGTTACAATCGATATCATGTGTGTATATATAAATATATACACACATGAATAAATAAATTGATAAAGTGCAAATAACAGATAATGGGTTATTAATGATCAGAGTTTTGTCCGAGCCAGGTTTCATCTCTGGAGAAAAGAAATAGACGACGCTTCGATCGAGACCCTTCTTCAAACATAAACACGGATTTGCCACCATAGGATAGTTGGGCAATATAAGAAACATATAAAATTGTAAAAGGACTGGACAAGCTAGATGCAGGAAAAATGTTCCCAATGTTGGGCGAGTCCAGAACCAGGGGCCACACAGTCTTAGAATAAAGGGGAGGTCATTTAAGACTGAGGTGAGAAAAAACTTTTTCACCCAGAGAGTTGTGAATTTGTGGAATTCCCTGCCACAGAGGGCAGTGGAGGCCAAATCACTGGATGGATTTAAGAGAGAGTTAGATAGAGCTTTAGGGGCTGGTGGAGTCAAGGGATATGGGGAGATGGCAGGCACGGGTTATTGATTGGGGATGATCAGCCATGATCACAATGAATGGCGGTGCTGGCTCGAGGGGCCGAATGGCCTCCTCCTGCACCTATTGTCTATGTTTCGATGTTTCTATGTTTACGTGGCGACTATTTGTATACCTTGAATTTCAAGGTATTTGATTGAGACGTGTTACACGTTACATGAAGTGTTCAATTCAATTCTAGTGTCTGGCAATTTCTCCCGGGGGGGGGGGGGGGGGGTCATGTCTGTCTACCCTATGCATGCTTCGCATAATTGTATACATTTCTATCAGTTCCTACCTCAAGCTACCTGACATTCCAGACACAACAACCCAGGTTCGTCCATCCGGTCCAGATATTTAGTACCCAGTATTGTAGACAGCATGTGTTTGGGTTGCAGGGGGACGCGAGGACACTCAGTCACAAGCAGAAATTGCAAGCTCCACAGAGGCAGCACCGAAGTTCAAATTCCCACCGCAGACGCTTGAACTACGAGGTAGCGGTCTCATTAGCTGCGCTGAATCTTTGGTTGGATGAGTGTGGGAAGGACTGGTTTAAATCGAAGAATGACACAAAATGCTGGATTAACTCAGCGGGACAGGCAGCATCTCTGGATAGAATGAATGTGTGACGACCTTTGTCTCGTGTTCACACCTTACACCACCTTATCTCTGTATCTCCCTCTCCCCTGACTCAGTCTGAAGAAGGGTCTCGACCCGAAACATCACCTGTTCCTTCTAACCCGAGATGCTGCCTCTCCCGCTGAGTTACTCTAGCATTTTGTGTCCATCTTCGAAATGTGTGCGAAGGAACTGCAGACGCTGGTTGAAACCGAAGATAGACACAAAAAAGCTGGAGGAACTCAGTGGGTCAGACAGCATATCTGGAGAAAATGTATAGGGGACGCTTCGGGTCGAGGCCGAGGTCGTGCGAAAAGATAAGTCAATAGCATACTTACTGGGCACTCCAACGACGGCAAGAGCGGTGTAATAAATTGTATAAAGCTGTCCTTTCACGGGCTCGTGCATTTTTCTCAGAGGGCTGCAGGTACAGTTGTTCCTGCACGTGTGGTAAAAATGGGTCGAATGCTTCCCTGATATATACTTGAGAGACGTCCCTAGTGGATCACGTGCATACATTCTATTTTCAACTCTCTAATGGTTTTTTTTAAATCTGCATCTCACATCATTTAGTTCAGTTCAGAGATACAACGCGGAACGGGCACCGAGTACGGGTGTCAGGGGTTCTGGGGGGAGAAGGCAGGAGAATGTGGTTTGGATGGGGTGATATAGATCAGCAATGATTGAATGGCGAAGTAGACCCGATGGGCCGAATGTCCTAATTCTGCTCCTACCACTTATGATCTTGTGACCTTCATGCATATGGTTCATTAACCAAAATCAAAAGCCTTGCTAAAAATCAACTTTGAGAGTAGCTGGTCGGATCAAGTGAGGGGTGTTGGGGGTCTGGGCCCTTCCCGATTGGAAAACCATTCCACGGACTATTCATTTACCACCATATTTGCTGCCTGACCCGCTGAGGTCTTCGCGTAGATTGTTGTCCTGAAGATTCCAGTACTTTGTGATAAGTACTTTCTTGCGAATTTCACCATTGCTCCTCAAATGTCCAGCCTACAACCTCTATATATCGCCCAGACCCTCTAGTCGTGGCACCTTCCTCGTAAATGTTCTCTGTGCCATTTCCAGCGTGACAATATCTCTCACGAATTCATAGAAACATAGGAAAAATAGGTGCAGGAGTAGGCCATTCGGCCCTTCGAGACTGCACCACCATTCAATGTGATCATGGCTGATCATCCAACTCAGTATCCCGTACCTGCCTTCTCTCCATACCCCCTGATCCCTTTAGCCACAAGTACCACATCTAACACCCTCTTAAATATAGCCAATGAACTGGCCTCAACTACCTTCTGTGGCAGAGAGTTCCAGAGACTCACCACTCTCTGTGTAAAGAATGTTTTCCTCATCTCGGTCCAAAAGGAATCCCCCCTTATCCTTAGACTGTGACCCCTTGTTCTGGACTCCCCGAACATCGGGAACAATCTTCCAGCATCTAGCTTGTCCAACCCCTTAAGAATTTTGTAAGTTTCTATAAAGATCCCCCCTCAATCTTCTAAATTCCAGCGAGTACAATCCGAGTCTATCCAATCTTTCCTCATATGAAAGTCCTGACAATTCGATTGAGTTTTTTTTTTAAGAAGGTTGCTGAACCTAAATGGACTCCTATTTCATACGCTTCTGCACGATGGGCTGCTGTGGACCATTAGTTGGCAAGAGATCCAGGAAATCGAAAGGAAATGGTGTTTCATCGTGTGTCGCATTCAGTTGCATGGCAGGGCCCTGGTCTGGATTTGGTTCAGCCCCTTGTAGAGAACACCTGACAGCGCATCCAAAGCTATACCATGGACACGTGCCATTCGAATCCACGCCGGGCGTCAATTACATGTTCACACTGGTTCTACATTCTCCCACTTTCACACCACAGAAGCAATCGACAGAATCCAATTAACCTCCAATCCCGCACACAAAAGCAACGAGACTATTGCAAACCTTACAGCTCGGTTACATTATTACTTAACAGCGATCCGACCTCCATTTTGCAAAAAGCACTGCACAAATCGCAACCAAACAATCGTGACCCTCTCTGGCTAAACCCCACCCTTCACCACCCCCAGTTTAAATTCCAGTTGGAATATTTTGGAGGACCATGGAACCAAGAACACATTAGGAGTCTCGAATGCATTCCAATATCAATTATTGTTTAAGGCATTAAGGTTGGTACATGGTAAACGGTAGGGAATTGAAGAATACAGTTGAACAGAGGGATCTGGGAATAACCGTGCATAGTTCCTTGAAGGTAGAATCTCATATAGATAGGGTGGTAAAGAAAGCTTTTGGTATGCTAGCCTTTATAAATCAGAGCATTGAGTATAGAAGCTGGGATGTAATGTTAAAATTGTACAAGGCGTTGGTGAGACCAAATCTGGAGTATGGTGTACAATTTTGGTCGCCCAATTATAGGAAGGATGTCAACAAAATAGAGAGGGTACAGAGGAGATTTACTAGAATGTTGCCTGGGTTTCAACAGCTAAGTTACAGAGAAAGGTTGAACAAGTTAGGTCTTTATTCTCTGGAGCGCAGAAGGTTAAGGGGGGACTTGATTGAGGTCTTTAAAATGATGAGAGGGATAGACAGAGTTGATGTGGACAAGCTTTTCCCTTTGAGAATAGGGAAGATTCAAACACGAGGACATGACTTTAGAATTAAGGGACAGAGGTTTAGGGGTAACATGAGGGGGAACTTCTTTACTCAGAGAGTGGTAGCGGTGTGGAATGAGCTTCCAGTGGAAGTGGTGGAGGCAGGATCGTTGGTATCATTTAACAATAAATTGGATAGGCATATGGATGAGAAGGGTATGGAGGGTTATGGTATGAGTGCAGGCAGGTGGGACTAAGGGAAAAAAGTTGTTCGGCACGGACTTGAAGGGCCGAGACGGCCTGTTTCCGTGCTGTAATTGTTATATGTTATATGGTTATATGGTTGTACAGAATGACACCACTTAGAATAGGTATCACAAAGCTACCTAAGGAGGGAAGGAACAAAGGTGGACCCGGCGTGGGGGAGGGGGGCGCCGTGAGGGGAGGAAAGAAAAATGGGTACCGGAGATGAGTGTGTGGGGGTGGGGGTGGGGGGGGGGGGAGAAGCGTGAGGGAGGCGTGGAGAACATTGTACCATGGAGGAGGGGGGGGCGCCCTGTGAGAGGAGAAGGGGGGAAGAACAAAGGGGGAACTGGCGCGGTGGGGTGGGGGGAATTTGTAACTTTCTAAGCGCCCTTTATCGGCGACTATTTGAATACCTTGCGTCTGCCAGCAAAGAATGTCACTCTGACTTGCCCCATGTGATGATAAAGTATCCAATTCGAATCAATTGGTCAAGTATATGGTTAGGTTAGTGAAAATGGAGGGTACGATGCTACACGTTTGCTGAAGAGAATCGATTAAATGAAAAATAAAGTGGATAGATACACCATAGTGTACCTGATCGAACGCTCTACCACCAGTCTATTGGCTTGCATGCAAGAAGACCCAATCAGCAGACACAAGGCGATTGTTATGTAAACGAGAATGTACATTGAATGTTGGAAAAGCCAAATACAGGCAGAAAATAACGGGAACAACATTTTCTGAACGCAGGCTTGAGTTGGAACGTTAACCCCGTTTTGCTATCTATTGACGCTGGTTGACCTGCCTGGTATTTTCAGCATTCTCCTCTTTATTTGTGAGAACTTACTGGTGTGCTGCAAGGTCCCAGCTAACGTGACTCAGTCGATGTGTACTTCTGGGGTCGACAAAAATGCTGGAGAAACTCAGCGGGTGCATCTCTGGAGCATCTATGGAACGAAGGAGATAGGCAACGTCTCGGGCCGAAACCCCAAGGGTTTCGGCCTGAAATGTTGCCTATCTCCTTGGGGAGACGGCCCGAAACGTTGCCTATCGCCTTGGAGTTTTGGCCCGAAACGTTGCCTATCTCCTTGGAGTTTTGGCCCGAAACGTTGCCTATCGCCTTGGGGTTTTGGCCCGAAATGTTGCCTATCTCCTTGGGGAGACGACCCGAAACGTTGCCTATCTCCTTGGGGTTTCAGCCCGAAACGTTGCCTATCGCCTTGGAGTTTTGGCCCGAAACGTTGCCTATCGCCTTGGAGTTTTGGCCCGAAACGTTGCCTATCGCCTTGGAGTTTTGGCCCGAAACGTTGCCTATCGCGTTGGAGTTTTGGCCCGAAACGTTGCCTATCGCCTTGGGGTTTTGGCCCGAAATGTTGCCTATCTCCTTGGGGAGACGACCCGAAACGTTGCCTATCTCCTTGGGGTTTCAGCCCGAAACGCTGCCTATCTCCTTGGGGTTTCGGCCCGAAACGTTGCCTATCGCCTTGGAGTTTTGGCCCGAAACGTTGCCTATCGCGTTGGAGTTTTGGCCCGAAACGTTGCCTATCTCCTTGGGGTTTCGGCCCGAAACGTTGCCTATCTCCTTGTGTCCCTTCGATTTTCCAGCATCTGCAGTCCCTTCTCAACCACGATGTGTACATCTATTCTGTTTCCTGCCTCAATGCGACAACGGGGAACTAACTGATAAGCGGCTGAACCAAAGGAAGGGAAGCAATGATCCCTAGTCACTGTGGCTATTTCCCCGGGTTTTGTTGTTTCCTGAGTCGTTAAGAAAACCAACCTCCAGAGATGCAGTAAATGAGAACTGTCACCAAATGTGCTATACACACTCGACCCGTGTTTTGAGTTCAACACAACTGATTCCTCAATTCGGGAAGCTGGGGTGACCATATTGACATGCACGATATAATGAGGGGCATGGAAAAACTGAACATTCAAAACCTTTTGTATCCCAGGTCAGATGTTTCGGAACATGAAGGGGAGTGGGCGGCCACTTGCGGGTTACTCTTTTCTCTCACCTCTTATTCCCTACCTGTGATGACCTACGAGAGAGTGACGTGGACACAGGTATGCATCCCAGTATAATACATATGGGCAAATATGTCGGCACCAAGGGTTTCGAATGATAAGACCTACATGCAGGGAAATGCACTCAATATGCCAACATCATCAGCATGGACAATGTGGGGCAAAGGGTCATAGCTGAACACCGCTATGACTCTATTGGAATGAAGACGGTCCCAGTGCCGGTTACCTGAACCTAGCTCGATATATTTATGCCCCTGTCCCACTCAGGAAACCTGAACGGACACCTCTGGAGACTTTGCGCCCCACCCAAGGTTTCCGTGCGGTTCCCGGAGGTTCCCGGAGGTTCCCGGAGGTTTTTGTCAGTCTCCCTGATGGTCGAAAGTTCTATAGAACATAGAAGAAGCGGAAACCACTTTCGACCATTAGGGAGACTGACAAAAACCTCCGGGAACCGCACGGAAACCTTGGGTGGGGCGCAAAGTCTCCAGAGGTTTCCGTTCAGGTTTCCTAAGTGGGACAGGGGCATTATGCTCTATTAAAGGTGTATTTTTTATAATAGATGTCTGCAAATCGAATGTGTAGGCTGCGCATTGTAACGCGTAGAATGTACGCTCTAAGTAGTGTTAAGCTAATTGAGCTTAACATCTGTAATTGGAAAGTTGCTAGAGGGTGTTCTGAGGGATATGCTATACAGGCATTTGGATGAACAAGGACTGATTATGGATAGTCAGCGTAGGTTTGTACGTGGGAAGTCGTGTCACACAAATCTGATTGAGTTTTTTGAAGGCGTGGCCAAATAGGTCGATCTGTCAGAGCTGTGGATGCTGTATACATGGATTTCATTAAGGCATTCGACAAGGTTCTGCATGGGAAGGTGCTCTGGAAGGTTAGATCGCATGGGATCCAAGGACTGTGACTAGTGGTATGCCTCAGTGATATGCCCCCCCCCCCCCCCCCCACCCCCCCACTCCCTAATATTGGGTAGTCCAGAGGGGCGCTGTTTAAGAATAAGGGGTCGGCCAGTTAAGACTGAGATGAGGGAAAAACGTTTTCAGTCAGAGAGTTGTGAACCTGTGGAATTCTCTGCAACATAAGGCAGTGGAGGCCAATTCACTGGGTGTTTTCGAGAGAGAGTTTGATTTAGCTCTTAGGGGTAACGGAATCAAGGGATATGGGGAGAAAGCAGGAACGGGGTACCGATTTTTGGACATCAGCCATGAACATATTGAATGGCGGTGCTGACTCGAAGGCCCGAATGGCCTACTCCTGCACCTATTTTATATGTGTCTTTCTTTCTATGTCCACGTTCCCATGTCACCTATTCTCTATGTTTCTACGTTTCTATCCTAACGTTAACTGAAATGGGAGAACTTTACGCGGGGAGATTTATTAGTTCCACTCCGGCGAGTTTAACCTCGTCTGCCAAGGCGTTCGGATCCAACGCAGTGGTGTTGCAGGTTGGAACGGTGATATCTGTTGTGAGGAACACAATAGTGATTAACACGTACGCGGTCAGTTCTCCGCGACCCAAACGTCTCCCCGTCGACGTCAACAAATAAAGAAAAGCCATATGCATTTAAGTGGGATTATCTCAAGTGCGTTCAACACCATCCAACTCCTGATTCTGAATGACAAGCTGAAGAAGATGGGGGTGGAATCCACATTTATCTCCTGGATATACAACTACCTGACGGGTCGACCACAGTTTGTTAAGCTGGGGGACAGTGTCTCTGGCACAGTGGCGTGCAACGTTGGACCCCCACGGGGAACGGTTCTGGCCCCGTTCCTCTCCACCCTGTATACAGCAGACTTTAACTATAAGTCTGACACATGCCACGTACAGAACTATTCAGATGACACAGCGATTGTGGCGTGTGTAAGGAACGGGCAGGAGGAGGAAAACAGGAACTTGACCAGTGCCTTCTGTGCCTGGAGTAAAGAGAACCGTCTCATCCTGAACACAACTAAGACTAAAGAGATGGTGCAAGCTCCCCCTTCAGCCGGTCAACGCTGGTGGGGCTGACATTGAGGTGATGCAGACATATAAATACCCTGGAGTGCACCTGGATAACAAACTGGACTGGTCTGTCAACTCTGACGCCCTCTACAAAAAAGGCCAGAGCAGACTCTTTTTCCTCAGAAGGCTCAAATCCTTCAATGTGCGTAATGATATGCTGCACATGTTTTACAACACTGGTTGCAAGTGTTACTTTCTACGCTGTTGTCTGCTGGGGCAACAGCATTAGTGCAAAAAACAACAAGCAGCTAGACAAACTGGTTAAACGAGCCAGCTCAGTGCTGGAGGGGGGAGTGGACTCTGGGGTGGATGTGCTTGAGAGGCGTATGAGGCACAAGGTGCAGGTCATCCTGAAAAACCCCGGGCATCCCCTCCATGTAATTCTGGAGAGTCAAAAGAGCACTCGGAACATCAACCGGCTCCTCTCCCTGCCCTGTAGATCGGAGCGGTTCAGGAGAATCCTTCACCCCTGCAGCCATTAGATTTATAATTCGGACCGCTAGGCTGTAGGGGGATGCATTTTTGCAATTTTTAATTTTTAATTGTCAATTATTGGTCTTTTTAAGTATTTATTGCTCTCAGGCAGTGTCCACATTGTATTTTATGTATTTTCTGTCTGCGTTCGTTCTGAATGTGTGGGTTTGTTGGTTGGTGGCCTCTGGACATCTGGATTTCCCTGAGAGGATCAATAAAGTATTTATTTTTATTATCTATTATTATTATTTACTATTTCTTGGAAGCGGAATTGAAACTATTTCACCTGGACTTTTCCCCCCAACAAAATATGCCTTTCGATAATGGCATTATTGAGACATTTGGCATATGCAGTTTAGCAGGCACTGCGATGAGTCGATATGACACGGAGCAAAATTTGGGAGAAAGAATGCATCGTCACAAATGATGCAGAATCCGTGTTGCGTCTACGGGGTAGTATGAAGGCTGAGAACGTTCTATAATCGTATCCAGCAACGACCCTTCCAAGAGCATTGTCAATGCGCAGAATCTGAAAGGATTGAAATATTCTCCATTCTCCATGCGGAGGCTCTATAAGTTCTTGGTTACTTGGTCCTCCAAAATATTCCAACTGGAATTTAAGCTGGAGGTGGTGAAGGGAGGGGTTTTAGCCAGAGAGGGTTATTGGGAAGAAAGTGCCACTTTAAATTTAGTTGCATCTGGCTGGGCAACCGTGGCTTGGTGGAGATTATTCCATGCTTTAATAGTGCGTGGAAAGAACCAATTGCTGTACACATCTGTCTTTGAGGCTGGGACCACAAATTGGATCGAATGCCCTCGTCTGCTCCTAACTGGTTTGGGGTTGGTGTAGGTCTTGTGATCTATGCCTAGCTGACCATTTAACATTTTGTAAAAACAGGTCAAACGGTGAGCTTCACGTCTGTCTTGGAGAGGGTTCCACCCCCGCCCAGAGAATTCAGAAGTTTGGTGACACTCGCTTCTCTCTCGTAGGTGTTAGTAACAAATCGAGCGGCCTGATAAGGCGCCGGTTAGGCCACGTTTGGAGTATTGTGAGCGATTTTGCTCACCATATCTGAGGAAGGATGCATTGACTCTGGAGAGGGTCCAGAGGAGGTTTACAAGAATGATCCCAGGAATGAGTGGGTTAACCTAGGATGAGTGTTTGTCGGGACTGGGCCTGTACTCGCTGGAGTTTAGAAAAATGAGGAGGTGATCTCATTGAAACACACAGAATAGTGAAAGGCCTGGATAGAGTGGATGTGGAGAGGATGTTTCCATTAGAGAGGGAATCCAGGGCCAGTGGTCACAGCATCAGGATTAAAGGACGGTCTTTTGGAAGATGAGGAGGAATTTCTTTAGTCAGATGGTGGTGAATCTGTGGAATTATTTGCCACAGACGGCTGTACAGGCCAAGTCAGTGGATATTGTTAAGGCAGAGATAGGACGTTTTTTTGATTAGTACAGGTGGTAAAGGTGATGGGAGAAGGCAGGAGGTTGGGGTTACCGATTCAGACTAACCTGATATCAGCAACAAACGACTGTCGGTATGAGGGTTTTCATTATTGTATCTAACTGGGTACGTATAGAGACCCGCGTCGGTGCTTAGAAAATTGCTGATGTTTACACTTTTAAAATTGAATCTGGATGAGGGAATTGAAGGCAATATCTCCAAGTTTGTGGATGACACTAAGCTGGGGGGCAGTGTTAGCTGTGAGGAGGATGCTAGGAGACTGCAAGGTGACTTGGATAGGCTGGGTGAGTGGGCAAATGTTTGGCAGATGCAGTATAATGTGGATAAATGTGAGGTTATCCACTTTGGTGGCAAAAATAGGAGAACAGACTATTATCTAAATGGTGGCAGATTAGTAAAAGGGGAGATGCAGCGCGACCTGGGTGTCATGGTACACCAGTCATTGAAAGTAGGCATGCAGGTGCAGCAGGCAGTGAAGAAAGCGAATGGTATGTTAGCTTTCATAGCAAAAGGATTTGAGTATAGGAGCAGGGAGGTTCTACTTCAGTTGTATAGGGTCTTGGTGAGACCACACCTGGAGTATTGCGTACAGTTCTGGTCTCCAAATCTGAGGAATGACATTATTGCCATAGAGGGAGTGCAGAGAAGGTTCACCAGACTGATTCCTGGTATGTCAGGACTGTCTTATGAAGAAAGACTGGATAGACTCGGTTTATACTCTCTAGAATTTAGGAGATTGAGAGGGGATCTTATAGAAACTTACAAAATTCTTAAGGGGTTGGACAGGCTAGATGCAGGAAGATTGTTCCCGATGTTGGGGGGGTCCAGGACAAGTGGTCACAACTTAAGGATAAGGGGGTAATCCTTTAGGACCGAGATGAGAAGGACTTTTTTCACACACAGAGTGGCGGGTCTCTGGAACTCTCTGCCACAGAGGGTAGTTGAGGCCAGTTCATTGGCTATATTTAAGAGGGAGTTAGATGTGGCCTTTGTGGCTAAGGGGATTAGAGGGTATGGAGAGAAGGCAGGTACGGGATACTGAGTTGGATGATCAGTCATGATCATATTGAATGGCGGTGCAGGCTCGAAGGGCCGAATGGCCTACTCCTGCACCTAATTTCTATGTTTCTATGTTTCTAATCAATGATTCGAGTCTGGGTGGATCGGCTGGCAGTTCAGTGTCCAGAAGATCTCGAATTCAGTCCCAATTACCCGAGTGCCTGACGTATCCAATTCGTTAATACAAGGCCAGTGAGCTATTGCGCTGGTCAGTTTCACGGAGCTTCCGGGAGGAATAGGCCCTGATGTATTCACGGACACTGCGACCCACACGTATGAAATAATTACTGCTGCAACTCGCAAAAGACAAACTAAGGCGCAACTTTTGAATCCCAACCCACAGCCGCGCGTTTCATTGCTTCGAAATTTGCTTGGATTTGAAGAAATCGAGTGCCTTGGAGACATCAGCGACAGAGTGCGGAAAGCAATGTCAACCTGCCAACATTGCTACGACGAGGACAGCAGCCAATGCGGTGTCTCATTATCCCTATCAAGACCGGAGACAAGAGGGAACGCATCTGATGTTTCATTGAGATGGATGAGCCACTTGGACCGACTTGAAAGGATCCTTGGACGACCGGGAACCAGCGAAAGATATCGCCATTTCGCCACGTGCAAAACCTTTCTGGAGATTGTTACCAAAGAACGGGAAGCGGGAGGGACGATTCATAAATTGGCAGTTGACAGATTGGTGATTGCGTGGGCGTTAGTTTCTGGCCGATGGTCGATATGGGCGAGTTGGACGCAAAGAAGGAAATAAGGCAGGAATAACTTCCAGATTTTAGTGTTTAGGGATACAGTATGGAAACGTGCCAGAGAGATTTTTAACTTGCTTCATACGTTTTCGGACATCCAGCGCGTAATCGATTGTAATACGAACTGTCCTCAACATATTGACACAAACTTTGCGAAGTTCCCTTGACTTCATGTGCATCACCGCCGTCGAGGAGTTCGGCATTCACAAAATATTGGTAGTGTTGTTGATGGTGTGCGGTATATATTCGTATGCAGCACAATGTTGATGAGTAGATATAATGGGAAGTGGAAGGGTCAGGTAAACGTAATGCTAATATGTAAGGGCATGACATGAGAATTAAGGGACAGAAGTTTAGGGGTAACATGAGGCGGAACGTCTTTACTCAGAGAGTGGTGGCTGTGTGGAATGATCTTCCTGCAGAAGTGGTGGAGGCAGGATCGATTTTAACATTTAAAAGTAAAGCGGATAGGTATATGGACGGGAAGGGAATGGAGGGGTATGGTCTGAGTGCAGGTAGATGGGACTAGGGGAAAATAAATGGTCGGCACGGACTGGAAGGGCCGAGAAGGCCTGTTTCCGTGCTGTAGTTATTATATGGTTATATGTGCAAAGTAATAAATGTGGGAATACTAATATGCTAACCACGTACATAGTAAGGTCCAAAGAGTATTAAGAAACAAGGGGGTTTCTGCATTCAATTGCAAAGAAATGCCCACCATTTTGCTACCCTTTCACCCTCATTCCCCTGCCTTCTCCCCATAACATCTGACACCGGTACTAATCAAGAATCTATCTATCTCTATCTTTATTGTGTTTATTCTGTTGCACGGGGAGCCAAATGCAACGTAATTTCGTTTGGAACTGCATATATCAATGTATTTCTAAATGACAATAAAGTTTGTTTGACTTTTGACTTTGACTTAAAAATATCCACTGACGTGGCCTCCACGGCCTTCCGTGGCAAAGAATTCCACAGATTCACCGCCCCCTGGCTAAAGAAATTCATCCTCATCTCTGTCCTAGTGGAACGTCTCCCACAGTGGGAACGCCCTCTCCACATCCACAATATCCAAGACTCTCGCTCTCCACTAAATGCACCAATGTAAAAAATAAATTGTCGCTGTAGTGTGTTGGATAGTGTAATGCCCCTGTCCCACTTAGGAAACCTGAACGGAAACCTCTGGAGACTTTGCGCCCCACCCAAGGTTTCCGTGTAGTTCCCGGAGGTTTATGTCAGTCTCCCTAATGGTCGAAAGTTCTATAGAACATAGAAGAAGCTGAAACCACTTTCGACCATTAGGGAGACTGACAAAAAACCTCCGGGAACCGCACGGAAACCTTGGTCGGGGCGCAAAGTCTCCAGAGGTTTCCGTTCAGGTTTCCTAAGTGGGACAGGGGCATTACTCTGCGGGGATCGCTGGTCGGTGCAGAGTCGGTGGGCCGAAGGGCCTGTTTCCGCAATGTAACTCTGAGCTAAAGTAAGCTAAACTAAAAGGGATAGGTGCTAAAGAAGGAACTGCAGATGCTGGAGAATCGAGGGTTACACAAAAAGCTGGAGAAACTCAGCGGGTGCAGCAGCATCTAAGGGGCGAAGGAGATAGGCGACGTTTCGGGTCGAGACCCTTCTTCAGACTGGTCAGGGATCAGGGAAACGAGAGATATAGACGGTGATGTGGAGAGATAAAGAACAATGAATGAAAGATATGCAAAAAAGTATCGATGATAAAGGAAACAGGCCGTTGTCAGCTGTTTGTGGTGTGAAAATGAGAAGCTAGTGCGACTTGGGTGGGGGAGAGATAGATAGAGAAGGAATGCCAGGGCCCGAGGGCTGAGGGAGAGGTGGGAAGGGGAGGAGGCAGCCAGGGTTAACAGAATTTGAGAAAATTGAATGTTTAAGCCCAGAGGATGCAGACTCTCCAAGCGGAATGTGAGGTGCTGTTCCTCCAACTTGCGGTGTTGCTCACTCTGGCCGTGGAGGAGGCCCAGGACCGAGAGGTCGGATACGGAATGGGAGGGGGAGTTGAAGTGCTGAGCCACCGGGAGGTCGGGTTGGTTAATGCGGACCGAGCGGAGGTGTTGGGCGAAAGGATCGCCAAGGGATAGGTGACCTTTGGGGTCGAGACACTTCTTCAGACCTGAGAATCACAGGCAGATAGCAACTGGCAATATGGTCGGCACGGACATTGTGGAGGGCTGTACTCCTTCTGTATTGTGCATTCAATGTTCTATGAAGAAGAGCGTGAACGCGGAGATACGATGGTCAGATTGGAGCGAGACTCAAGTTAGTCGACACATCTCTGTGGCAGGATAGTCATTTTATTTTCGGAGGCAGATGAGAAATGGTTTCGTGGGGAATTGGACTAATTCCTTTCGAAACTTACTCTGCGTCACTGCATAGATGAAGGTGTTTGAGCAGCAGCTTAAAAGCAACAGCATATAACCGGTTTCTTGAAGGATGTAAACCGGATCGTTATAACCGGAATAGGGATAAGTATTTGTGATTCGATAGTACAGATAGTGCACAATGTACGTCAGCCACAACAAGATGAAGTTACCGGATATGCTGAAGAGCAAAATGATGGACTTTTTCCTGTTCTCCATCTCGGGGTCGGGGCTGCGCTCAGCGGCGTTGCCCCTCAACGCCCGGCGGACCCTGCTTGCCGCAATGATGTACCTCACCGTCAGAGCATTCAGCAGCAAAATGAGGAAGAATGGCAGGAAAGGTGTGGCTATGCAGTCCAGAAAGGAGAACGCCAACCACGCGGGCGAAATGTAAAACGCTGGCCTGATCCGGCAGTACCACGGCAAGCTGTTGACGATGTATATCGGATCGTACACGAAGTACCAAGGTATGTTCTTCAGACAGTTCAGAGTTATCACCAGGCTGATAACCACAGCTGCTGTCCGCTTGGTGCAATAGGCGGTTTTCAACCTCCGGCAGCAGATTGCGACAAAGCGGTCGAAGGTGAAGGTCACGGTCATCCAGACGGAAATGTCCCTGGTTGCATAAACCAGAGCAGTCTTGGCTCTGCATGCCGGAGTTAGCAACAGGTAGCTCCCGGGAAAGTAAATATCAACGATGCGATTCAGTATCACACCTGTGAACACGACCACCAGATCAGCCGCCGCCATGGCCACCAGGTAGTAAGTGATACACGTGGACAGGCCGCATTTACCCTGGGATAGGATCACAATGGCCACAATATTCACTGAAAGGAACGGAGGAAACAAACACCTTCGTTAGTTTTGAAACGTTAACAGAAGAAGCAATCTTTACCAACAAACTTGGCGAAATACATTCCTCCTCGTTTCTATTCTTCTGCCCCTGTCCCACTGAGGAAACCTGAACGGAAACCTCTGGAGACTTTGCGCCCCACCCAAGGTTTCCGTGCGGTTCCCGGAGGTTTTTGTCAGTCTCCCTCATGGTCGAAAGTGGTTTCCGCTTCTTCTATGTTCCGGCGATTATTTCAAAAAATTGAAAAAACCTCCGGGAACCTGACAAAAACCTCCGGGAACCGCACGGAAACCTTGCGTAGGGCGCCAAGTCTCCAGAGGTTTCCGTTCAGGTTTCCTAAGTGGGACAGGGGCATTATTATACGTCCTTTTATTCCGCTGCTATGCGCTCTGGTCCTTGACTCTCCCATTAGTGGAAGCATCTTCTCCATATTCACTGGGTGGCGCAGCGGTAGAGTTGCCGCCTTCCATCGCCAGGGACCCGGGTTCAATCCTGAGCACATGTCCATAGTTTGTTCGTCTTCTCCTGTAATTTGCGCGATTCCATTTACACATCACGCTGCCTCGCTAAGGCTACCAGCATTAATCAAAGGCGAGTTGCGCCATAATCACTCCCTCTTCTCCCCGCTCTCTTATGAGGCAAAAGGTACAGAAGTGTGAAAACGCACACCTGCAGATTCAGGGACCGTTGTTTCCCGGCTGTTATCAGGCAACTGAACCATCCTACCACAACTAGAAGGCAGCCCTGAACCGCTATCTACCTCCCTGGCCATCCTCTGACTATCCCTGATGGACTTCACTGGACTTAATCTTGCGCACTAAAGTGATTCCTTTATCGTGTATCTGTACACTGTGAGTGGCTGGATTGTAATCATGGATTACTTTTTCGCTGACTAGTTAACACGCAACAAAAACTTTTCACTGTACCTCTGTATACGTGACAATAAACTCAACTGAACTAAACTGTTTCTCCCTAAAATACGTGCAAAAACATATCGGTTCCTGATAGTTTTTTCTACGATTAGTAATAACAATAACAAAAATAATAACAGTAACAATAACAAAAACAACAACAACAACAACACAATAATAACAATAACAATAACAACAACAAAAATAATAACAACAACAAAAACAACAACAAAAACAATAACAACAAAAACAATAATAACAACAACAACAATAACAACAACAATAATAACAATAACAATAACAAAAACAACAATAACAACAATAAAAACAAAAATAATAACAATAACAAAACAACACAACAACAATAACAACAACAAAAATAATAACAATAACAAAAACAACAACAAAAACAATAACAACAACAATAACAACAACAACAAAAATAATAACAATAACAATAACAAAAACAAAAACAACAATAACAACAACAACAAAAACAATAACAATAACAAAACAACACAACAACAATAACAACAACAAAAATAATAATAACAACAACAACACAATAATAACAATAACAACAACAAAAATAATAACAACAACAAAAACAATAACAACAACAAAAACAATAATAACAACGACAAAACAATAACAATAACAAAAATAATAACAATAACAAAAACAACAACAACAACATAACAATAACAATAACAAAAACAACAAAATAACAAAACAACAACAACAAAAATGATGAGAATAACAAAATAATGACAATAACAATAATAAAAATAATAATAACAATAATAATGCATTTTATTTATGGGCGCCTTTCAGAACACTCAAGGACACTTTACAGTTAAAATATATATGAATAAAATGAAACAAAAACACCATATACAGGAATAATACATCATTCGGGGAGAGGGCAGCGGCAGCCAGTCGCGCCAGAGTTCACCCTCACTTCCGGCAGCCATCTTATATTGATTACAATTAAAAGCAACAGATCACCCAAAAACACATTGTAACATGAACATGGCATCGTCTCGTGCTTCACATTGGTCAGCGGTTATGGGGAGAAGGCAGGAGAATGGGGTTAGGAGGGAGAGATAGATCAGCTATGATTGAATGGCAGTAGACTTGATGGGCCGAATGGTCTAATTCTCCTCCTTTCACTTATCACCTCCTCGCTAAGGTTCATTACAACGGCCGATCTAAGTATTGTGGTAACTGTGAGTGGAAAGAAATAAACTATACACTTTTAACCGTTTTTCTCCAAAGGATCTCACATTGGGTCTATAAGGCATTGGTTTGAGACCTAGAATTACATTTGGACTCGCAATATAACATAAGATAAACTGTAAAATGAGATTGAGTACAAAAAAGAAAAAGCCATTAGCATTCTGAAGATAACATTTCATATAATTCCTCATTCCTCATGAGAGGAATAGACGCACAGAGTCTCTTGCTCAGAGCAGAGGAATCGACGACCAGAGGACACAGGTTTAAGGTGAAGGGGGAATTATGTAATTGGGATCTGAGGGTGGAGGGTGTGCGGAACAAGCTGCTTGGTTAGGTAGTTGAGGCTGGGACTATCCCAACGTTGAAGAAACAGTTAGATAGGTGCATGGATTGGACAGGTTTGGATGGATATGGATCAAACGAAGGCTGTTGGGTCTAGTGTAGCTGGGACATGTTGACCGGTGTGGGCAAGGTGGGCCGAAGGGCTTCTATGACTGTATAATTAATCAAAAACAATAATGTGGAACATGACGAATGAAATAATATTAAATGGAAATCGGGTTCGAGGGCAACCACAGAACCATTGACTAAATCAACTAGACCCGGTGATGGTTAGTTTACCGGTTGCTAAACACGTTAACCCCCCTTCTAATTCACACACTGACCTTTCTGTCTTAGGACTCCTCCATTGCCAGTGAATCTAAACGCAAATTGGAGAAACAGCATCTCATATTTCGCAGGCAGACACAAAATGCCGCAGTAACTCAGCGGGACAGGCAGCATCTCTGGAGAGACGGAATGGGTGACGTTTCGGGTCGAGACCCTTCTTCAGACTGAATATTATCCACAGAATGCTAATGGCTTTTCCTTATAATATATCAAATCTAATTTTACGGTTAAGCCTGTAAGTTGTATTGTGAGTCCAAATGTAATGCTACATAATGAGCAGTCTGAAGAAGGGCCTCGACACAAAACGTCACCCATTCCTTCCCTCCAGAGATGCTGCCTGTCCCGTTGTGTTTCTCCAGCATTTTGTGTCTACGTTCGATTTAAACCAGCACCTGCAGTTCCTTCTTCGCATCTCAAGGTTATAACCCAGTGGTATGAATATTGATTTCTCCAAGTTCAAGTAACCCCAACATTTCCTCTCTCTCCGTTCCTCCCCCATACAAGTCGTGCCGGCTTCTCGTCCTTGCCCAGCAAAGAGCTAACAACGCCCTTTTTTAAAAAATCATCGTTACTTTTTTTGCATATCTTTCCATCATTTGTTCTACATCTCTCTACATCATCTACATGACGTGGACAAGCTTTTCCCATTGAGGGTAGGGAAGATTCAAACAAGAGGGCATGACATGAGAATTAAGGGACAGAAGTTTAGGGGTAACATGAGGGGGAACTTCTTTACTCAGAGAGTGGTGGCTGTGTGGAATGATCTTCCTGCAGAAGTGGTGGAGGCAGGATCGATTTTAACATTTCAAAGTAAAGTGGATAGGTATATGGACGGGAAGGGAATGGAGGGATATGGTCTGAGTGCAGGTAGATGGGACTAGGGGAAAATAAATGGTTGGCATGGACTGGAAGGGCCGAGAAGGCCTGTTTCCGTGCTGTAATTGTTATATGATTATCGTATATATTCCCCGTTTGGCTTTCTAGTGACTCCCAATCTGAAGAAGGGTCTCGACCCGACAAGTCGCCCATTCCCTCTCTCCAGAGATGCTGCCCTGTCCCGCTGAGTTACTCCAGCACTCTGTGTTTACCATAGATGTATACAACCGCGTCAGGACAATTGATAAAATGCAACGCGGGTTTTGATGCAAAGTTAGTAGAGGCTTACCTGGAACACCGAAAGCGGCAAGAACAGGATAGTAAATGGCATACACGGGACCTGTAACCGGCTCATGCATTTCCAGTCCAGCGAGTTCCCGCCCCGACAACGGCGGTGTCATTCGCCGAAAGACTCGATATATAGATGGAGTCAATCTCAAGGGACGCCGTTTGATAACGTCACGACTAATTGTTATTGCAAGCAGTTGCACAGTCTGAAACGTCACCCATTCCTTCTCTCCACAAATGCTGCCTGTCCCGCTGAGTTACTCCAGGATTTTGTGTCTACCTTCCATCGAAGCCAGCATCTGCAGTTGTTTTTTATCTACAATGACCCACAGATGCTGGTTTACACCGAAGATAGACACAACGCGACGTTTTGGTTCCAGTATGTGCTATTCGGCGATTCTGCCAGTGTGTCTCGATTAGTTTAGAGATACAGGGCGGAAAGCGACCCTTCGGCCCACCGAGTCTGCACCGACCAGCGATCCCCGCACATTATCACAATCCTATACACACTTGGGGACAATTTGTACTTATGCCAAGCCAATTTACCTGCAAATCTGCAAGTCTTCGGAGTGTGGGAGGCAAGCGACGATCTCAGAGAAAACACACACGGTCACGGGGAGAACGTACAAACTCAGTTCGGAAACACGCCAGTAGTCGGGATAGAAACATAGAAACATAGACACATAGACAATAGGCGCAGGAGGAGGCCATTCGGCCCTTCGAGCCTGCACCGCCATTCAATATGATCATGGCCGATCATCCAACTCAGTATCCCGTACCTGCCTTCTCTCCATACCCTCCAATCCCTTTAGCCACAAGTGCCACATCTAACTCCCTCTTAAAAATAGCCAATGAACTGGCCTCAACTACCCTCTGTGGCAGAGAGTTCCAGAGACCCACCACTCTCTGGGTGAAACCAGTATCTCCGGCGATCGAACCAGTATATCCGGCGATGCAAGCGCCGTAAGGCAGCAACTGAGCCCCAGGCATCAGGCCTTTAATCCAGATCAATAAACTGTAAGTATATGAAAGTGAATTAATACCTGACCAATCTCCCGCCAAAGAGCATACAGACTTGAAGTATGCTTGGATACGGGCCTTGGATTGTATGCGGACACGGCATGTTCCGCCTGACGGACTCATTGGGCACCGTAAGCCCTATATAACGTTTTTATTTTACATCCAGCGAGTGTAAATGAAATTTAAGGACGTAACTTCTGAGGAAAAATGAATAGAAATTTGTGCCAGATAGCCACAAGGCACGAACACAAAGATTCAGTGAGACAATAACAACAAAAATAACACGATCGGTGGCAGAACGGTAGAGTCACTGCCTTGCAGCGCCAGAGACGCGGGTTCGATCCCCACTACGGCTCCCTGTCCGTACGGGGTTTGTACCTTCTCCACGTGACCGTGGGGGGTTTTCTCCGAGATCATGGCCTTCCTCGCACACTCCGTGAACCGCGGCTGCTACCATGTCAGCTGTTTGCGGAGGTACTTCACATTAAGTGAAAACGGCGTGTATCTAAATTACACCGGGTTTGTGGAATCGCATACATGAAATGTCAGGCGAAATCATTAGTTCTTCAGCATATATTTCTTCTGCGTCCAACGGGATCCCACCACTGGCCACATCTTCCCATCTCCTCCCCTTTCTGTTTTCCGTAGAGACCCCTCCCTCCGTAACTTCCTGGTCAACTCGTCCCTTCCCACCCACCCAAACCATCAAGCACATCCCCTTGCTGTGGCATGAGATGCAACACCTGCCCCTTTACCTCCATCCCGGCAGCCCAGTCCATCATCGGCTCTGACCTTCCTTCCATCGAGGGGATCTATCGCAGTCGCTGCCTCAAAAAGGCCGGCAGCATCATCAAGGACCCACACCATCCTGGCCACACACTCAACTCCCCGCTACCTTCATGTAGAAGGTACAGGAGCCTGAAGACTGCAACAACCCGGTTTAGGAATAGCTACTTCCCCACAGCCATCAGGCTATTAAACCTGGCTCGGACAAAACTCTGAACATTAATATCCCTCCATCTGTTATTTGCACTTTATTAATTTATTAATTCATGGGTGTATTTACGTGTATAATTGTAGTCAATGCCTACTGTGTTCTGTTGTGCTATGCAAAGAAAGATTTTCATTGTCCTGTCAGGGACACATGACAATAAACTCTTTTGACTCTTTGAGCCTGTTCAGGTGAGGCAGAGATTCACCTGCACCTCATCCAACCTAATCTACTGGATCCGCTGTTCCAGGTGTCAACTCCTGAACATCGGCGCTCGTCGCCTTCTTGAAAGAATGTCCTTTAATTCTAGAGGCTATGACCTAGGTTCTCCCACTAGTGGAAACATCCTCTCCACATCCACTCTATCCGAGCCTTTCTCTATTCTGTATGTTTCTATGAGCCCCCTCTCCTGTCTTTTTAAAGCGATATGGAACATAACCTGAACCTGGACACTCTGAGTCCGGGGGTGCAGGTGGGCGCCTTAATTTCCTAATTTCAATAAGAAATTATTGTCCTTGGTCCCAAAAATATAAGGTTAGAGATAAGTGCTCAACTTGACTCAATCGCACTGAAAACCACAGACAAAGCCAGAAACCTTGGTGTCGTTATGGACTCGGATTTGAATTTTAACAGCCATATAAAGACCATTACCAAATCTGCCTATTACCATCTAAAAAACATTGCAAGAATCAAGGGATTTCTGTCCAAAGAAGACACTGAAAAACTTGTTCATGTATATATCTTCAGTAGGTTAGATTATTGTAATGGCATCTTTACAGGTCTCAGTAAAAAATCAATTAAACAACTGAAGCTTATCCAGAATGCCGCTGCCAGAGTCTTGACCAACACCAAGAAAATGGACCACATTACACCTGTCCTTAAATCTTTGCACTGGCTCCCTGTGTGTAAAAGGATAGATTTTAAAATTCTGTTACTGGCCTACAAGGCACTGAATGGTATGGGTCCAAACATCTCTGACCTACTTGTTGTTTATGAGGCACCTAGACTCCTCAGGTCTTCAGGGACAGGTTTACTCTGTGTTCCCAGAGTCAGAACTAAAAAGGCTGAAGCAGCGTTCAGTTTTTATGCTCCACACCTGTGGAACAAGCTCCCTGAACACCTGAGGTGTGTACAGACTGTAATCTCAATTAAATCAGGCCTAAAAACACTGTTGTTTACTGTAGCTTTTCCATAACCCAACATGCAGATAATCTTAACCTTCTAATCTTAACCCCTTTATGTGCTTTTAAAATCATTTTAATATTTTAGTGACTTTGTTTTATTATTCGTGCATTTGTCTTATTGCTTGTTGTGTAATTTTTGATTTTGGCTATTTTGTTGTCCTGTGTTGTATTGTGGTTCTGCAATGTTTTTAAACTGTGTTATTCTCTTGTTTCTTTTGTAAATCACTATGAATTGCAGCTTGTACGAATGGTGCTATATAAATAAACTTGCCTTGCCTTGCCTAATGGCGCTGGGACACAGTCACGGAGCGGGCGATGCCTTACCGCGTCGCCGTGCGGTAAGCTCCGCAGTGCTGTGACCGCCGACTCCAACATGGCGGAGCTGTGGCTGCGGGAGTCCAGCCGCGGGTGGGCGGCGCTGGATTTAAAACACCGCGGAGCCTGGGATCCGAGATCGCCAGAGTCGGAGCTCCAACCGGCGCGGCCTGAGGACTTCGGGAGCGCGGTCTCCGGGGAGGAAGCGGCCGCTCCAGACATTCCAAGCCGCTCAGGAGTGTTCACCCGACGCCGGAGTTCCTGCTTCCCGGCAAGAGGGCCTGAAAACATCAGACTGGCTGCGGAGGCCACAAACAGCCCCGACCTCGGGTGATCACAGAGGAAGAGGACTGAACTTTCTGATGCCTTTCCCCACAGTGGAAATTTTTGATTCTGTTGCGGGGGGGTGTGTTTGCGTTGAATTCTATAATGTGTTGTGTAATTTGTCTTATTTTTAATTGTTCTACGGATGTACAGAAACTTAATTATTTATTTTATGTAAAGCACTTTTGTTTCAATGCGAGCTGATTTAAACGTGCTATATAAATAAAATGTACTTACTATTTACTTACTAATGCGGAAGCAAAGATAATTTATCTGATTGATTATCATTTGTCATTAAATACGCAGTTATTATAAATAACCTGACATCATTCCAAGCGTCATTCGCACTGTTTCAACCTTTGAGCAATTAGGACCAGTGGCCATTTCATCAGGTTCTTCATCTCGTTCCTGAATTTGGTCTGGATTATTGTGTAAATAAATGTGTTTGTGCAGCAACTCAGGAGAAGCAACATGTACCCAGCTTCCTGCAGGATGTACACGGGGTCATCTGTCCCCGTGTAATTGTAAGCGTTTGCAATTCGACTGTAGAGGTAATGCACTACAGTGGTCGCCCACAGGAGCGCGAAAGTGCCGGAGATGGTAAGAAGTAAGACGATAGATTTCTTCCTGTTCTCTGTCTCGGGGTCAGTTTCGGCTTCGCCGTCTTTCCTGGAACGAAGGGCTTTGCGGATCCTGTTGGCCACCAAAATATTCTTCACTGTCAGCACGTTGAAGATGGAAATTAAAATCAGTGGCACAAAGAGAGTTAGGATATGGTTGAGAAATGAAAATGCGCCCCATTGTTTTGAAGTGTAATAATTCGAGGTGAAAGTGCAATACCACGGCGTGCTGTCGGCAATGTACAAGGGCTCAAATGCAAAGTACCAAGGGATGTTTCGGAAACAGCTGAGAACAAACACAATTCCCACAACCGCCCCCGCCGTCTCCTTCCTGCAGTACTTGCTCCTCATGTTCTGGCAGCAGATGGCTACAAAGCGGTCGAAGGTGAATGCGACTGTTAACCACACAGAACTGTCCTTGGCGGCGTAAATTAGGACCGTTTTCAGGCGGCACAGCGGGGTGATGGAGAGGAAGCTGGCGGGATAATATACTCCGATGATCCGGCTCAGGACCACGCTGGTGAGAACGACCATCAGATCCGCTGTTGACATGGACACCAGGTAACGGGAGATACAGGCGGAGAGACCGCACTTCCCTCTGGACAGGACTGCAATTGCCATCACGTTGACTGGAGGGAGGAAGAGTAGTCATTAGAACTGTCCCCTCACAACTGTCCCCTCCATCTTTTAATGCTAGACTTATTTCTACTCTCAAGCCTTTCTTGAGGTCCTCTGAGGGAGCACTGTAAATGTAGGTATGTTACAAAACTTACCTTCAGTGGCGCTGCAGTTCTGTCACTGGCCGTGTGCGCGACTTTGGCGCCTTTGAGGTGGGGGGGGGGGGGTTAAAATGCGGTTTTCCCCTTGCCTTCCGGAGTTATATTTTCTCGGAGTGCAAGCTTTTTCTGGAGATTCGTTCCGACTGCCTGTAAGTGACTTTTTCAGCGCTGGACTATTTCAGACAATTTCAGCGCTGGAGTAAAATAAAAATCAGCTTCTAATGCCGTGAACGCTGACAACGGGGACGGATTTTACGTACGGCTCAGGTAAAGGAAATCCGTTTATGTTACATATAAGCTTGCTTCTTAGGATGCCTTTAATCCAAATATTACGTTGCGAAATCGTGATTTATTCCCCATACGAACTGGCAGTATTTTTCCAGCTGATATGGGGTTTAAATTCACCGCAACCGCAACGTTCTAATCCATCGCGTTCCATAAAATCGCAAGCTGATTTAAATGGCCATTAATTTACGGGCATTAAACACTAAATTCCTTCAATTTGGCCTATAAATTCATAACAATGAGATTTTAAAATCATGTTATATTGTGAATTCTTGTGTGAATGTTATTTGGACACTTAGGCTTTTAAAAAAAATGTTATTATTTTCTTAAGAAATGGATAGATGTTTAGATCTAGTAATTGAATGTTGTAATTAGCTACAATTGGGTAACTAACTAATTGTATGCTTTAATTTCAGGTCATCCAAGTAAGATTGTTTCATATTTGTTTCAGAATGCTTCAATCTATAATAACTGAAAATTTCATTCAGTTCTCTTAATTTTTAAGAAAGTTATGGGCTTTTGACTGTCCTTGATCACAGCTTTTGTGTTAAGTCAATGGAAAAGCAATAGGGAACAAGATGCTGATTTCCGAGTATGAAAATGGCCATAACTGTTTTAATACTGAAGATATGAAAGTGAATTAGGTGTCAAATTAAACTTCTTTTTATGCTTTATCTGATGGGATAAATTGCAGACTTCATTTTTTAAATCTCAAAATTTTGTAACAGTGTATGTATTTATGTATGTATTGTTAGATCTATGTACCACTGTATGTAGCACGTTAGTACCTGCACCAATGTAAAGCACTTTGGTCAACGAGAATTGTTTTTAAATGTGCTTTAGAAACAAAATGGACTTGACGTGACTTGACTAGTGGTTAACTAGTGGCAGGGAGAGTTGCACCCTCACAGTACAAGAGACCTGGGTTTGATCCAGACTACATGTACTCTCTGTTCGGTGTTTGTACTTTCTCCACGTGAGCTGCTGCGTGGGTTTGCTCCTGGATCTCCGGTTTCCTCCCACACTCCAAATACGATCAAACATGGGCATCGCGTTCACTGGAGGGCAGCGGTAAACTCGCCGCCCGGTCTAGCAGGAGTCACTGGGTTTGAAAGGCAAGCGTTGACATGAATAGTTACGGGAAAGGGAGTTTAATCAGTGCATGTCGTGTGATTGCCAATTTCGTGTTCAAAGATTGACGCACAAAGCAGGTGTAACTTAGCTGGTCAGACTGTATCTCTGGAGAAAGGGAATAGGTGACGTGTCGGGTCGAGACCCTAGAGTTCTCTAACTTCAAGTGACCATTGCACCCCCTCTCTCTCCGTTCCCTGTCTCCATCAAAGTACTATTTCCAAAGTCGTCTTGTTGAGTCTCATTGTCTGTAACTGGTTTTCACCTAGCCCACAGCTAACAATGGCCTGTTTCCTTTATCACCGTTACTGTTTTTTGCATATCTTTCATTCACTTGTTCTATATCTCACTTTGCCACTGTCACTGTCTACAACCTCTCGTTTCATTTCCCCTTGACTCTCAGTCTCAAGAAGGGTCTCTACCCGAAACAGAGATAGATACAAAATGCAGGAGCAACTCGGTGGGACAGGCAGTAACCCTGGAGATGTTGGAAAGAACTGCAGATGCTGGTTTACACCGAATAAATACACAAATGCTGGAGTAACTAAAGTCTGGAGAAGGGTCTCTTCCCGAAACGTCACCGAATTCTTCTCTCCAGATACGCTGCCTGTCCCGCTGAATGACTCCAGTATTTTGTGTCCATCCCTTGTATTTCCCAATATCATAACGATCACAATCGATAAAACACACAGGGGATGAGCGGTATTAACACAGGTTCATTCTATTTAAGCTCCAACATACATTGATATATTCAATCGTATTGGAGATGGTGCAGGATTGTGGAGTTTGGTTCAGTTTAGAGATAAAGCGCGGGAACGGGCCATTCGGCCCAACTAGGTTGAACCGACCAGCGATCCCGCGCGTACACTATCCGACACGAGGGACAGTGTGTATATTTATATCAAACCATGTAACGTACAATACCGGAGCACCCGGAAAAAACCCACGCAGACCAGGTCACGGGGAGAATGTGCAAACTCCACAGAGACAGCACCCGTATTCTGGATCGAACTCGGGTCCATGGCGCCGTCAGCGATTCAAGGCAGTAACTGCGCCAATTCAATCCAGATTTTTTCTCCTTTAAACGTTCAAATTAATTCATGATTTGGTTGTTGTTTGTATTGCCATATTCATTCCGATTGTTCCGATGTCTTCAGAAAAGGGTGGCACCGAGTCGCTGCCTCACAGCGCCAGAGACCCGGGTCACGGGTTCTATCCTGGCCACGTCTGCTGCCTGTAGGCAGTTCTCCCCGTCACCTGCGTGGAGTTTCTTGGGAACTTCAGTTTCCCCCCACACCCCAAAGACGTGCAGGTTGCAGGTTAATTTGTTTGGTGAGAATGTAAAACGTCCCTGGTGTGTGTAGAATGGAGTTAGTGTGCGGGGATCGCTGAACGGTGTGGAGTCGGTGGGCCGAATGGCCTCGCTCTAAATGACACTATTGTATCACATTCATTCTGATTGCTTTTAAGTATTCAGGAAAAAAAGTCCCGTAACCTCGCGTTAAACTGGGCACCATCTCGATCCGTATGATATTCGCGCCCATTGAAATCAATTTCCAGTCAAAGCTGATGTGTGAACGCGCGTCATTTGTTCAGCTTTCGTTCTAGTCTTTCGTGGCTGGAATATAAGGTGATTTCGCGATTTGCTTCAAGGATGAATAATCTTTCAAGATTATCAGCCTTACCTGGGATTCCGACCGCAGCCAGAACGGGGTAGAAGATTAAATATACCGGATTGGTCACCGGTTCGTGCATTCTTTCGGTGCATCCACCACCCTTTGGGTGAAAAAGGTTTCCCCACAGATTATTTCCCCTTCACCTTAAACCATTTCCTCTGGTCCTCGATTCACTTACCCACCCTGGGCTAAAGATTCTGCGCATCTGCCCGATCTATTCCTCTCATGATTTTGTACACATCTAGAAGATCACCCTTATCCTCCTGCGCCCCAAGGAAATGAGTCCCAGCCTGCTCAACCTCTCCCTATAGCTCAGATCCTCTAGTCCTGGCAACTTCATCGTGAATTCCTTCCACAATGCTACCCGACCCGTTGAGTTCCCCCATCAGTTTATTATCTGTTAGAGATTGCAGAATCTGCCACGTCTTATGCCTCCGCCCCCTTACCCTGCATGTCTAACTGTAGACCTGATACTGAATGCTACAACTCTCAGACTTCATACTGAATCAAACTGAATATTAACTGCTGATCATTTCATTGCACAGTAATAAACCGGCAATAACAAATTATAACAATTAACTAAACAAACCTAAAATAAAATAACTAATAAACTATCCAACTAAGTTAATGGACATTTTTAAGGCGGAGGTAGATATATTTTTGATTAGTAGAGGTGTCAGGAGTTGCGGGAGAATGGGGTTTGGAGGGAGAGATTGATCAGCCATGATTGAATGGCGGTGCAGACTTGATGGGCCGAATGGCCTAATTCTGCTCCTATCTCTTATGACCTTATGATCTAAACTAAACTAAACTAGGCAAAAAATTAAAGGGTATTTTTGAGGCAGAGATAGATAGTATTTTGATGAGTACATGTGTCAGGGGTTGCGGGGAGAATGGGGTTAGAAGGGGAAAGATAGATAGAAACATAGAAAAATAGAAACATAGAAATAGATGCAGGAGTAGGCCATTCGGCCCTTCGAGCCAGCACCGCCATTCAATATGATCATGGCTGATCATCCAACTCAGTATCCCGTACCTGCCTTCTCCCCATACCCCCTGACCCCTTTAGCCACAAGGGCCGCATCTAACTCCCTCTTAAATATAGCCAATGAACTGGCCTCAACTACCTTCTGTGGCAGAGAATTCCACAGATTCACCACTCTCTGTGTGAAAAATGTTTTTCTCATCTCGGTCCTAAAAGACTTCCCCCTTATCCTTAAACTGTGACCCCTTGTCCTGGACCTCCCCAACATCGGGAACAATCTTCCTGCATCTAGCCTGTCCAACCCCTTAAGAATTTTGTAAGTTTCTATAAGATCCCCTCTCAATCTCCTAAATTCTAGCCAGAGATCTGCCATGATTGAATGGTGGGGCAGACTTGATGGGTCGAATGGCCTAATTCTGCTCCTATCACTTATGACCTTATCATCTAAACTAATCTAAACTAAGCTAAGCTAAACGAAACTGAACTAAAATAAAAACTAAAAATAGATAAAATTAAATATATTTCCGTGGCATTAATTACCAGTTGTTTGTGGATGAAGCGAATGGATTCTCTGGGGACGGAGCTCCAACAAGTATATATGAAGACTATCCCGACTGTTTTGTATTGGAACTCAGCGCGAATTGTTTGCGGGTCGCCTTCACCGGAAACAATGCACGAACCGGTGACCAATCCGGTATATTTAATCTTCTACCCCGTTCTGGCTGCGGTCGGAATCCCAGGTAAGGCTGATAATCTTGAAAGATTATTCATCCTTGAAGCAAATCGCGAAATCACCTTATATTCCAGCCACGAAAGACTAGAACGAAAGCTGAACAAATGACGCGCGTTCACACATCAGCTTTGACTGGAAATTGATTTCAATGGGCGCGAATATCATACGGATCGAGATGGTGCCCAGTTTAACGCGAGGTTACGGGACTTTTTTTTCCTGAATACTTAAAAGCAATCAGAATGAATGTGATACAATAGTGTCATTTAGAGCGAGGCCATTCGGCCCACCGACTCCACACCGTTCAGCGATCCCCGCACACTAACCCCATTCTACACACACCAGGGACGTTTTACATTCTCACCAAACAAATTAACCTGCAACCTGCACGTCTTTGGGGTGTGGGGGGAAACTGAAGTTCCCAAGAAACTCCACGCAGGTGACGGGGAGAACTGCCTACAGGCAGCAGACGTGGCCAGGATAGAACCCGTGACCCGGGTCTCTGGCGCTGTGAGGCAGCGACTCGGTGCCACCCTTTTCTGAAGACATCGGAACAATCGGAATGAATATGGCAATACAAACAACAACGAAATCATGAATTAATTTGAACGTTTAAAGGAGGAAAAAATCTGGATTAAATTGGCGCAGTTACTGCCTTGAATCGCTGACGGCGCCATGGACCCGGGTTCGATCCAGAATACGGGTGCTGTCTCTGTGGAGTTTGCACATTCTCCCCGTGACCTGGTCTGCGTGGGTTTTTTCCGGGTGCTCCGGTATTGTACGTTACATGGTTTGATATAAATGTACACACTGTCCCTCGTGTCGGATAGTGTACGCGCGGGATCGCTGGTCGGTTCAACCTAGTTGGGCCGAATGGCCCGTTCCCGCGCTTTATCTCTAAACTGAACCAAACTCCACAATCCTGCACCATCTCCAATACGATTGAATATATCAGTGTATGTTGGAGCTTAAATAGAATGAACCTGTGTTAATACCGCTCATCCCCTGTGTGTTTTATCGATTGTGATCGTTATGATATTGGGAAATACAGGAGATAGACACAAAATACTGGAGTCATTCAGCGCGACAGGCAGCGTATCCGGAGAGAAGAATTCGGTGACGTTTCGGGAAGAGACCCTTCTCCAGACTTTAGTTACTCCAGCATTTGTGTATTTATTCGGTGTAAACCAGCATCTGCAGTTCTTTCCAACATCTCCAGGGTTACTGCCTGTCCCACCGAGTTGCTCCTGCATTTTGTATCTATCTCTGTTTCGGGTAGAGACCCTTCTTGAGACTGAGAGTCAAGGGGAAATGAAACGAGAGGTTGTAGACAGTGACAGTGGCAAAGTGAGATATAGAACAAGTGAATGAAAGATATGCAAAAAACAGTAACGGTGATAAAGGAAACAGGCCATTGTTAGCTGTGGGCTAGGTGAAAACCAGTTACAGACAATGAGACTCAACAAGACGACTTTGGAAATAGTACTTTGATGGAGACAGGGAACGGAGAGAGAGGGGGTGCAATGGTCACTTGAAGTTAGAGAACTCTAGGGTCTCGACCCGACACGTCACCTATTCCCTTTCTCCAGAGATACAGTCTGACCAGCTAAGTTACACCTGCTTTGTGCGTCAATCTTTGAACACGAAATTGGCAATCACACGACATGCACTGATTAAACTCCCTTTCCCGTAACTATTCATGTCAACGCTTGCCTTTCAAACCCAGTGACTCCTGCTAGACCGGGCGGCGAGTTTACCGCTGCCCTCCAGTGAACGCGATGCCCATGTTTGATCGTATTTGGAGTGTGGGAGGAAACCGGAGATCCAGGAGCAAACCCACGCAGCAGCTCACGTGGAGAAAGTACAAACACCGAACAGAGAGTACATGTAGTCTGGAGCAAACCCAGGTCTCTTGTACTGTGAGGGTGCAACTCTCCCTGCCACTAGTTAACCACTAGTCAAGTCACGTCAAGTCCATTTTATTTCTATAGCACATTTAAAAACAATTCTCGTTGACCAAAGTGCTTTACATTGGTGCAGGTACTAACGTGCTACAAACAATGTTACACAGATCTTTTTTTTAATATATATATTTTTATTAGAGTAGGTAAGCAGTACATTAGCAAACACATATTATGATAGTAATATTTTGTGTGCAACAATCGTACATTATTAATATTATCAAATGAATCATTTTGTCTCTAATATTTTTTTTTTTAAAGTGAGAGAAACAGAGAGAAAAATAAAATATAAGTCAAAAAAAGAAATCATAAATAATGGAATAATGTACCATTAATACGTCATTGGAGATAAAATCAAGGAATATAGAATATAACTTTTCATCTAATCCCGAGTCCAAGTTTCAGATAGGGTTCCCTGCCGAACCGATCTACCCTTTTAAGTAATCAATGAAAGAAGACCATATTCTAACGAAGACTTCTTGTTTGTCCATTAGGCCAAATCTGATTCTTTCCAAGTGTAGGGTCTCCGACATTTCCGTAATCCACATTTTAATTGTGGCCTTTCCAAAATTTTAATATTAATTTCTTCCCAATTATTATACTATAATCTAGGAAATTTCTTTGACTTGTTGGAATATCAGAACAAAGTCTAATACTTACAAGTATTATTAATTTTGAGTCCGGATCCAATTTAATATTAATAACTTCAGAAGTTATTCTAAAAATCTCAGTCCAGAAATTCTTAATTTTTACACAATTTGCAAAAGTATGTGTTAAATTAGCCTCTGAATGCTGACATTTATCACAGCATTCAGGAGAGAAGGCAGGTACGGGATACTGAGTTGGATGATCAGCCATGATCACATTGAATGGCAGTACAGGCTCGAAGGGCCGAATGGCCTACTCCTGCACATATTTTCTATGTTTCTATAGAGGAGATTTGTGGGTAGATTCTATTCAATTTAACTTTTGAGTAATGTAATCTGTGTAATACTTTAAATTGTATTAAAGCATGTCTGGTATTTAATGAGCATTGATGTATATATTGTAAACTTTTATCCCATATATCTTTTGTTATGGGTTGCTTTATTTCATTTTCCCGTGTATGTCTATATGCTTCCGTTGTTGGTATCTCGCTATCTAAAAGGATATTATATATATAAGTTGTTAGTTTTTCTGTATTAGGATGCTTATACAAACATTCATCAAGGATTTCTGGTTCCTTATTCCTATAATCTTGTGTATTTGATTTAACATAATCTCTGAGTTGTAGATATCGGAAAAAAATATTTGAATGTAATCCATAAATCTGTTGTAATTCCTGAAATAAAAGAAAAGTGCCTTTCTTATAAAGGTGTTCCATCTTTTTGATTCCATGGTTTTTCCATTGTGTAAAACCTTTATCCAGCATGGAAGGTTTAAATAAGGGATTGTTTCCAATAGGGAGACAGAGTGGTATATTATCCAATTTTCAGGCCCTTTTTAGTTGTTTCCAGATTCGGGTACCACTATGTATTATAGGGTTTTCCCTATAGGTTTTTTTCTGCAATTTTGTCGGTGCAAATATAATCGAACCGATTTCAAATGGTAAACAGTCCTCCTTTCCCATCCTTAACCAGTCTGGTTGCTGATCCATTTCTTCCAGCCAAAGATTCATGTTTTTAATATGGACTGCCCAAAAATAAAACAGAAAATTTGGTAGAGCTAAGCCTCCATTAATCTTTGATTTACATCAATGTTTTTTATTTATTCTATGATTCTTGTCGTCCCAGATGAAACTTGTAACAGTAGAGTCTACTTTTTTTTAAAAAGATTTTGGAATATATATCGGGATTGACTGAAATAAGTACAATAATTGTGGCAGAAAGATAATTTTTATAGCATTAATTCTACCGAACATTGAAATAGGACATGTTTTCCAGTATTGAACATTCTTATTTAGTTTATTCTGTAAAGGTGGGAAATTTGATTTAAATAAAGAAGTATACACCTTAGTTACATAAATACCTAGATATTTTAATTTTTCCTCAACTATTTTAAAAGGTGATTGTTGTAGTATATGTAAATTGAGTTCTGTTATTGGCATGATTTCGCTTTTATTCCAATTAATTCTATATCCTGAGAACTGACCGAATTGAGTTATTAGATTTAATAAATTTGGAATACTAATTTCTGGCTTTGTAATATATATTAATACATCATCTGCATATAGAGAAATTTTATTAATTGTATCTTTAGTATTATACCCATGTATTTCTGGATTAGATCTGACATTTTCTGCGAGTGGTTCAATTGCTAAAGCGAATAATAATGGAGATAACGAGCATCCTTGTCTACAACCTCTAGAGAGATTAAATTTAGTTGATAACATTTGGTTAGTTAGTATTCTAGCTGTTGGATTAGAGTATAAAAGTTTAACCCATGTGCAGTATTTCTCTCCCAGTTTAAATTTTTCCATCACTGAAAATAAATATGACCATTCTACTTGATCAAAGGCTTTTTTAGCATCTAGCGAAATAATTGCTAGATCTGCGTTAGATTCTATCTGACGCAGATCTGCTAGATTCTATTTGAGTATATAATCTTAAATAATCATCTCAGATTGTAAAATGAGTGACATTTTGGGATAAAGCCTGTTTGGTCAGGGTGTATTAATTTGTTAATCACTAAACTCAATCTATAAGATAGGATTTTCGTTAGTATTTTCTGATTAGTATTTAAAAGATCTATTGCTCTATATGAGGCTGGGTCTTCCAGATCCTTATCAGTTTTAGGTATAAGTATTATTGTAGATTTGTTTAAAGTTTCCGGGAGTTGCTGTTGAGTATGAATGTGTTTATATTCAGATTCAGATTCAGATTCAGATTCAGATTCAATTTTAATTGTCATTGTCAGTGTACAGTACAGAGACAACAAAATGCATTTAGCATCTCCCTGGAAGAGCGACACAGCAAATTATTTGAATAAATAACAATAAGTGTCCGGGGGGGGGGGGGGGGGTGATTGGCAGTCACCGAGGTACGTTGTTGAGTAGCGTGACAGCCGCCGGAAAGAAGCTGTTCCTGGACCTGCTGGTTCGGCAACGGAGAGACCTATAGCGCCTCCCGGATGGTAGGAGGGTAAACAGTCCATGGTTGGGGTGAGAGAGGTCCTTGGCGATGCTGAGTGCCCTCCGCAGACAACGCTTGCTTTGGACAGACTCAATGGAGGGGAGCGAGGAACCGGTGATGCGTTGGGCAATTTTCACCACCCTCTGCAATGCCTTCCGGTCGGAGACAGAGCAGTTGCCATACCAAACTGTGATGCAATTGGTAAGGATGCTCTCGATGGTGCAGCGGTAGAAGTTCACCAGGATCTGAGGAGACAGATGGACCTTCTTCAGTCTCCTCAGGAAGAAGAGACACTGGTGAGCCTTCTTGATCAGAGTTGAGGTATTGTGGGTCCAAGAGAGGTCGTCGGAGAGGTTGACTCCCAAGAACCTGAAGCTAGAAACACGTTCCACCTCCGTACCGTTAATGTGGATGGGGGTGTGCGTGCCGCCCCTGGACTTCCTGAAGTTTACAATGAGCTCCTTGGTCTTCTTGGAGTTAAGGGCCAGGTTGTTGTCAGCGCACCATGCTGCTAAGTGCTGGACCTCCTCCCTTATACAGTGTTTGTAAGCGTGAAGAGATCAGATCATAATTTTTTTAAATATAATTCAGAGCTTAGGCCATCAGGGCCTGCGGCCTTTCCATTTGTTAAAGATCTAATTGACTCTTCGATATCTTTTGTCGTTATTTCAGCTCCTAATAATTCTTCCTCTTGCAAATCTAAGCCTTTAAGGTTACATTTCTGTAAAAATGCTTCCATTCCTGTTGATTGTTCTGCCAATTTAGTTGAATAAAGATTTTTATAGTATTGTAAAAATCTGTCATTAATATCTTTGGGGAGTGTTAGTATTTCTCCCTTATTTGATCTAATCTTATGAATCGTTTTTTCCCCGTCCAATTTACGAAGCTGGCGTGCTAATAATTTTTGTGGTTTATCACCAAATTCAAAATTTAATTGTTTTGTGTGTTGATAAAGTTTTATTACTTGGTCAGAGTATAATTTATTTAACTTATATTTCACTGCTGCTATTTTATTATGTTTTGCCAATGAAGGTGCTCCTGCATTTTCTATGTCTAATTGTCTTATTTCCATTTCCAATCTCTGTTGTTTAGCTCTATTCTCTTTATTAAGAAATGCCTGAGAAGAAATTAATGCCCCTCGTATAAATGCTTTAAATGTTTCCCAGAGAAGGGAAGCAGAGATTTCAGGCTGGTCATTGACCTCGAAAAACATATTAATCTGTTTTACAAGATATTCACAACATACCTGTTCCTTTAAGATTTGAGGATTAAGTCTCCATTGTGTCTGTTTCTTGTCCATTCCGTTTAATTTAATCATAGACGTTAATGGAGCATGATCCGAAATTATAATGTAATGATATTGTGATTTATAAGTAAATGGAATTAGTTTAGAGTCTACTAAAAAATAGTCTATCCTTGAATATGTTTTATGCACAGGTGAGTAAAATGAATATTCTCGTCTGGATGGGTTTTCAATTCTCCAAACATCCTTAATATTGGTATTATTTATATATGAGTTTAAAAATTCACTTGACATAGATCATCAACTCAAAGAAAATCAAAATCTATCTAAATATGGATCTAGTATACAATTTAAGTCGCCACCAATTATTAAATTATTTTGTGTGCATTCCGGAATGTTATTAAGTATTCTCTTGAAAAACAGTGGACTATCAAAATTTGGTCCATATATATTAAGGAGAGTCACTTTTTTTGAGTATAATTCGCCTTCTACTATGATATATCTACCATCAGTATCCTCTATAGTTGATATATGTTTGAAAGGTATACCTTTACGGATTAAAATTGCAACCCCTCTAGATTTATGTGTGAATGAGGAATGATACGTTTGAGCGATCCATTTTGTTTTCAATCTATAATGCGCTTCCCTTTTAAGGTGAGTCTCTTGGAGGAAAATTATGTCTGTTTTAAGCAATTTTAAGTGAGCTAATACTTTGCCTCTTTTAACGGGTTCATTAATTCCCTTAACATTCCAACTGCAGAATGTAATTCCTTCACCCCCAGTTTTCCCTTTTACGTCTTGCATCTTATGATTAGGGTGGTCTATAATGGAACAGATGGTTCAGCATGTTAAACCATACCTTACACCCGGACCTCAGATAGGTGAATTTCAGATCTTGTAAGTTTTCTTCTCGGTCATATCTCCTAAAATAACAATTATAATTCCATTCAAAATAACGAATATATTGAAAATTGAAAAGATAATAGATTATTATATTAGTAAAGTGTGAAAAAAAAAAACTCCATCTAGAATTAGTGCAGTTAGTGATAGGCACCCTAATGTGGCAAGGCATCTAAGGACTTCCGTAGCTTTTGTTAAAAAAAATGTTACTAGCTCCATACTTTCCTTAAAGGAAAAATTTCAAACTCAATAAAGAGAAACATTATACGTCCATGTACGGAAATTATGGTTATATTCCAAGAATGGAATAGTTGATAATCTCAATGTAAAATATTATTTTCATATGACAAAAGTATTAGTCCATGATTAGTCCAAATAGTTTCATATAACAAGGATTAAACCTCCATTTCCTATTTTAATCAACTTATGGTTCATCCTTTTAACTAATTCTGAATGTTACACAGATCTAACATTACATACATGAATACATACATACAGCGCTCCCTCAGAGGACCTCAAGAAAGGCTTGAGAGTAGATGAAAGGCTTGATAGTTGATGGAGGGGGCAGTTGTGAGGGGACAGTTCTGATGACTACTCTTCCTCCCTCCAGTCAACGTGATGGCAATTGCAGTCCTGTCCCGAGGGAAGTGCGGTCTCTCCGCCTGTATCTCCCGTTACCTGGTGTCCATGTCAACAGCGGATCTGATGGTCGTTCTCACCAGCGTGGTCCTAAGCCGGATCATCGGAGTATATTATCCCGCCAGCTTCCTCTCCATCACCCCGCTGTGCCGCCTGAAAACGGTCCTAATTTACGCCGCCAAGGACAGTTCTGTGTGGTTAACAGTCGCATTCACCTTCGACCGCTTTGTAGCCATCTGCTGCCAGAACATGAGGAGCAAGTACTGCAGGAAGGAGACGGCGGGGGCGGTTGTGGGAATTGTGTTTGTTCTCAGCTGTTTCCGAAACATCCCTTGGTACTTTGCATTTGAGCCCTTGTACATTGCCGACAGCATGCCGTGGTATTGCACTTTCACCTCGAATTATTACACTTCAAAACAATGGGGTGTATTTTCATTTCTCAACCATATCCTAACTCTCTTTGTGCCACTGATTTTAATTTCCATCTTCAACGTGCTGACAGTGAAGAATATTTTGGTGGCCAACAGGATCCGCAAAGCCCTTCGTTCCAGGAAAGACGGCGAAGCCGAAACTGACCCCGAGACAGAGAACAGGAAGAAATCTATCGTCTTACTTCTTACCATCTCCGGCACTTTCGCGCTCCTGTGGGCGACCACTGTAGTGCATTACCTCTACCTTCGAATTGCAAACGCTTACAATTACACGGGGACAGATGACCCCGTGTACATCCTGCAGGAAGCTGGGTACATGTTGCTTCTCCTGAGTTGCTGCACAAACACATTTATTTACACAATAATCCAGACCAAATTCAGGAACGAGATGAAGAACCTGATGAAATGCCCACTGGTCCTAATTGCTCAATGGTTGAAACAGTGCGAATGATGCTTGGAATGATGTCAGGTTATTTATAATAACTGCGTATTTAATGACAAATGATAATCAATCAGATAAATTATCTTTGCTTCCGCATTACTCCTTTGCTGGATGTTATCAACTACTTACTAAGATGAATTAATTCCCGTTTATTATACTTTAACTCATGAGATCTGCCCATCACCGTGGCAAACATCGGAGGATGTAGACTCTATTCCATTGAGCGCAGGAGGATGAGGGGTGATCTTATCAAGGTGTATAAAATCACGAGAGGAATAGGTCGGGTAGATGCACAGGGTCGCTTGCCCAGAGTAGGTGAAACTAGAACCAGAGGACATGGTTTTAAGGTGAAGGAAAAAAGATTTAATCGGAATCTGAGGGTTAATTCTTTCACACAAAGGGTGGTGGGGGTTTTGAACAAACTGTCAGAGGAGGTAGTTGAGGCAGAGACTATCCCCACGTTTCAGAAACAGTTAGATAGGAACATGGACAGGAAGGGTTTGGAGGAATATGGGGCAAACGCGAGCAGCTGGGCATCATGTAGCTGGGACACGTTGGCCGGTGTTGGCGTTGGGCCGAAAGGCCTGTTTTCATGCAGGAACTCTCTCTGACGCCATATATATTGTTTACAAGTAAAAATGGCTCATTCGGACACGTGCATTTAGTACAAAGCAGCTTTAGTTAACGAAGATGAGCATCACATTGTGCCAATGAGCCTTTCCACCGTCAGATTCTTTAAAGGCAGTTTATTGTCAGGACGTTTTGTCCTTTCGGCGAATATTCTCTCCCCGTGTCGTCTTTAATGTGGAACCACGTGAGATGTTGTTTTAGGTTAGAGATAGCGATATGCAACGTGGAAACGGTACCTGGACGTGGCGCCGACGGACAAGAAGCCGCAGCAAAGAAGTGGAAGCCAAATAACCGAATGGAAATGAAGCCGAAACGCCAACTACCCGAAAGGCTGCCTCGCCTAAAAGCAAACTTACCGAATGGCCGCTCTGCCAAAACGCCACCTACCCGAAAGGCGGCGTCGCTCAACCTAAAAGTCCAATAACGGACATGACGTTGCCGGGGGGCGGGACTTGTCAGCGATTGGTCCAGACCCCCGCGTCCATCACATCACCGTGGAGGCATGAACATTGTCCCACACCTCCGCTCCACCCGACTCGCAGCCCGCGGAGGGTGCCCGTGGGAGAGTGAGGGCTGTCCCGAGGGATGCGCACCTTCGGCAGCTTACAACTTGGTGCTTGGGTTCAGATTGCCCAGTCACCTATGGGTTGTGTGGGAAAATGAACCCCACGCTCCCGTCTCCCTCTTCTCTCTCCCCATTCTCTCTCTCCCCTTCTCTCTCTCCATTCTTTCTCTCTCTCCACCTCCCCTTCTCTCTTTCCCCTTCTCTCTCTCCTCCTCTCCCCCCTCCTCCCTCTCCCTCCATCCTCTCTCTCCCCTTCTCTCTTTCTCAGTCGCTTCTCTTTTTTTTCTTTTTTAAAAAAATATTTTTATTTAATAGAGGTAAATACATCAGTGTACGTCACATATATATTGTTACAATCATTGTACCCCATAATCCTATGGCTTTTAAAGAAAAAGAATAGAAACAGAGAGAGTGAAGTAGGTGAAAAGAGTTGTGAAAGTGAAGGACCGTGCCAAAGGGGAGAGAAAAAAACCCCTTGGTCAAAGAATTAGAGAAAGGGGATTCAGAGATAGACCCTGGAACAAAGAGAAAGAAAAGAGAGAGAGAAAAAAAAGCAGTTACTATATTGACATATATCACGCAAAAGGAATTTACCAACTCGATAGTTTTTCATCCCCCTTTATTAAGGCCCAAGGTACTCTTGCTATCTTTGTAGCAATTCTATAAATGCAGACCAGGTCTGATAGAAATGATCTGCTTTTCCTGCCAGGCGGAGTCTCATATCTTCCAGATGTATTGTTTCAAGAAAAGTTGAAGTCCACATATTTACTGTTGGGATAGTGGCTCTCCACCTTCTCTCGCTCCTCCGTCTCCAACGGTGGGAGCATGGGGTCATTTTCCCACACAAGCCATAGGTGACTGGGCAATCTGAACCCAAGCACCAAGCTGTAAGCGGCCGAAGGTGCGCATCCCTCGGGGCAGCCCCCACTCTCCCACGGCCACCCTCCACCTCATCTCCCCCCGTGCGGCCGCACTGTGACGGGCTGTGGAGCGGAGGTGAGGGACCGGCTGGTCCCTCCGCCCACCCAGAGTCACTGACAGCGATGCACCGCCATCGGACCCCAATCCCCACACCTGGATGATTCTCCCCCCCCCCCCTCCAACCCCCGGCACCCTCCCCCACCCCCGTGATTCACCCCCACCCCGGCCGCGGGGACAGAAGGGGGGTGGAGTAACTCCAAGGAACCGGCAGCATCTCTGGAGAGAAGGAATGGGGTGGCGTTTCGGATCGAGACCCTTCAAACTCAGTCTTCAGGTCTGAAGAATGGTCTCGACACGAAACATCACCTATTCCTTCTCTCCAGAGATGCTGCCTGTCCCGCTGAGTTACTCGATTCCTTTTATAATTTTATATGTTTCTATAAGATCCCCCCCCGCCCCCCCCTCATCCTTCTAAACTCCAGTGAATACAAGCCTAGTCTTTTCAATCTTTCCTCATATGACAGTCCCGCCATCCCAGGGATCAATCTCGTGAACCTACGCTGCACTGCCTCAATCACAAGGATGTCCTTTCTCAATTTCGGAGACCAAAACTGTACACAATACTCCAGATGTGGTCTCACCAGAGCCCTATACAACTGCAGAAGAACCTCTCTACTCCTATACTGAAATCCTCTTGTTATGAAGGCCAACATTCCATTAGCTTTCTTCACTGCCTGCTGTACCTGCACGCCAACTTTCAGTGACTGGTGTACAATGACACCCAGGTCTCACTGTACCACCCCCTTACCTAACCTAACCCCATTGAGATAATAATCTGTCCCCTTATTCTCGCTGCCCAAGTGGATAACCTCACATTTATCTATATTATACTGCATCTGCCCACTCACTCAACCTGTCCAGGTCACCCTGCAACCTCCTAACATCCTCTTTCTGAAAGTCTAGATACACTACATCCACTAGCACCCCTTCATCCATTTTACTTGTCACATCCTCAAAAAATTCCAGAAGATTAGCCAAGCATGATTTCGCTTTCATAAATCCATGTTGACTTGGACTAATCCTTTTACTGCTATCCAAATGCCCCAATATTACCTCTTTAATAATTGACTCCAGCATCATTCCCACCACCGAAGTCAGGCTAACTGGTCTGCAATTCCCGGTTTTCTCTCTCGCTCCTTTCTTGAAAAGTGGGATAACATTAGCTATCCTCCAATCCCCAGGAACTGATCCTGAATCTATTGAACATTGGAAAATGATCACCAATGCGTCCACTATTTCTAGAGCCACCTCCCTGAGGACCCTGTGATGCAGACCATCAGGCCCAGGGGATTTATCATCCTTCAGTCCCATTAGCCTACCCAATACTATTTCTCGCCTAATGAAAATTTCTTTCAGTTCCTCTACACTCTTAGATCCTCTGTCCTCCAGTATTTCTGGGAGATTGTTTGTGTCTTCCTTAGTGAAGACTGATCCGAAGTACCTATTCAACTCTTTGCCATTTCCTTGTTGCCCATAATAATTTCACCCGTGTCTGCCTTCAAGGGACCCACATTTGTCTTTGCTACTCTTTTTCCCCTAACATATCTAAAGAAGCTTTTACTGTCCTTCTTTATATTCCTGGCCAGCTTCCCTTCGTACTTCATCTTTTCAGCCCGTATTGCCCGTTTTGTTTCCTTCTGTTGTCCCATGAAAGTTTCCCAATCCTCCGGCTTCCGGCTACTCTTTGCTGTGTTATACATCTTTTCTTTTAGTTTTATTCCATCCCTAACTTCTCTTGTCAGCCATGGTTGCCACCTACTCCCCTTAAAATCTTTCTTCCTGTCCCATCTACACCAGTTATCCTATCTGTGTTTGGCCGATATCCTACCAAACATGTCCAATCCATTTACCTGTCTAAATGTTTCTTAAAAGTACCTGCCTCCTCCGGCAGCTCGTTCCACACACCCACCGTCCTTTGTGTGAAAAGGTTACCCCTCGGGTTCATATTACACCTTTCCCCCTTTACCTTAACCCTCTGTCCCATACCGCTTCAATCCTCACGCGCTTCCTCCACCGTTAACAGTCATAGAGGCATTGAGTTATACGGCAAGAACTCGTCCCAACTCGTCCCAACTCGTCCATTTTGACTAACGTCCCTTCCTCGTCCAACGGAGTTTCATACCACTGAGGAAGATTGCTCAAGAATCCAGCATCTGCAGTCTCTTATGGTTCCTATCCGGCCAGCCTCGCCCTTCACCCTAACAATGAGCGCTATTCCTGAACTCTCCCGATCTCGCCATTCAAAGCCTCCCACTTGCCGGATGCCTGTTCACCTGCAAGATATCACACCAACACCTCGGAAGAAGGGTCTGAAGAAGGGGTTCGGCCCGAAAAGTCGCCTATTTCCTTCGCTCCATAGATGCTGCTGCACCCGCTGAGTTTCTCCAGCACTTTTGTCAACCTTTGATTTTCCAGCATCTGCAGTTCTTTCTTAAATACCAACACCTCTACTTCATTGCAAGACTTAGGAGGTTCGGCATGTCCCCCAACAGCTCTCATCAACGTCCACAGATGCACCGAAAACAAAGCCTGCTATTGGAATGCGCCACAGCTTGGTTTGGGACCAGCTCCATCCAAGATGCAAGAAACTGCAGAGAGCTGTGGACGTAATGCAGATCATTGCGCAAACCAACCTCCCTTCCGTTGACTCCATTCGCATCTCGCGGTGCCACGGCAAGGCCAGCAGCATCATCAAGGACCAGTGTCACCTCCGTTAACCCTCCGCTCTCCCACCGGGCAAGAGGTGCAGAAGTGTGAAAACGCACACCACTAAATGGAGTCAATGTAAGGGGGGTCGGTTCATGCGATGGCCTGGGCTGCGTACACAATTCACTGCAATTTCTTCTGGTCTTGGGTGGAGCTGTTCCCAAACCGCGTTGTGATGCATCCTGATAAAATGATTTTGATGATGCATCAGTAGAAGTTGGTGAAAGTTGCTTGGGGATATGCGTGGGAAGGGACATGGGGAGGGGTAAAAGTGAAATGGGGCACTTGGCGTGGGAGCTGAGCGTACGTCCAGGATAGGACGTCCTGGTGACTGGGGCGGTACGAGATGTTGGGAGAAATGTGATCCCATCGAGATGGAGGTCTCTGGAAAGAGGGAGGTCCGGATGTCGAGACCTCCTCTCCATCTCCTGTGTTTCTCAAAGTTCCAATATTCACCGTTCCTCGTGCCCAACTAGCAAATTTCAATAGGTCAATGGTTCTTTGCTTGTGGCTCAGTAAGATTATTGCCATACATAAGTGCAATCCCCGATTAAGTACAGAATGCATAGAAACAGCCCATTGAGTCTATATGCAAAGCCGGCAGTCCCTCTGGGCTTTATGGACAACATTATCACCTTCCCTTGCAAACACAGGAGAGGCAACTCTTGTCCCTATACCTCTCCCCTCAACTGTATCCAGGGGTCCTGACAGCCCTTCCATGTGAGGCAAAAGTTCACTTGCACCTCCTCCAACCTTATCTACTATATCCGCTGTTCCAATTGTTGGCTCCTATATATCGCTGTGACCGAGCTGAAGACTGGCCGATCTTTTCGCTGAACACCTTCGCTCAGTCCGCCTTGGCCTACGTGACCCCCCCTTTGCCAAACACTTCAACTCCCCTGCCCATTCCCACACTGACCTTTCAGTCCTGGGCCTCGTCCATTGTCAGAGTGAGGCCCAGCGCAAATTGGCGGAACGGTACCTCGTTTTTCGCTTGGGCAGCTCACACCCCAGCGGTACCAATATTGATTTCTCTAACTTCAGGTAACCCTTGCTTGCCCTCGTCCTGTTCCTCCGCCACCCGAGTCGCCCTGCTAGTTTCATTGTCGTCCTGTTCACTTTCCGCCTGATCATTCGTTATCACCTTAGCCCACAGCCGACAATGGACCATTGTGGGCTCCACCCTTCCTTGAACGTCGTTGCTTTTTGCATGTCTTTCATTCATTTGCAGTTGTACACGCAGTTGTACAGGGTCTTGGTGAGACCACAGCTGGAGTATTGCGTACAGTTTTGGTCTCCTAATCTGAGGAAAGACATTCTTGCCATAGAGGGGGTACAGAGAAGGTTCACCAGAATGATTCCTGGGATTCATGCGAAGAAAAACTGGATAGACTCGGCTTGAACTCGCTGGAATTTAGAAGATTGAGGGGGGATCTTATAGAGACTTACAAAATTCTTAAGGGGTTGGACAGGCTAGATGCAGGACGATTGTTCCCGATGTTGTGGGAGTCCAGAACAAGGGGTCACAGTCTAAGTATAAGGGGGAAGTCTTTTAGGACTGAGATGAGAAAAAAAATATTCTGAATCTCTGGAACTCTCTGCCACAGAAGGTAGTTGAGGCCAGTTCATTGGGTATATTTAAGAGGGAGTTAGATGTGGCCCTTGTGGCTAAAGGGATCAGGGGGTATGGAGAGAAGGCAGGTACAGGATACTGAGTTGGATGATCAGCCATGATCACATTGAATGGCGGTGCTGGCTCCAAGGGCCGAATGGCCTACTCCTGCACCTAATTTCTATGTTTCTATGTTTCTATTTGTTCTACGCCTCTCTAAATCACCGTCTCTATCTCTCGTCTCCCTTTCCCCTGACACTCAGTCTGGAGAATGGTTTCGACGTGAACCGTCACCTGTACCTTCTCTCCAGAGACGCTGTCTGGCCCCGCTGAGTCACTCCGACATTTTGTGTCTGACATCATTGAGTTGCCCTGGTACATTAAAAACCTTGCCAAGAACGACCCAGTCTCGCCGTTCTTACATATTGTTGATTCATGCTCATTTACTTCATTTGGTCCCAAGAGGCGAATCACTGGAGTGTTGGATACTTTTTGCGTAATCTCAATAGTTATATATTCTTGGGAAACGACAATCCGATTGGTGATTGCTACCAAACCTCCAGGGTCTTTAGTCCCGCACGGATATAGACACACAAGGAGCTGTTCTTGTGCACTCTTGTATTCGCTTTCGCGACTCTTCCCACCCCCGACACTCCGGCGCAGACTAGGTGCGAAGATGGGAGACCTGGTGTTCCTCTTGGTCCAAGACGTGTTCTACCATTCGCTGGCTGTTGTCGGGGTGACCGGTAGGTGAGAGAAGGGCGGACTCGGCTAACCAGAGGCGCTCTGCTTAAAAACGGGCTGCCCTGCGTGGGGTTTATGTGTGGCCGAGTGTGTATGTGTGTGGGTGTGGATTTGTGAAGGAGCAATGTGCCTGTGTCACTGTGTACCACTCTGCGTCTTCAAACCAAAAGCAGCGGGTTTCATGTGCAGGAAGGAACTGCAGATGCTGGTTTGCACCAAAGTGCTGGAGTAACTCAGCAGGTCAGGCAGCATCTCTGGAGGGAAGGAATTTGTGACGTTTCGGGTGGAGACCCTTCTTCATATTTGGCTGTATATTTCAGTGCCTGTTGGACCGTGGGTAGAGTTGCTGCCTCTCAGCGACAGCCACCCTGGTTCGATCCTGACCACGGGTGCAGTCCGTACAGCGTTTGTACTTTCCCCCCGTGACCCGCGTGGGTTTTCTCCGGGTGCTCCGGTTTGCCTCCCACACTCCAAAGACGTGCATGTTTGTAGGTTAAAATTGGCTTTTGTAAATTGTGACTACTAATATAACCATATAACCATATAACAATTACAGCATGGAAACAGGCCTTCTCGGCCCTTCCAGTCCGTGCCGACCATTTATTTTCCCCTAGTCCCATCTACCTGCACTCAGACCATACCCTTCCATTCCATTCCCGTCCATATACCTATCCACTACTGGGGTGATTGCTGGTCGGCGCGGATGCGGTGGGCTGAATGGCCTGTTTCCACGTTTTCTATGCTTAGTCTAGTGTCGTTTAAAGAGCGTGGAAATAGGCCCTTCGGCCCACCGAGTTTGAAGCTGACTAGCGATAACCCTTACACCAGCACTATCCGACATTTGCAGATCCCAATTTGCAGGTACCAATACAACCACGTCTTTTGGGTGTGAAGGGAAACCGGTGCATCCAAGCGTGCATTATGGTTTGAGTTACGCTCACTGGGAGAACGCACAAACTCCGAACAGGCAGCACCCGTGGTCAGGTTCGTACCCGGGTCTCCGGCGTTTTAAGGCAGCAACTCCACCGCTGCACCACCGTGCCCCCTCGGCTGACGGTGACTGAGTTCACGGAGGGAGAATGGATTCAGTGAAGGTGAAGATACGTCGTCAAGAATCAAGAGACTGTTACATTTACCGAAACTGAACAAAGTTGAAGGTGGTTGCCGGAGGTTGCTGGTAGTGGAAGGTAAGACCTTTTTTTTCACCCAGTTTTATTCCACCAGGGAGGTCTTACCTTCCACTACCTGCAACCTCCGGCAACCACCTTCAACTAGCATCGCAACCGGCTTCGACGAAGTTTTAAAACCTATTTTTAGTCGCAGCCGGTTTTGAATTTTTTCAAATAATTGCTGGAACATAGAAGAAGCGGAAACCACTTTCAACCATTAGGGAGACTGACAAAAACCTCCGGGAACCGCACGGAAACCTTGGGTGGGGCGCAAAGTCTCCAGAGGTTTCCGTTCAGGTTTCCTAAGTGGGACAGGGGCATTATCTACTGTTGCGCCACAGTGACGCTTAACTGATAAAGATATTTAACTGTGGAGACAATTCACTAACGCTTGGAGAGCATGGATCAAATTGTTGAGCTATCCAGTTATTCAAATCATACTGCACCTGAATACCATCAAGCCACACGTAAGTACACCACTTAGTGCAAAAATTAAAAAAAATACCAGCAAGCTCATCTCTACTCCCAAGCCTTTCTTGACATCCTCTGAGCGAGGGCTATATGTATGTAGTGTTGTTTGTATTTAATCTATGAACCACTGTAGTTTGTTATACTATTCTTATACCAATGTGAAGCACTTTGGCCAACAAGAGTTGTTTTTTAAATGTGCTATAGAAATAAAAGTGACTTGGCTTGGCTTGATAATGCATTGAGTGTACCGCGTGTACAGTGGCTTGGGTAGAGTGGGTGCGGAGAGGATGTTTCCACTAGTGGGAGAGTCTGGGACTAGAGGCCACAGGCTCAGAATTAAAGGACGTTCCTTTTGGAAGGAGATGAGGAGGAATTTCTTTAGTCACAGGGTGGTGAATCTGCGGAATTATTGGCTGTGGAGGCCAAGTCAATGGATATGTTTCAGGCAGAGATAGATAGATTCTTGATCAGTACGGGTGTCCTTGGTTTCAGGGAGAAGGCAGTAGAATGGGGTTAGGAGGGAAATACACAACGGCCATGATTCAATGGCAGAGTAGACTTGATGGGCCGAATGGCCGAATTCTGCTCCTATCACATTTGACCTGATGACATTATACAAAATATAGTGTCACTGAGACTAGTACAAGGTCCGCAGTTAGGTTGATTAGAATCGTGGGACGGCATGGGGCGGCACAGCGTGCAATGGGGGTGGCGGGGTGGTGCAACGGTAGACTTGTTGCCTTGCAGCGCTTGCAGCACCGGAGACCCTGGTTCGATCCCGACTACAGGTGCTTGCCGGTGCAGAGTTTGTACCTTCTCCCCGTGGCCTGCGTGGGCGTTCTCCGACATCTTCCATGTTCTCCCACACCCTGAAGTCGTGGCAGAAGTGCGAATTGTCCCAGGTGTGTGTGGGATTGTGTTAATGTGCGGGTCGCTGCTTACCCTGCTCTATCTCTAGACTTAACGAAAGTAAACATCAGGTCCACACTCTAACTTATGGGTGGACAGTTCAATGGCATAAGAGCAACGAGCTGTTCCTGTATGCGTTGTACACTCTTACATTTTCTGCCCGATGGGAGTCAAGTCAAGTCACTTTTATTTCAAAAGCACATTTAAAAAACAACTCTCGTTGGCCAAAGTGCTTCACATTGGCATAGGCCTGTACTGTTGCTACGCTACGCCAAGCGGAGTACACGCGATGAACTCCAGGTAAGCACTGACCATTGTTCCCAGCGTAGTGGGCCCGTTAAAAACCGACCGCCGAAATTGTCCATTTTTGCGCTGTAAATAATTATGGAAATCAGGATAAGCGTGAGAGACATTTAGCCTACTTCAGAATTCCAAAAGTGAGGAGAAATGACAGTAGATAGAAGCGAGAGCTGAAGGGACAACAACAGCTAGAGTGCTTGACAAATATTGGCCGTTTGCTCACTGCATTTCATCAACTAAGGCATTATTTGTGCTTTTTCTTGATTCCTCTGGCATCTAAAAAGTTTCAGAAGGGGTGGGGGGTGGAGGGGAGACGTGGTTTGTGTGGTGGACTGGACGACTTCCACAACTCTGCAATTTCAGTCAGTCTTTGACAGAGCTTGTTGCCATACCAAACTGCGACCTATTCCAATTCGATCCTTTCTCCGATTAACCTGGTGAATCAAATACGTATCGTTGGAGAGATGCCGAACTTCCTTCGTGTTCTGAGGAGGTCGAGTCGTCCGCCTGCTTTCTTGGTGCAGATCGATGTGGTTATCGAGTCAGTCTTGAAGCATGTAAACAGGCCCTTCGGCCCAATTTGCCTACACCGGCACAACTAGTCCCATCTGCCAGCGTTTGCCCCATATCCCTCCAAACCTGTCCCATCCATGTACATGTACAAATGTTTCTTAAACATTGTGATAATCCCTGCCTCGACTACCTCCTCCGGCAGCTCGTTCCATACACCCACCCTCTGTGTGAAAACATTACCCCTCAGGTTCCTATTAAATCCCCCCCCCACACCCTCAGGCTAAAGCTACTTGTTCTGGTTTATGATTCTCCACTCTGGGCAAGAGACCATGTGCGTCTATCCGATTTATGTGCCGAATGGCGCGTTGACCACTCTATCTACATGTAGGTATGTTACAAAACTTACCTTGAGCAGCGCTGCAGTTCTGCCGCTCCCCGTGTGCGTGACTTTGGTGCCTTTCAGAGGGGGGTGGTCTTAAAGTGCCGTTTTTCTACAGACAGGGAAAATCGATCCATGTCGGGCGATTTCGTTGCGGAAGAAAAATCGCTCCGACATTTCATTAATGAAGGTATTTCATTAATGAAGGTATTTATTTATTATCTAGAGTAATTTAAAAATCACCTTCAAAAGCCGTGAGCGCCGACAACGGGAAGGATTTTGCGTAGGGGATAAAAAAAGGTACAGAGTTTATTTTTATATTAAAAGTTGTTTTTTATGGAGGCTTTAATAATATTTTCATGTTGTGAAATGGGGTCCAAAACAAATGTATGACCAACAGTATTTTTTCTCCTGACTTCACCGCAAACCGCAACGTTCCAATCCACTCGCTAGTTGATTTAAATGGCCATTAATTTACAGGCAGTAAACACTAAATTCCTTCCATTTGGCCCCGAAATTCATGAAAATGAGATTTAAAAATTATGTTATATTGTGGATTATTGTGTGAATGTTATTTGGACACTTAGGCAATTAAAAAAAAGTTTATTTTTTCTTAAGAAATGGATAGATGTTTAGATCTACTCATTGAATTTTGTAATTAGCTACAATTAGATAACTAACTAATTATATGCTTTAATTTCAGGTCATCCAAGTAAGATTCTTTCATATTTGTTTCAGAATGCTTCAATCTATAATAACTGAAAATTTCATTCACTTCTCTTAATTTTTAAGAAAGTTATGGGCTTTTAACGGTTCTAGATCACAGTTTTTGAGTTAAGTCAATTGAAAGGCAATGGGGAACAAGATGCTAATTTCCGAGTCTGAAAATGGTCATAACTTCCTTAATACTGAACATATGAAAGTGAATTAGGTGTCAAATTAAACTTCTTTTTATGCTTTATCTGATGGGATAAATTGCAGACTTGATTTTTTAAATCTCAAAATGTTGTAACATTGCTACTACATGGTATGTCACTTCAAACGAACAATTTTCCTGTACTTCCAGATCCCTCTCCTCTATAACGCTCCCCTGAGCCCAACGGCTCACTCTGTATGATCCACCCATGTTAATGTTCCCAAAATACAAAACCTCGCGTTTATCTTTATCAATGTGGTTCGTCCAGGACAACTGGGTGGTGATGTCTACGCCCACGAACTCGAAGCTCTCGACCATCACTCCATCAGGTCACATCGCAGCCTCCTACGTTCCAGTGAGAAACAACACACCCATCCAATCTCTCCTTATAACTAATGGCCCTGTCCCACTTCGGAAACCTGAATGGAAACCTCTGGAGACTTTGCGCCCCACCCAAGGCTTCCGTGCGGTTCCCGGAGACATTTTTGTCCTCCGGCAACCACCTTCAACTGGCATTGTAAACCGGCTTCGACTAAAAAATGACCGATTTTTAAAACGGAAACCACTTTCCACCATTAGGGAGACTGACAAAAACCTCTCTGTTCTAGGTAACATCTTCCCATTCCGCCCTCTCTAATGAATGGGCCGAGATGTAAACGCAGTGACTGCACCATTTCCTTCCACTTTCACGCAACCATGTGCCTGCACTCTGAGATCCATCTGCTCCACAACACGCCCTATCCACCTGTTACACGTCTATATCGGTGAGACCAAGCGGAGGCTTGGTGATCGTTTCGCCGAACACCTCCGCTTGGTCCGCATTAACCAACCCGACCTCCCGGTGGCTCAGCACTTTAGCTCCCCCTCCCATTCCGTATCTCGGTCCTGGGCCTCCTCCACGGCCAGAGTGGGGAACACCGCAAATTGGAGGAACAGCACCTCGTATTCCGCTTGGGCAGTCTGCACCCTAGTGGCATAAACATTGAATTCTCTCAATTCTGTTAACCCTTGCTGTCTCCTCCCCTTCCCACCTCTCCCTCAGCCCTCGGGCTCCTCCTCCTCCTCCTTTTTCCTTTCTTCTCCCCGCACCCCCCCCCCACCCCCCATCAGTCTGAAGAAGGGTTTCAGCCCGAAACGTCGCCTATCTCCTTCGCGCCATAGATGCTGCTGCACCCGCTGAGTTTCTCCAGCATTTTTGTCCACCTACCTGTTACACCACTTTAACATAACTATGTACTTGCACTGCTTGATCCCTCTGCTTTACAACACACCCTATCTACCTGTGACACCACTTCCAAGCAACTATATACCTGCATTCTGCTCTACAATACATCCCAATTGCCATTCGCTTTAAATGTCCTGGCCCGGTTTGACCATCCAAAATGCAACACCTCCCACTTATCTGCATTATACTCCACCAACCATTTCTCGGCCAACAAGTTCCTGCTGTAATTTTAGTTTCGTTTAGTTTATGGATAGTGTAGAAACAGGCCGTTCGGCCCTCCGAGTCCGCTCCAAGTCCGCTCCGACCAGCGACCCCCACACACTAACACACTGGGGACAATTTACAACTTTTACCGAAGCTAATTTATCTACAACCCTGCTCGTCCTTGGATTGATGGAGGAAATCGGAGAACCATGGGGAAAACCCACACAGGTCACGGGGAGAACGTGCAAACTCCGTACAAACAGCACCCGTAGTCAGAATCGAACCCGGGTCTCTGGCGCCGTGAGGTAGCAGCTCTACTGGTACGCCACCGTGCCACCTCTAACCTTTTCCATAATCTTCTTTTCTATCTACAATCCCACCTACTTAAATGTCATCTTCAGACTCGCTAATCCTGTGCCATCACACCTTACCTTGGGAACAGCTCCATCCAAAGACCGCAACACATTGCAGCGAATTGTGGAACCATCACTCAACCCAACCTCTCTTCCATCGACTCCATCTACACCTCACCTTGCCTCGGCAAGGCCCGCAGCATCATCAAGGACCAGTCGCACCCTGGCCTCTCCCTCTTCTCCCCTCTCCCATCGGGCAAAAGAAATAGGTGTGAAAACGCACACCTCCAGATTCAGGGACAGTTTCTTCCCAGCTGTTATAAGGCAACGGAATCATCCTACCACAACCAGAGAGCAGTGCTGAACTACTATCTACCTCAAGTCCTTGGTTGGACTTTGATTACTTTACCTTGTACAAAAGTTGTTCCCTTATCATGTATCTATACACTATAACTGGCTAGATTGTAATCAAATTCCTAATTTGAGGAAGGACATCCTTGTGATTGAGGCAGTGCAGCGTAGGTTCACCAGATTGATCCCTGGGATGTCGGGACTGTCATATGAGGAAAGATTGAAAAGACTAGGCTTGTATTCACTGGAGATTAGAAGGATGAGGAGATATCTTACAGAAACATATAACATTAGGTGCAGGAGGAGGCCATTCGGCCCTTCGAGCCAGCACCGCCATTCATTGTGATCATGGCTGATCGTCCCGAATCAATAACCCGTGCCTGCCTTCTCCCCATATCCCTTGATTCCACTAGACCCTAGAGCTCTATCTAACTCTCTCTTAAATCCATCCAGTGATTTGGCCTCCACTGCCCTCTGCGGCAGGGAATTCCACAAATTCACAACTCTCTGGGTAAGGACTGGACAAGCTAGATGCAGGAAAAATGTTCCCAATGTTGGGCGAGTCCAGAACCAGGGGCCACACAGTCTTAGAATAAAGGAGAGGTCATTTAAGACTGAGGTGAGAAAACACTTTTTCGCCCAGAGAGTTGTGAATTTGTGGAATTCCCTGCCACAGAGGGCAGTGGAGGCCAAATCACTGGATGGATTTAAGAGAGTTGGATAGAGCTCTAGGGGCTAATGGAGTCAGGGGATATGGGGAGAAGGCAGGCACGGGTTACTGATAGGGGACGATCAGCCATGATCGCAATGAATGGCGGTACCGGCTCGAAGGGCTGAATGGCCTCCTCCTGCACCTATTGTCTATGTTTTTATGTGTTATTTTTCTGCTGACTGCACAGCATGCAACACAAGATTTTTAGTGTAATTCGGTACACGTGTCAATAAACTAAACTGAACTGTACAGCATAGAGTGCCAACGGTAAATGTAAACTGACTGTTCTATATTCGATTCCACTCTTCGAGGAGTGGGCCGAGATGCAAAGACGCCAACCAATCATACTTTGTCCCCTCCGGTTTTCCGCAGCGAATCTCATCACCATCGTGATCCTGTGCCGGGGGAGCTGCGGTCTCGCCGGCTGCACGGTGCGCTACCTGGTGTCCATGGCCGGGGCGGACCTGCTGGTCATCATCTTCTGCGTGGTCCTCAACTACCTGGCCCCGCTCTACTTCCCCTACTCCGTCCTCCTGCACTACCGCTTCTGCGCCCTCAACGGCATCGTGAACGCGGCCTCCGTCGACTCCTCCGTCTGGCTCACCGTGGCGTTCACCTTCGACCGCTTCGCCGCCATCTGCTGCCCGCGGCTCAAGCTCCGTTACTGCACAGAGAAGACGGCCACCCGGGTCATCGGCACCCTGTGCGCCGTCAGCTACCTGCGAAACATCCCGCGGTTTTTCACCTACGAGCTCGTCCCCGGTCCCGGCCCGTTCCCTGTGTGCCGGCTTCGAAACGTGTGTTCAAAGTCCCTCTGGGCCGTGTACATGTGGTCGGGGACAGTGCTCACCCCTCTAATCCCCTACGTGGTTATCCTGCTGCTCAACGCTCTGACCGTGCGTCACATCTTGGTGGCCAGCGCGGCTCGCAAGGCGTTCCGCGCAACCAGAGGCGGTGGCCAACAGGTGGACCCCGAGATGGAGAACAGGAAGAGGTCCATGGTTCTCCTCTTCGCCATCTCGGGCAGCTTCGTGCTCCTGTGGATCCCCAGGGTGGTGGACTTTGTGTACCAGGAGATCCTTCTGGAGGTGACGCACAACCTCAAAGTTAGCCAGGTGGGCGCCATGCTAATGTACCTCAACTCTTGCAGCAACACCTGTATCTACGCCCTGACACAGGCCAAGTTCAGGGAGCAGGTGTATGAGGTTGTCACCTTTCCCGTCAGCCGGTTGCTGAAGTTCCTCTCGGACTCAGTGCCCAAGCTTGGATACTGACCCCGAGGGACTGACATCTGCCCGGACACAACTGGCTTGCTTCAACCAATCACCCAACCAACCAGAGTTGTATAGGGCCCTGGTGAGACCACATCTGGAGTATTGTGCACAGTTTTGGTCTCCTCATTTGAGGAAGGACATCCTTGTGATTGAGGCAGTGCAGCGTAGGTTCACGAGATTGATCCCTGGGATGGCGGGACTGTCATATGAGGAAAGATTGAAAAGACTAAGCTTCTATTCACTAGAGTTTAGAAGGATGGGGTGGGATCTTATAGAAACATATAAAATTATAAAAGGACTGGACAAGCTAGATGCAGGAAAAATGTTCCCAATGTTGGGCGAGTCCAGAACCAGGGGCCACAGTCTTAGAATAAAGGGGAGGTCATTTAAGGCTGAGGTGAGAAAAAACATTTTCACCCAGAGAGTTGTGGATTTATGGAATTCCCTGCCACAGAGGGCAGTGGAGGCCAAATCACTGGATGGATTTAAGAGAGAGTTGGATAGAGCTATAGGGGCTAGTGGAGTCAAGGGATATGGGGAGAAGGCAGGAACGAGTTATTGATTGGGGACGATCAGCGATGATCACAATGAATGGCGGTGCTGGCTCGAAGGGCCGAATGGCCTCCTCCTGCAGCTATTTTCTATGTTTCTATCTGTGAGTTGATTTGTGCCATGATCAACCTCTCAAAGCACTTCATCACCACAGGCGTTAGTGCCACTGGTCGATAGTCATTAAGGCACGTCACCTTGCTCTTCTTGGGCACCGGTATAATTGATGCCCTTTTAAAGCAGGTGGGAACCTCAGACCTCAGAAGTGAGAGGTTAAAAATGTTCATTAAAAATGGATCCATACATAGATTTAAGAGAGAGTTGGATAGAGCTCTAGGGGCTAGTGGAGTCAACGGCTATGGGGAGAAGGCAGGCACGGGTTATTGATAGGGGACGATCAGCCATGATCACAATGAATGGCGGTGCTGGCTCGAAGGGCTGAATGGCCTCCTCCTGCATCTATTGTCTATGTTTCTATGTGTTATTTTTCTGCTGACTGCACAGCATGCAACACAAGATTTTTACTGTAATTCGGTACACGTGACAATAAACTAAACTGAACTGTACAGCATAGAGTGTTTCTGTGTTTCAATCATTGCAGTGATGTTCCCTGCCTTACATCTCCAGAGACCTTGGATCCTGACCACGGATGATTGTCCGTACAGAGTTTGTGCGTTCACCGCGTGACCTTTCCTCCCACACTCCAAAGATGTGCAAAGGTTCGTAGGTCAATGGATTTGGTAACGTTGCAAATTGTCCCCAGTGTGTGTAGAATAGTGTGAATGTGCCGGGGATCGCTGGCGGTCTGGAAAATGCGCCACGTGGTAATACCAATAACACCGGAAAGAGTTTGGAGAAAGGCTGATAGCGAAGGACAGGACATCCAGTATATCTGGTTTGGTTTATTATTGTCACGCATACCGAGATACAGTGCAAGACCTTTTCTTGCGTGCTGTCCGGTAATACAAATGCTATATGTGATTACAATCAAGCTGTCCACAGTGTATAGGTGCAAGATAAAGGGTGCAGCATGTAGTGTACGTGCCAGTAACTCAAATACTGGGATGTTTGGAGGAAGTCTACATGGTAAATGGTAGCGAATTGAGGAATGCAGTTGAACTGAGGGATCTAGGAATAACTGTGCATAGTTCCCTGAAAGGGGAATCTCATGCAGATAGGGTGGTAAAGAAATTCCTGCCATTGCTGTTCCACCGTCATTCCTGCTAGGATCCCTTTCCAGTCTACCTTGGCCAGCTCCCCTCTCATGCCTTCATAGTCCCCTTTGTTCAACTGCATCACTGACACTTCCAATTTAACGTTATCCTTCTCAAATTGCAGATTAAAACGAATCATATTATGATCACTACCTCCAAGCGGTTCCTTTACCTCGAGTTCTCTTATCATATCTGGCTCATTGGACAACACTACATCCAGAATTGCCTTTTCTCTGGTCGGCTCCATTGCAAGCTGTTCCAAGAATCTATCTCAGAGGCACTCTACAAACTCTCTTTCTTGGGGTCCTGAACCAACCTGATTTTCCCAGTCCACAGATAGAACCCACACGCTAGTGCGTTTCAAAACACAAACGCCTAGACCGAAACACAGTCGCCAATGGTCACACCCGCGTTCCCGCACCGGGCGACTCTCCCGACCTCTCACTTCCCGGTCACCCCGACAAGTGCCAGTGAATGGTAGAAAACATCGTGGATCAACAGGCACACCATGTCTCTCATCCTTGTAGCGAATATTCGGGTGGGGGTGGAGCCAACCCCGAAACTGAATTGAAGAGCGTACAAGAATTTGGAAGAGTGGGCTGAAAGATGGCAGATGGAGTTTAATGCTGATAAGTGTGAGGTGCTACATCTTGGCAGGACAAATCAAAATAGGACATACATGGTAAATGGTAGCGAATTGAGGAATGCTGTTGAACAGAGGGATCTAGGAATAACTGTGCATAGTTCCCTGAAGGTGGAATCTCATGTAGATAGGGTGGTTAAGAAAGCTTTTGGTGTGCTGGCCTTTATAAATCAGAGCATTGAGTATAGAAGTTGGGATGTAATGTTAACATTGTACAAGGCATTGGTGAGGCCAATTCTGGAGTATGGTGTACAATTTTGGTCGCCAAATTATAGGAAAGATGTCAACAAACTAGAGAGAGTACAGAGGAGATTTACTCGAATGGTACCTGGAACAGAGGGATCTAGGAATAACTGTGCATAGTTCTCTGCAGGTGGAATCTCATGCAGATAGGGTAGTAAAGAAAGCTTTTGGTGTGCTGGCCTTTATAAATATAAAGTAAAAGGACAAATGACAATAGCAAAAGATTAAAAAGAGGCTGAAAGGATAACAGGACATTTGCTTATCTGCAGTGTGGTGGAATGGGGCTGTGTTTACTGACCTGGGTTTTTCCAAAGGTGCATGATTTACAAATGCTATAAGGCCATTCGGAAGAAGGATGAAATGCTTCAACGCCTGTCGTGGTGAACAGCAAATGAACATTCTATATATATGGAGTAGATGAATCGTTGTTCCTAGATCGCTCACAAATAAAGTCTTCACTGCCTTACCCGATCGCTGTGTTTTAATGTTTTCTTTAGCACCATACATCACGTAAACGGGCACCCTGGCACATTTTGCCCACGCCGCCAACGTTGCCATATTGGGCCGAACCGATTTACCCGCTTTTCACAGAAACATAGACAATAGGTGCAGGAGTAGGCCATTCGGCCCTTCGAGCCTGCACCGCCATTCAATATGATCATGGCTGATCATCCAACTCAGTATCCCGTACCTGCCTTCTCTCCATACCCCCTGATCCCTGTAGCCACAAGTGCCACATCTAACTCCCTCTTAAATATAGCTAATGAACTGGCCTCAACTACCTTCTGTGGCAGAGAATTCCACAGATTCACCACTCTCTGTGTGAATATTGTTTTTCTCATCGCGGTCCTAAAAGACTTCCCCCTTATCCTTAAACTGTGACCCCTTGTTCTGGACCTTCCCAACATCGGGAACAATCTTCCTGCATCTAGCCTGTCCAACCCCTTAAGAATTTTGTAAGTTTCTATAAGATCCCCCCTCAATCTTCTAAATTCCAGCGAGTACAAGCCGAGTCTATCCAGTCTTTCTTCATATGAAAGTCCTGCCATCCCAGGAATCAGTCTGGTGAACCTTCTCTGTACTCCCTATATGGCAAGAACGTCTTTCCTCAGATTAGGAGACCAAAACTGTACGCAATAGTCCAGGTGTGGCCTCACCAAGACCCTGTACAACTGCAGTAGAATCGGTAACTGCAGTTTTTCACCCATATCCCTCCCACCCATTCTTATCCATATATGTTCAAATGTCTTTTCATAAATTCATGTTATAGCAGCAGGATTATGCCGTTCAGCCCATCAAGTCTCCACCGCCGTGGCTGATCTACCTTTCCCCGTTCAACAACTGCATACAGTTCTGGTATCCAAATCTGAGGAAGGACATTATTGCCATAGAGGGAGTGCAGAGAAGGTTCACCAGACTGATTCCTGGGATGTCAGGACTGTCTTATGAAGAAAGGCTAGATAGACTCAGTTTATACTCTCTAGAATTTAGGAGATTGAGAGGGGATCTTATAGAAACCTACAAAATTCTTAAGGGGTTGGACAGGCTAGATGCAGGAAGATTGTTCCTGATGTTCGGGAGGTCCAGGACAAGGGGTCACAGCTTAAGGATAAGGGGGAAATCCTTTAGGACCGAGATGAGAAGGACTTTCTTCACACAGAGAGTGGTGGGTCTCTGGAACTCTCTGCCACAGAGGGTAGTTGAGTCCAGTTCATTGGCTATATTTAAGAGGGAGTTAGATGTGGCCCTTGTGGCTAAGGGGGTCAGAGGGTATGGAGAGAAGGCAGGTACGGGATACTGAGTTGGATGATCAGCCGTGATCATATTGAATGGCGGTGCAGGCTCGAAGGGCCGAATGGCCTACTCCTGCACCTAATTTCTATGTTTCTAACCCTATAATCCTGTCTGCTCTCCATAACCCCTGAAAACCATATTAATCAGGAGTCCATCAATCTCCGCCTTAAAAATACCCATTGACTGACTTCACAGCCTTCTATGGCAAACATTCCAGAAATGATGCAGGAAAAATGTTCCTGATGTTGGGGAAGTCCTGAACCAGGGATCAAAGTTTAAGAATCAGGGCTTGGCCATTTAGGATTGAGATGTGGAAAAACATTTTTCCACCCAGAGAGTTGTGAACCTGTGGAATTCTCTGCCACCTAAGGCAGTGGAGGCCAATTCACTGGATGCTTTCAAGCGAGAGTTAGATTTAGGGCTAACGGACTCAAGTGAACGGGGTACTGATTGGGGATGATCAGCCATGATCATATTGAATGGCGGTGCAGGCTCAAAGGGCTGAATGGCCTACTCCTGCACCCATTTTATATGTATCTATGTTTCTATGAAATGTAACCTTCCATTTGACGCCTGCTTCCAAGCCAATTGCGAATAAAATAAAATTAATTCGCTCATCTTGGTCTCCGTGGAATCTAACCATTAGTCTACATAATGTTCATAAGTTCTCCAAGTACAATTAGGCCATTCGGCCCATCAAGTCTTCACCACCAGTCATCGGTGCTGATCTATCCTTTCCTCTCAACCCCATTCCCCTGCCTTCTCCCCATAACCCCTGAAACCCATACTCATCAAGAATCTTTCAATATCCGCCTTAAAAAGACAGAATGACTTGGCCTCCACAGGCGTCTGTGGCAATAAGTTCCACAGATTCACCACACTCTTGACTAAAAATATGCCCCGTCATCCCCTTTGTAAAGGTAACGTCATTTTATTCTGACATTGTGGCCTCTTGTCCAAGACTCTCCCACTAGTGGAATCGCCCTCTCATAGAAACATAGACAATAGGTGCAGGAGTAGGCCATTCGGCCCTTCGAGCCTGCACCACCATTCAATATGATCATGGCTGATCATCCAACTCAGTACCTGCCTTCTCTCCATACCCCTTGATCCCTTTAGCCACAAGGGCCACAGCTAACTCACTCTTAAATATAGCCAATGAACTGGCCTCAACTACCTTCTGTGGCAGAGAATTCCACAGATTCACCACTCTCTGTGTGAATTTTGTTTTTCTCATCTCGGTCCTAAAAGACTTCCCCCTTATCCTTAAACTGTGACCCCTTGTTCTGGACTTCCCCAACATCGGGAACAATCTTCCAGCATCTAGCCTGTCCAACCCCTTAAGAATTTTGTACGTTTCTATAAGACCCCCCCCCTCAATCTTCTAAATTCTAGCGAGTACAAGCCGAGTCTATCCAGTCTTTCTTCATATGGAAGTCCTGACATCCCAGGAATCAGTCTGGTGAACTTTCTCTGTACTCCCTCTATTGGCAAGAACGTCTTTCCTCAGATTAGGAGACCAAAACTGTACGCAATACTCTACATCCACTCTATCCAGGCCTTTCACTATTCGGTCAGTTTCAATTAAGTTCACCCCCTAGCTACCATCATTCTAAATCTACGAGCACATGCGGGACCCTGTGACGGCCTTTCTAAAGTCCACGTTGGCAACATCCACAATTCTTTCATCGAGCTATTCCAAATAATCTCCATCACATTTGGGAGATAATTTTCCATGGACAGAACCTTGCTCACTGCCTAAGTAGTCTGCCTATCAAAATGCTGGCAGATCATATCCCTAAGATTCTCCTCGAACATCGTTCCACTCACGGGTCTGTAATTCCATGGTTTGTCTCAGACTGTCGTTGCTACCAATCTTAAACGACGGGACAACATTACCCACACTGCAGTCTTCACGTCCCCAAACGATACCACGTAATTGGGTATTCCAATTCCAATTAACCGCCCTCTCTTCCGTGTGTTTTCCCGGGATGGCACCGTCTACAATTCCAGGCGCCGCAATGCAAAGCCAGCCGCCCCCTTGGGGCTTCATCGACAATTAACGCAATTGGGTTGCCCTGGTTCACTTGACGTTCATGGAGGTGCACCCAGTCTCACCGCTTTTGGACACCCTTGATTTTATTTTGGTTTGCACCGCAGTGTCCCTGGAGACGATTTAGCAGCGCTGCGTTAGACGCTATTTACGCAATGTCAATGCCAGATAGATTCCCCGCTTGGACGACCACAGTTACCGAGTACATCAGCTAATCTAATTGGTGCATTCTCCGAAGCTACTACAAAATCCCTCGAGTCTTCAGTCCCACCCGGGCCTACATACAGGAGGAGGCCTTCTTCACCATATAACAATTACAGCATGGAAACAGGCCATCTCGGCCCTTCTAGTCCGTGCCGAACACATACTCTTACCTAGTCCCATCTACCTGCACTCAGCCCATAACCCTCCATTCCTATCATAGAAAATAGGTGCAGGAGTAGATGTTTCTATGGGAGAGATTGAAGAATGGAGATCTAATAGAGATGTGGACAACAGACCAAAGACAAGATAGTAGACTGAAGATGAGAGATGTAGAATGCATAGAAACATAGACAATAGGTGCAGGAATAGGCCATTCGGCCCTTCGAGCCTGCACCGCCATTCAATATGATCATGGCTGATCATCCTACTCAGTATCCTGTACCTGCCTTCTCTCCATACCACCTGATCCCTTTAGCCACAAGGGCCACATCTAACTCCCTCTTAAATATAGCCAATGAACTGGCCTCAACTACCTTCCGTGGCAGAGAATTCCACAGACTCACCACTCTCTGTGTGAAAAATGATCTTCTCATCTCGGTCCTAAAAGACTTCCCCCTTATCCTTAAACTATGACCCTTTGTTCTGGAGCTCCCCAACATCGGGAACAATCTTCCTGCATCTAGCCTGTCCAACCCCTTACGAATTTTGTAAGTCTCTATAAGATCCCCTCTCAATCTCCTAAATTCCAGCGAGTACAAGCCGAGTCTATCCAGTCTTTCTTCATGTGGAAGTCCTGCTATCCCAGGAATCAGTCTGGTGAACCTTCCCTGTACTCCCTCTATGGCAAGAATGTCTTTCCTCAGATTAGGTTTCCTTTCCATATACCTATCCACTTTATTTTTAAATGATAAAATCGATCCTGCCTCCACCACTTCCACTGGAAGCTCATTCCACACAGCGACCACTCTCTGAGTAAAGAAGTTCCCCCTCATGTTACCCCAAAACCTCTGTCCCTTAATTCTCATGTCATGCCCTCTTGTTTGAATCTTCCCTACCCTCAATGGGAAAAGCTTATCCACGTCAACTCTGTCTATCCCTTTCATCATTTTAAAGACCTCTATCAAGTCCCCCCTTAACCTTCTGCGCTCCAAAGAATAAAGACCTAACTTGTTCAACCTTTCTCTGTAACTTAGTTGCTGGAACCCAGGCAACATTCTAGTAAATCTCCTCTGTACTCTCTCTATTTTGTTGACATCTTTCCTATAATTTGGCGACCAGAATTGTACACCATACTCCAGAATTGGTCTCACCAATGCCTTGTACAATTTTAATATTACTTCCCTACTCCTATACGCAATGCTCTGATTTATAAAGGCCAGCACACCAAAAGCTTTCTTTACCACCCTATCTACATGAGATTCCACCTTCAGGGAACTATGCACAGTTATTCCTAGATCCCTCTGTTCAACTGCATTCCTCAATTCGCTACAATTTACCATGTATGTCCTATTTTTATTTGTCCTGCCAAGATGTAGCACCTCACACTTATCAGCATTAAACTCCATCTGCCATCTTTCAGCCCACTCTTCCAAATTCTTGTACGCTCTTCCATTCAGTTTTGGGGTTGGCTCCACACCCACCCGAATATTCGCTACAAGGATGAGAGACATGGTGTGCCTGCTGGTCCATGATGTATTCTACCATTCACTGGCACTTGTTGGGGTGACCGGGAAGTGAGAGGTCGGGAGAGTCGCCCGGTGCGGGAACGCGGGCGTGACCATTGGCGACTGTGTTTCGGTCTAGGCGTTTGTGTTTTGAAACGCACTAGCGTGTGGGTTCTATCTGTGGACTGGGAAAATCAGGTTGGTTCAGGACCCCAAGAAAGAGAGTTTGTAGAGTGCCTCTGAGATAGATTCTTGGAACAGCTTGCAATGGAGCCGACCAGAGTAAAGGCAATTCTGGATTTAGTGTTGTCCAAAGAACCAGGTATGATAAGAGAACTCGAGGTAAAGGAACCGCTAGGAGGTAGTGATCATAATATGATTCGTTTTCATCTGCAATTTGAGAAGGAGAACGTTAAATCGGAAGTGGCAGTGATGCAGTTGAACAAAGGGGACTAAGAAGGCATGAGATGCGACCTGGCCAAAGTAGACTGGAAAGGGATCCTAGCAGGAATGACGGTGGAACAGCAATGGCAGGAATTTCTGGGCATAATCCGGAAGACGCAGGATCATTTCATTTCAAAAAGGAAGAAAGATTCTAAGGGGAGTAGGAGGCAACCGTGGCTGACAAGAGAAGTTAGGGATGGAATAAAACTAAAAGAAAAGATGTATAACACAGCAAAGAGTAGCCGGAAGCCAGAGGATTGGGAAACTTCCATAGGACAACAGAAGGAAACAAAACGGGCAATACGGGCTGAAAAGATGAAGTACGAGGGGAAGCTGGCCAGGAATATAAAGAAGGACAGTAAAAGCTTCTTTAGATATGTTAAGGGAAAAAGAGTAGCAAAGACAAATGTGGGTCCCTTGAAGGCAGACACGGGTGAAATTATTATGGGCAACAAGGAAATGGCAGAAGAGTTGAATAGGTACTTCGGATCTGCCTTCACTAAGGAGAACACAAATAATCTCCCAGAAATACTGGAGGACAGAAGATCTAAGGGTGTAGAGGAACTGAAAGAAATTTTCATTAGGCGAGAAATAGTATTGGGTAGGCTAATGGGACTGAAGGATGATAAATCCCCTGGGCCTGATGGTCTGCATCCCAGGGTCCTCAGGGAGGTGGCTCTAGAAATAGTGGACGTATTGGTGATCATTTTCCAATGTTCAATAGATTCAGGATCAGTTCCTGTGGATTGGAGGATAGCTAATGTTATCCTACTTTTCAAGAAAGGAGCGAGAGAGAAAACGGGGAATTACAGACCAGTTAGCCTGACTTCGGTGGAGGGAAAGATGCTGGAGTCAATTATTAAAGAGGTAATAATGGAGCATTTGGATAGCAGTAAAAGGATTAGCCCAAGTCGACATGGACTTATGAAAGGGAAATCATGCTTGCCTAATCTTCTGAAATATTTTGAGGATGTGACAAGTAAAATGGATGAAGGGGTGCCAGTGGATGTAGTGTATCTAGACTTTTAGAAAGCCTTTGATAAGGTCCCACACGGGAGACTGGTGACTAAAATTAGAGCACATGGTATTGGGGGTAGGGTGTTGACATGGATAGAAAATTGGTTGGCAGACCGGAAGCAAAGAGTAGGAGTGAACGGGTCCTTTTCAGAATGGCTGGCAGTGGCGAGTGGAGTGCCGCAAGGCTCGGTGTTGGGGCCGCAACTGTTTACCATATATATTAATGATTTGGAAGAGGGAATTAGGAGCAACACTATCAAGTTTGCGGAAGACACAACGCTGGGTGGCAGTGTGAACTGTGAAGAGGATGTTAGGAGGATGCAGGGTGACCTGGACAGGTTGAGTGAGTGGGCAGATGCGTGGCAGATGCAGTATAATATAGATAAATGTGAGGTTATCCACTTTGGCGGCAAAAACAAGGGGGAAGATTATTATCTCAATGGGGTTAGGTTAGGTAAGGGGGAGGTGCAGCGAGACCTGGGTGTCTTTGTACACCGGTCACTGAAAGTTGGCGTGCAGGTACAGCAGGCAGTGAAGAAAGCTAATGAAATGTTGGCCTTCATAACAAGAGGATTTCAGTATAGTAGTAAATAGGTTCTTCTGCAGTTGTATAGGGCTCTGGTGAGACCACATCTGGAGTATTGTGTACAGTTTTGGTCTCCTAATTTAAGGACATCCTTGTGACAGAGGCAGTGCAGCGTAGGTTCACGAGATTGATCCCTGGATCAATGTAGGTTCACGAGATTGAGAAAAGATTGAAAAGACTAGGCTTGTATTCACTGGAGTTTAAAAGGATAAGGGGGATCTTATAGAAACATATAAAATTATAAATGGACTGGACAAGATAGATGCAGGAAAAATGCTCCCAATGTTGGGCGAGTCCACAACCAGGGGCCACAATCTTAGAATAAAAGGGAGGTCATTTAAGACAGAGCTGAGAAAAAGCTTTTTCACCCAGGGAGATGTGATTTTGTGGAATTCCCTGCCACAGAGAGAAGTGGAGGCAAGTCACTGGATGGATTTAAGAGTTAGATGGAGCTCTAGGGGCTAGTGGAGTCAAGGGATATGGGGAGAAGGCAGGCACGGGTTATTGATTGGGGACGATCAGCCATGATCACAATGAATGGCGGTGCTGGCTCGAAAGGCTGAATGGCCTCCTCCTGGGGTAGGGGGAAGGGGGGAGGGGCAGTGAGGTGGGAGGGTGGGGGGGCGATTGAATGCAGTAACGAGTCAGGACACAGAGGCAGCAAGAATGGAAACTTTAATCCCAACTTTTTCCACAAAAACATCGCCAACTATTTCACACCTCCTCCCTTGCACTTCCCTCTGGGGGGGGGGGGGGGGGGGGGGGGGGGGGTGGGGGGAGTTGAGGGTTCAATACCTCCGCCTCCCCCTCTATTCCAGATTAACACCATTAAGTCCAGAATAACCCTGTACCGGACGGTTATAGCGCCCTCTGTCTGCACAGAAATGAAGAGAATTTGGGGAACAATTATGAAGCGGGGGGGGGGGGGGGGAAGAAACATATTTCTGCCCCCTTCTACCTCCCCCCCTCCCACTATATGTCTTCCCCCTCCCCCCCCCTTTTTTATACAGTTGTTCTTGTCCATATCTGGAGCGGATTCAAAAGAGAAGGGGGGGGGGGGGAGGGGGGGGGGAGGGGGGGGGGGGGGGAGGGGGGGGGAGGGGGGGGAGGGGGGGGA
>OY740821.1:10459214-10892711 GCA_963514005.1 Raja brachyura | reverse complement strand
TCTCTTTCTCTCTCTCATCTGTCTGTCTCTGTCTCTCTCTCTCTCTGTGTCGGTCTGTGTCTCTGTCCCCTCTCTATCTCTCTTTCAGTCCCTGTCTCTGTCTCTGTCTCTGTCTCTGTCTCTCTCTGTCTCTCTCTGTCTCTGTCTCTTGCCTCCCTCTCTGTCTCTCCTTCTCTCTCTCTCTATTTCTTTCTCTTCCCCCCCCCCACACACTCTCTCTCTCTCTCCCTCCCTTCCTCACTCACACACACACACACACTATCTCTAACTCTCTTTTACTTCGAGGGGGAGATAAAGAGGGTGGGGGAGCAAGTCGGGAGAGGGCAAGGGGGAGTAAGAGACGGGAGAGAAAGCTGGACAGAAGGAGGGGGAAGGACAGAGGCAGGGTGGAGGGAGGTGCGAGGCTGAGGCTCTGATTCCAAGTTCAATGACAATGACTCTCTCCCCCTCCCTCTCCCCCTCTCCCTGCCGTTAACCCTCTCTTTAACTCTCCTCTCTCCCCCCTGCACGCTCCCTCTCCTTCTCCCCTCTTTATCTGCCACAAACCCCTGCCTCCTTCCCTCTAACACATCCACACATTATTTTAATGCTCCCTCCCCGACACCTACATAGAAACATAGAAAATAGGTGCAGGAGGAGGCCATTCGGCCCTTCGAGCCAGCACCGCCATTCATTGTGATCATGGCTGATCGTCCCCAATCAGTAACCCGTGCCTGCCTTCTCCCCATATCCCTTGACTCCACTAAGCCCCAACTCTCTCTCTTAAATCCATCCAGTGACTTGGCCTCCACTGCCCTCTGTGGCAGGGAATTTCCACAAATTCACAACTCTCTGGGCGAAAAAAGTTTTTTCTCACCTCAGTCTTAAATGGCCTCCCCTTTATTCTAAGACTGTGTGTGGCCCACTGGTTCAGGACTCGCCCAACATTGGGAACCTCTCTCTATCTTTCCCATAAAATCCCCCCCTCCCTCCGCATCCTCTCTCTCTCCCCTCCCCCCCCCCACTCCCTCCCTCTCTCTCTCTCTCCCTCCCTCTCTTCCCCAACCACACACATTCCCTTTTTCTCGCACTACCGCCTCCATCACACATTCCCTCCCTCTCTATCTCCTACACACACCCTCACTCTAATGCCCCTGTCCCACTTAGGCAACCTGAACGGAAACCTCTGGAGACTCTGCGCCCCACGCAAGGTTTCCGTGCGGTTCCCGGAGGTTTTCGTCTTCCGGCAACCCACCTTCAACTAGCATCGCAACCGGCTTCGGCTCTAAAAAAAAATCACCGATTTTTAAAACCACTTTCGACCATCAGGGAGACTGACAAAAAACCTCCGGGAACCGCACGGAAACCTTGGGTGGGGCAGCAAAGTCTCCAGAGGTTTCCTAAGTGGGACAGGGGCGTAAGACTCTCTCCCACAACCCTCTCGGGACACACTCCACTCTCTCTAACACACTCCCTCCCTTCTAACAAACTAAAACACTCTCTCCTACGCACACTCGCTCTCACACACACTCATAGAAACATAGAAACATAGAAAATAGGTGCAGGAGGAGGCCATTCGGCCCTTTGAGCCAGCACCGCCATTCAATACGATCACGGCTGATCGTCCCCAACTCAATAACCCGTGCCTGCCTTCTCCCCATATCCCTTGATTCCACTAGGCCCCTAGAGCTCTATCCAACTCTCTCTTAAATCCATCCAGTGACTTGGCCTCCACTGCCCTCTGTGGCAGGGAATTCCACAAATTCACAACTCTCTGGGTTGAAAACGTTTTTTCTCACCTCAGTCTTAAATGGCCTCCCCTTTATTCTAAGACTGTGGCCCCTGGTTCTGGACTCGCCCAACATTGGGAACATTTTTCCTGCATCTAGCTGGTCCAGTCCTTTAATAATTTTATATGTTTCTATAAGATCCCCCCCTCATTCCTTCTAAACTCCAGTGAATACAAGCCTCGTCTTTTCAATCTTTCCTCATATGACAGTCCCGTCATCCCAGGGATCAATCTCGTGAACCTACGCTGCACTGCCTCAATCACAAGGATGTCCTTCCTCAAATTAGGGAACCAATTCCACCCTCATAACGTTCTCTCTCTGTGTCTTCCTCGCTCTCTTTCTAACACAAAACTCTCTCCCTCTCTCTCTCTCTCTCGTCTCTCTCTGTCTCCGCCACACTCTCCCCCCGTCTCTCCCTCCAACACACTTACACACATACATACACAGCTCTGAAAGACTCTCTCGTCTCTGCCCACCGCGCTGACTCCTCACCTCTTCCCCATCCCGCCGGTCTCCTGGTGGTACAGTCCGTCCTGTCCCCCTCGGGCCAGGACCATCCCGGAACCTCGCAGTCCCCGAAACGTCCCCCAAACTGCCTACAGACTTTCCTTATCCCAAACTTCCTCCAGACCTGCAAACGTTCCCAAACGCCTTCCCCAATTTTCCCAAACATTCCACAAACTCCCTCCATGCTTTCTCCCAACTTCCCGAAACCTTCCCAAACTGTCTACGTCCTTTACACACATTTGGTGCAAACCGTTTACTTCCCCCAAACGTTCTCCGGGCGTTCAACAAACTATTCCCGCACGGTCTTCAAAGTTGCTTTAAAAACCAATCTCTATCGTTCTACCAACATTCAACAAACGTTCCACAGTTTCTCAAAACATTTTCTGTCCCTAGACTCCTTCCAAACGTTCTCCCTCCTTCCCAAAATCATCCCAAACATTCTACAAACTCCTACAAACTTGCTACAAACTTTCATCCAAACTATTCACAAAGTTTTCACAAAGCTCATAACGCTTCTCCAAAACGCCCTCCAAACTCGTCCAAACTTCCGTCCAACTTTCTCCAAACAATACCCAGACTTGCACAAACCCATTCTAACCTTTCCCCAAAGGTTTCGCCAAACGATTCAAAAGCATTCTCCATACCCCCTCCCAAACTCTGTGCAAATATCTCCGCAAAGGTTGTACAGACCTTGCTTCACAAAAGTCCCCCTTTCCTTCCTGCCTCTCTCTAACCACACGCTCCAACAGCCGCGATGAGAGGGGGGGTGGGTGGAGAGAGATGGAGACGGAGAGACAGGGGAGCGGGGAAGGGAGGGGGTGGGAGAGGGGGGGAGTGGAGGGGAGAGAGAGAGAGGACATACAGCGTGAGAGGCAGGGAGACAGAGAGGGGTGAGAGCGAGAGCAGGTTGGGAGAGAGAGAGAAAAGAGAGGGTGAGAGACGGGGGGTGAGAGAGAGGTTCCATGTCCCATCCCTTCTCTCCCTCCCTCTCTCCCCTTCACCTCCCCCCTCCCTCTCCTCTCCCCTCTTCTCTCTCCCCATCCGACGGCCTCCCTCTCTCTTTCTATCTGTCATCGTCATAGAGCACGGAAACAGGCCCAACTTGGCCCCGACTTGGCCAACACGCCCCATCTGCACTAGTCCCACCTGCCCGCGTTTGGCCCATATCCCTCCAAACCTGTCCTATCCATGTACCTGTCCAAATGTCTCTTAACATATTGTGATAGTACCTGCCTCAACTATCTCCCCCGGTAGCTCGTTCCATGAAACATTTGACCCCTCAGGCCCCCATTGACCATTTCCCCTCTGCTTCTCGACTCTTGCCACCATTCACAGTGTGTGTCCTACCCTTGTTTTCCGAGGGCCTTCTGTTCCTCGACGCACCCTACCTTTCATGGTGTGTGTGTGTGTGTCCTGCCCTTGATTCCCATGGTCAGAATTAAATATTCATTGACACATCTCTGCCAGCACAATTCCGCAAATGATGGATATCTTTATGCTGGGAATTTACGCTTTTTTACGCTATCGTTGCGAAGCAGCTCCGTTACCGGAAAGAAGAGAATGAGAGGGAGGGGGGGGGGGGGGCGGTGTGGGGGGGGGGGGGGGGGGGGGTGGAGACACAGAGAGAGAGAGAGAGAGAGAGAGAGAGAAAGAGAATGAGAGAGAATGAGAGAGGGAGAGAGACATAGAGAGAGACAGCGAGAGACAGAAATGGAAACAGAGTGGGAGAGAGAGAGAGAGAATTCGAGAGAGAGAGTGAGTGGGGGAGGGAGAGGAGAGAGTGAGAGAGTGGGAGAGGGACAAGTCTTATATTACGTCGAGAGGGGAAAGATGAATGATTTAATAGGAGCCTGAGGGGCAACTTTTTCACACACAGTTCAAGTCCAAGTTCAAGAGAGTTGTATTGTCGTGTGTCCCTGATCGGACAATGACATTCTTGCTTTGCTTCAGCACAACAGAACATAGTAGGCATTGACTACAAAACAGATCAGTGTGTCCGTAGTGCCTTTTCCCCCTACAGCTCCCGAGAGGGCGTACCTGTTTTCATTTGGTACAGCACTCCACGATTTCCACCCTATCCCCCCAGTCACCCACCTTGGTTCTTCCCGCAACCTCGGTGTGACTACCTCACTGTCGGTCCTGTCCAGGAAGCTCTCATTTTTCCCGGATGGCCCTGAGGTCATCCTGCTGCTTCTCCAGCGCCCCAACACGGGCCTTCAGGAGCTGAACCTGGACGCACTTTCCACATTTGCAGCTGCCAGAGGCTCCCATCTGTGTCCTGACATCTCACATCCTGCAAGCCTCACACTGAATCAGCTTACATAGAAAGTTAGGCGCAGGAGTAGGCCATTCGGCCCTTCGAGCCTGCACCGCCATTCAATGTGATCACGGCTGATCATCCAACTCAGTATACCGTACCTGCCTTCTCTCCATACCCCCTGATTCCTTTAGCCACAAGGGCCACATCTAACTCCCTCTTAAATATAGCCAATGAACTGGCCTCAAGTACCTTCTGTGGCAGAGAGTTCCAGAGACCCACCACTCTCTGTGTAAAGAATGTTTTCCTCATCTCGGTCCTAAAGTGAGAAGGGTATGGAGGGTTATGGTATGAGTGCAGGCAGGTGGGACTAAGGGAAAAAAGTTGTTCGGCATGGACTTGAAGGGCCGAGATGGCCTGTTTCCGTGCTGTAATTGTTATATGGTTATAAAGTATTCCCCCTTATCCTTAGGCTGTGACCCCTTGTTCTGGACCTCCCCAACATCGGGAACAATCTTCCTACATCTAGCCTGTCCAACCCCTTAAGAATTTTGTAAGTTTCTATAAGATTCCCCCTCAATCTTCTAAATTCTAGCGAGTACAAGCCGAGTCTATCCAGTCTTTCTTCATATGAAAGTCCTGACATCGCAGGAATCAGTCTGGTGAATCTTCTCTGAACCCCCTCTATGGCAAGAATGTCTTTCCTCAGATTTGGAGACCAAAACTGTACGCAATACTCAGGTGTGGCCTCACCAAGACCCTGTACAACTGCAGTAGATCCTCCCTGCTCCTATTACTCTGTTACCCTCTATATATTTACTGCGTCCCATCTTCTCCAACTTTTGGCGTAGCCTCCTCTCCTCAGCCTCCTCGTGGAAGACTCTCGAGCCAAAGACTCGCACTTTTCTCACAAGGCTGGCCTCGGTGCTGTTAATGCTGACTACAGAAGGCTTTTTATTCCCATCTTTGCCCAGGTAAAGATTCAAAAATCCCACAGCCTCACACAGCACGGAAATAGGGCCTTCGATCCAACCTGCCCACACCGGCCAACATCTCACATCTACACTAGTCCCACCTGCTCACGTTTGGCCCATATCCCTCCAAAACCTGTCCTATCCATCGACCTGTCCAAATGCCTCTTAAAACGGTGCGATAGTCGCTGCCTCAACTACCGCCTCTGGCAGCTCATAGAAACATTGAAACATAGAAAATAGATGCAGGAGGAGGCCATTCGGCCCTTCGAGCCTGCACCGCCATTCATTGTGATCATGGCTGATCGTCCCCTACCAATAACCCGTGCCTGCCTTCTCCCCATATCCCTTGACTCCACCAGCCCCTAGAGCTCTATCTAACTCTCTCTTAAATCCATCCAGTGACTTGGCCTCCACTGCCCTCTGTGGCAGGGAATTCCACAAATTCACAACTCTCTGGGTGAAAATGTTTTTTCTCACCTCAGTCTTTAATGGCCTCCCCTTTATTCTAAGAAATCCAGCTTGTTCCATCCACCCATCACCCTCTGTGTGGAAAGGTTGCTCCTCAGGTTCCTATCAAATATTTCCTCCCCTCTCTCTCACCATGTACGTATGTCCTTTGGTTCTTGATACCCCTTCGCTGGAGGTGAAAGATTGTGCATTCACCCTAAATATTCCCCTCGTGATTTTGTACACCTCAATAAGATCACCTTTTATCCTCCTGCGCTCCAAGGAAAGAAAGTCCCAGATCCCTACCCAACCTCTCCCTGTAGCTCAGCACCCTCGACTCCTGGCAACATCCTCGTAAATCTCCTCTGCATTCTTTCTAAGTGAACGATATCCTACCTAACGCTGTTGTGGTTTACGTTAGCTTGGAGATTCAGCGTGGGAAACAGGCCCTTCGGCCCACCGGGTCCGCACTGACCAGCCGACACTATCCTACACAATGGGGACAATTTACAATTTTACCGAAGCCAATTCACCTTCAAACCTGTTGGGCACAGAGTTGTACGGGAATCAAAAACCGGAGGACATTCTGATCTTTGCTCTACCCTCTCCAACCTCTCCCTATAGCTACGACCCTTTAACCCAGGCAGCATACTGGTAAACCACCTCTGCACCCTTTCTAACCTCTCCCTCGAAGCTAATACCCTCTAATCCAGGCAGCATCTGGTAAACCTCCTCTGCACCTTCTCCAAACTCTCCCTGCCAGGGAGCGAGGGGGGCAAGATCACCTCTGACCCCTCTCACCCTGGCCACAAACTCTTTGAATCACTTCCCTCTGGAAGGCGACCCCGGACTGTCAAGCTGCCACAGCCGGACGTAAAAACAGTTTTTATCCACGAGTAGTTGCTCTACTCAACAGCCGAAAATCTGTAGCCTCCCTTTGATCTGGTATTTTGTTGGTTCACATGCTTGATCAATGGTGTTTTATCATTAATGTTTAGTGTTTCCTGAGTCATTCGTAACTGTCACTGTGTGTCATGTTGTTACTTGTGGGGCGGAGCACCAAGGCAAATTCCTTGTATGTGAATACTTGGCCAATAAACTTACGCACTTACTTACATATACCCTCTGATCCAGGTTGTATTCTGGTAAACTTTCTCTGCAGCCCTCCAATCTCTTACTTGCAGTTAATACGCTCTAACCCAGGTAAACCTCATCTTCACCCTCTCTAACCTCTCTCTATATCTATTTAACCCCCCCCCCCTCCCCTACACCCTCTCCAACCATTCCCTTGTATCTAAAACCTTCTAATCCAGGCAGTGGTCTTGTGAACATCCTCTGCACCTACTCCAGCCTCTCTAATAGCCTCGAATGCAGACTTTACAACAGACCTCCCTTAAACTTTGCCCCTCTTGACCTTAAAACCTATGCCCTCTAGACCTTGAGATGTACATCCTCGGGGAAGTGGGAACAAGTCTGTTCATTACGTTTTCGAGAATTCAGGGTTGAAGTGCAATTCTTCGTAAGAAAATATCAATTAATTCGGGATCTCTGTTTTCAGATTGATAACAATTTCGAAATTCAATAGAAAACGTCACCACCCTAACCACACGTTTAGTTACTGAGAAAGGGTGGACTTTGGGGAGCGGGGGGGGGGGGGGCAGGGCAGTGGGTGCCTGCTTGAACCAATCTATGTCAAGATATGAGAATTTACAGTATTGACGTTAAATATGTGACTTTTGGTTTGTGGTCAAATATGATGCTGCCACAAATGGCATTGAAGGCACGCTGTTCCCTTCTAGCACAGAGAGAGGGGGAGAGGGGGAGGAGAGAGGTGAGAGGAAAGGGGGAATCTATCCTCCCTCACTTTCTCCTATTTTGCTCTCTCTCCCTGCCCCCTCTCTCCCCGCCCCCTCTCTTCCCCCCTCTTCCCCCTCTCCCCCACTCTCTCCCCTCCTCTCTCCCCCACTCTCTCCCCTCCTCTCTCCCCCACTCTCTCCCCTCCTCTCTCCCCCCACTCTCTCCCCCTCCCCCTCTCTCTCTCTCCCCTCCCCCCTCTCTCCCCCCACTCTCTCCCCCCACTCTCCCCCTCCCCCTCTCTCTTCCCCCCTCTCCCCCCCACTCTCTCCTCCCACTCTCTTCCCCTCCTTTCTCCCCCTCCCCCTCTCTCCATTCCCCACCCCCTCTCTCCCCCCACTCTCTCCCCCCTCTCCCCCCCTCCCCCTCTCTCTCTTCCCCTCCCCCTCTCTCCCCAAACTCTCTCCCCCTCTCTCTCTCTTCCCCTCCCCCTCTCTCCCCACACTCTCTCCCCCTCTCTCTCTTCCCCTCCCCCTCTCTCCCAAAACTCTCTCCCCCTCCCCCTCTCTCTCCCCCCCTCCCCCTCTCTCTCTTCCCCTCCCCCTCTCTCCCCACACTCTCTCCCCCTCTCTCTCTTCCCCTCCCCCTCTCTCTCTTCCCCTCCCCCTCTCTCCCCACACTCTCTCCCCCTCCCTCTCCCCCCCTCCCCCTCTCTCTCTTCCCCTCCCCCTCTCTCCCCACACTCTCTCCCCCTCTCTCTCTTCCCCTCCCCCTCTCTCTCTCCCCCTCCCCCCTCTCTCTCTCCCCCTCCCCCTCTCTCTCTCCCCCTCCCCCCTCTCTCTCTTCCCCTCCCCCCTCTCTCTCTTCCCCTCCCCCTCTCTCTCTCCCCCTCCCCCTCTCTCTCTCCCCCTCCCCCCTCTCTCTCTCCCCCTCCCCCTCTCTCTCTTCCCCTCCCCCTCTCTCTCTCCCCCTCCCCCTCTCTCTCTTCCCCTCCCCCTCTCTCCCCACACTCTCTCCCCTCCCCCCTCCCTCTCTCTTCCCCTCCCCCTCTCTCTCTGTCTCATCCCTCCTAATACTACCAAATTAGGTCCTAGTTCCTTGTAAACTCAACTCTACCCCGACAATAAACGATCTCTCTCCTCCCTCTCTCATTCCTCCTCTCCCTCCCTCTCCTCCATCCTCTCTCATCCCTTCTAATGCATCCTAACTAGATACCAGTACATTATAACTCAACTCAACACAAACCAACTCAACTCCAATAAAGCAAGCTCTCCCTGTCCTCTCCTCGTTCTCTCCCATTCTCTCGAATTCTCTCCCCCCCCCCCCCCACACTGTCTCTCACCCTCTCCATGACCCACGTGGTCTAATTCTGTTCCAATCACACAAACCCATGAACTAAACGCTCTGTCTCTCTCCCCTCTCTCTCTCTCTCTCCATCTTGATGGACCAAATGGCCCAATTCTGCTCCTATCGTTAGATTATTAAGGGCTTGGACACACTAGAGGCCACTATGTTGGGGGAATCCAGAACCAGGGGCCACACACACAGTTTAAGAATAAGGAGGAAGCCATTTAGAACGGAGACGAGGAAACACTTTTTCTCACAGAGAGTGGTGAGTCTGTGGAATTCTCTCTGCCTCAGAGGGCAGTGGAGGCCGGTTCTCTGGATGCTTTCAAGAGAGAGCTAGATAGGACTCTTAAAGATAGCGGAGTCAGGGGGATATGGGGAGAAGGCTGGAATGGGGTACTGATTGGGGATGATCAGCCATGATCACATTGAATGGCAGTGCTGGCTCGAAGGGCCGAATGGCCTACTCCTGCACCTATGGTCTATTGTCTATTGACAAATGAACTTATGAACCAACCACTCTCTCTCCCCTCTCTGTCAGTTTAGTTTAGTGTAGAGATACAGCGCGGAAACAGGCCCTTCGGCCCACCGGGTCCGCGCCGACCAGCGATCCCCGCACACTCACACTATCCTACACACGCTGGGGACAATTTTTACATTTACACCAAGCCAACTAACCTACAAACTCGCACGTCTTTGAAGTGCGGGAGGAAACCGGAAATCGTGACGAAAACCCACGCAGGCCACGGGGAGAACGTGCAAACGCCGTACAGACAGCGCCCGTGGTCGGGTGTGTCGGTTTACAGTTTAGTTCATTGTCACGTGCATAGAACCACAGTGAAAAGGCTTTGTTGACTGCAAACCACAGTCCAGTCCAGTTAAGTTTATTGTCTTGGGGCAAAAGACTTTTCACTTCCCCCTCCCGATCTACCCCCTCTCTCCCGCCCCTCTCTCTCTCTTGCCCCCTCTGCCCCGGTTGATGAGCCAAATGGCCTAATCCTTTTCCTTTCACTTATGACCATACGAGCGAAACACTCCCCTCTCTCTCCCACCCTCTCTCTCTCTCTCCCCCCGCCTCTTGATGGGCCGAGTGGCCTAATTCTGCTCCTTTCACATAAACATGAACGGAACTCTCTTCCCTCCTCTCTCCCCCCACGCCCCCCTCTCGCCAATCCCTCCTAATGCTTCCTAATTTGGCCCGAGTACATAAACTCAAATACAACTCTCCCTCCCATCGGGCCTAGGCTCCAAAGTATGGCAGTGCACACCTCCAGTTTCAGAGACAGTTTCTTCTATCAGGAACTGAATCATTTTTCCAACAACTAGAGAGCGGTCCTGAACTACTAATGACCTCATTGGTGACCCTCGGACGATCTTTGATCGGACTTTACTGGTGTTATCTTGCTCTAAACCTTGTTATTCCCTTATCTGTACACCGTTTTTTCCCGCTGACTGGATAGCAAGCAACAAAAGCCTTTCACTGTACCCCTGTACACGTGACAATAAGCTCTCTTCCTCCCCCTCCTCTAGATGGGCCAAATGGATTAATTCTGCTCCTATCGCCTGTGAACAAACCAAACTTTCTCCCCCCTCCCTCCTAATACTTCCTAACTAGGTCCCAGTACCTTAAGAACAACTAAAGTAAACTAAACTAATGCAAAGGAAACTAAACTAGTAAGCATTCAGGTACAGCAGGCAGTGAAGAAAGCAAATGTCATGTTGGCCTTCATCGTGAGAGGATTTGAGTACAGGAGCAAGGAGGTCCTACTGCAGTTGTGCAGGGCCCTGGTGAGACCACACCTGGAGTATTGTGTGCAGTTTTGGCCTCCTAATTTGAGGAAGGACATTCTTGCTATTGCGTAGGTTCGCCAGGTTCATTCCTGGGATGGCAGGACTGATATATGATAAAATAATGGATCGACTGGGCTTGTATTCACTGTAATTTAGAAGGATGAGCGGGGATCTTATAGAGACATAATAAAATTATTAAGGGATTGGACAGGCTAGATGCAGGAAAAAATGTTCCCGATGTTGGGGCACTCCAGAACCAGGGGCCACACAGTTTAAGAATAAGGGGTCGGTCGGCCATTTAGAACTGAGATGAGGAAAAACGATTTCACCCAGAGAGTTGTGAATCTGTGAAATTCTCTGTCACACAGAAGGCAGTGGAGGCCGATTCACTGGATGTTTTCAAGAGAGAGTGAGGGCTAACTGAATCTTGGGATATGGGAAAAAAGCAGGAACGGGGTACATTGTGGATGGCCAGCCATGATCGTATTGAATGGCGGTGCTGGCTCGAAGGCCCGATTGGCCTACTTTCTAAGTTTCTACGTTTCTAAACTATAACAAACTTAACACACACTCTCTCTCTCTGTCCCTCTGTCCCTCTCTCTCTCGCTCACTTGCTCTCTCTGGGGCGTGCTCTCTATCGCTCTCTGGTGGATGTTCTCCGTCTCTTGCTCCCTGTAGAACCTGTGCTCTTCCCCCACCCCTCTCTTGGTCACCAGTTTGTAGGGGGTGATGGTGTTGAATGCCGAGCTGTTGCCCGTCAGCAACAGCCAGGCGTATGTTCTTGTTATTGTCCAAGTGGTCCAGCGCAGGGTTGAGATCCAGCGTGATCGGTCCTCCGTCGATCTTTTGTGCGCTGTCAGCCAATTGCATGGCGTCCATGTTCTTACTGAGGTAGGAGTTGATTTGATATCGCATTTTAGACGGTGATGTGGAGAGATAAAGAACAATGAATGAAAGATATGCAAAAAAGTATCGATGATAAAGGAAACGGGCCATTGTAAGCTGTTTGTGGTGTGGAAAGAATAAGGAGTGAGCCACTTAGAACGGAGAAGCTAGTGCGACTTGGGTTGGGGAGAGATAGAGAGATAGAGAGAGAAGGAATGCCAGGGCCCGAGGGCTGAGGGATTGGTGGGAAGGGGAGGAGGCAGCCTGGGTTAACTCGTTTCTCGTTTCCCTCTCTCCGACTCTGCTTGCGTTCTCGTTCGCGACTCTCTCGTTTCCCTGATCCCTGACCAGTCTGAAGAAGGGTCTCGACCCGAAACGTCGCCTATCTCCTTCGCTCCTTGGATGCTGCTGCACCCGCTGAGTCTCTCCAGCTTTTTGTGTAACCCTAGGAGTTGATTTGCATCATCACCATCCTCGCAAAGCACTTCATAGGTTGAGGCCTAGGGACACAAAATCTAGGGGGCCTCCGGACAAGGTGGAAGTTTTTTTCCCAGAGTAACAAAAATCCAGAGAAAAGAAAATTGGAGCGCTGTCAGCGTTTCCACTTTGACGGAAATTACCCGGAATTCTGGTTCCGGCCCGCTAGAAGCCTTGGGGAAAGAATTGTGACCATTTCTCAGTTGACCTGCTCAGTTGGTGGAAACCGGTGACGCAGTAGCGACGCTAAATGACGCCGTCTCTCCGCGCGTGCGCCGTGGGCCCGGGCGGGTTCAGATCTCCATTTGCACTCCACACAATCACCTCCATGCCTCGTGTCTACTCCAGGTAAGTAGTGGAATATTGCAATGCGGGAGGGCCCGTTGAGACGGAGGGGGGAGGGGAGAGGGAGGGGGAAAGGGGGGTTTGAGACAGAGGGGGAGGGGGAGAGAGAGGGGGTTGAGAGGGGAAAAGGGGGGGTTCAGACACGGGGGAGAGAGAGGGAGGGGAGGGGGAGAGAGAGGGGGGGATGTGAGAGGGGGAAAGGGCAGTTGCAAATCCAATCTCACAGCACCTCAAGCAGCGTGCAGGCAGCAAATCCCAACTCACAGCACCTCAAGCAGAGTGCAGACAGCAAATCCAATCTCACAGCACCTCAAGCACGGTGCAGGCAGCAAATCCAATCACACAGCACGTCAAGCACGGTGCAGGCAGCAAATCCAATCTCGCAGCACCTCAAGCACGGTGCAGGCATCAAATCACACATACACACACAGACAGACACACACACACTCACACAGACACTCACACACAGAGACACACACCGCCACTCTCACACACACCAACACACACACACAGATACACAACAGGCACACAGATACACACACACAGACACTCACACACACTCACAAACACTCACTTTAAAAGTTTTCTTTTAAAGATTTAACTCCATTTACATAGACCGGGAGGTCTACATTCAATGTGTATTTTGACACTGGTCTCATATCAGGTTATCCCTGTTATTAATGTAATCCTGATCCCTATGTATCAATATCATTGTTATGTTTGTCATTATTCTTTTTGCCCTGTTTTTTATGTTTTATTTTTGTTTCTTTGGAATAAAAACCAATAAAAAGATTTAAAAAGAGAGAACATAACCACATAAGCACCTAAAGTACATAACCACATAAAGCACATAAAGAGCACTCACAGTTCAGTACACACTGAAGATTGCTCTGTAGATTGCCAGCTCAGACTGAGAGTCGTGGCCTCTCCCTCGCCATCTTGCAGACCGACTGAGCCACGTCCAGGCCTCCGGGGTTTTATAGCACTGCCCCCCCCTCAGAAGGGGCGTGACCTTCATCGCGGTGATTGACAGGAGAGAGAATCTCAAGAATCTTTAAACACTAATAACTCTTTTATTTTTCGTCGATGGGAAAAATCATCGGGTCCTGATCAGCAGAGAAGGACTGAGTAAGATGGCCAAAATATCACAGCCATATATGGAAGCGTTTTTTCTAAAATCACACGACAGCGCAAACAGGAAGTGGTCAAGATGTGACCTTTAATTATATAGATGTGCAGCTTGATGTGAGACCAAGTAACATCACACAATGTGTATGAAGGGAATATAGATGTTGATTTAAACCAAAGATAGACACAAAGTGTTGGGGTGACTCAGTACCTAAACCGTAGAGTTACTCCAGCACTTTGTACTTTTCCACGTTCTCCACAGATGCTGCCTGACCCGCTGAGTTACTCCAGCACTCTGTGAAACGTCACCTATCCATGTTCTCCACAGATGCTGCCTGACCCGCTGAGTTACTCCAGCACTCTGTGAAACGTCACCTATCCATGTTCTCCACAGATGCTGCCTGACCCGCTGAGTTACTCCAGCACTCTGTGAAACGTCACCTATCCATGTTCTCCACAGATGCTGCCTGACCCGCTGAGTTACTCCAGCACTCTGTGAAACGTCACCTATCCATGTTCTCCACAGATGCTGCCTGACCCGCTGAGTTACTCCAGCACTCTGTGAAACGTCACCTATCCGTGTTCTCCACAGATGCTGCCTGACCCGCTGAGTTACTCCAGCACTCTGTGAAACGTCACCTATCCATGTTCTCCACAGATGCTGCCTGACCCGCTGAGTTACTCCAGCACTCTGTGAAACGTCACCTATCCATGTTCTCCACAGATGCTGCCTGACCCGCTGAGTTACTCCAGCACTCTGTGAAACGTCACCTATCCATGTTCTCCACAGATGCTGCCTGACCCGCTGAGTTACTCCAGCACTCTGTGAAACATCACCTATCCATGTTCTCCACAGATGCTGCCTGACCCGCTGAGTTACTCCAGCACTCTGTGAAACGTCACCTATCCATGTTCTCCACAGATGCTGCCTGACCCGCTGAGTTACTCCGGCACTCTGTGTTTTGGTTTTTGTCAACCAGCATTTTGATTTACAAAACCATCCTTGATTTTCATCCCAAATCTTCCCTGGTTTCAGGGCGTTTACAAACTTTGGAAAAGTGGGTGCATTACGGGGAAAAGGAAACGGGTCACAGACCAATAAAAAAGCATTTTGAAGTAAAGGGCACAACTATATCTAAGTTGTACACAGCAACTCCTAACATGCAGTGAATTCAGAAAACAGGTCGCTCCAATGTGTGGTCAACACTCCCACCGTGTGGTGAAGCGGTGAACTGCTGGTCCGTCCAAGTTGCATCGTTCGGCCGCAAGGATCTAGGAGCAGAATTTGGGCCTTCTGCCCATCGAGTCTACTCTGCCATTCAATCATGGCTGATGTATCTTTCCCTCTCAACCCCATTCTCCTGCCCTCTCCAAATAACAGACACAAAGTGCTGGAGTAACTCAGCGGGACAGGCAGCATCTCCGGAGAGAAGGAATGGATGACAATGGAGTTTAGAAGAATGAGGGGGGACCGCATTGAAATGTACAGAACAATGAAAGGCCCGGATAGAGTGGATGTAGAGAGGATGTTTCCACTAGTGGGAGAGTCTAGGACCAGAGGTCACAGCCTCAGCATAAAAGGACGTTCCTTTAGGAGGGAAATGAGGAGGAATTTCTTTAGTCAGAGGGTGGTGAATCTGTGGAATTCATTCCCACAGACAGCTGTGGAGGGCAGGTCAGTGGATATTTTTACATAGAAACATAGAAAATAGGTGCAGGAGTAGGCCATTCGGCCCTTCGAGCCTGCACCGCCATTCAATGTGATCATGGCTGATCATCCAACTCAGTATCCCGTACCTGCCTTCTCTCCATACCCCCTGATCCCTTTAGCCACAAGGGCCACATCTAACGCCCTCTTAAATATAGCCAATGAACTGGCCTCAACTACCTTCTGTGGCAGAGAATTCCAGAGACTTTAAGGCAGAGATAGACAGATTCTTGATTAGTGCGGGTGTCAGGGGTTACGGGGAGAAGGCAGGAGAATGGGGTTGGGAGGGAGAGATAGATCAGCCATGATTGAATGCCGGTCAAGTGGCCATATTCTGCTTACACCCGTGGTCAACACTCCCACCATGTGGTGAAGCGGTGTATTGCCTTCTCCCCTTAACAGACACAAACTGCTGGAGTAAAACAGCGGATCATGCAGCATCTCTGGAGGCATAGAGTGATGCAGCGTGGAAACAGGCCCTTCGGCCCAACTCACCCACACCGGCCAGCATGTCCCAGCTACACTAGTCCCACCCGCCTGCATTTATCCATATCCCTCCAAACCAGTGCAATCAATGTACCTGTCCTAAATGTTGGGATAGTCCCAGCCTCAACTACCTCCTCTGGCAGCTCGTTCCATACTCCCACCACCCTCTGTGTGGAAAATGTTACTTCCCAGATTCCTATTAAATCTTTTCCCCTTCACCTTAAACCTATGTCCTCTGGCTCTCGGTTCCCCTAGTCTGTGCGTCTCCCCGATCTATTCCTCTCCTGATTTTGTACACCTCTATAAGATCTCCCCTCATCCTCCTGCGCTCCAAGGAATAGAGTCCCAGCCTGCTCACCCTCTCCCTGTAGCTCACACCCTCTAGTCCTGGCAACATCCTCGTAAATCTTCTCTGGACACATTCAGACACAATATCTTTCCTATAACACTTTATCACTCTATTTATGACTCTATGAATGGGGTTGACAGGGGAAAGATAGATCAGCCATGATTGAATAGCAGTGCAGACCCGATGGACAGAAGGGCCTAATTCTGCAGTACACCGCTTCACCACACGGTGGGAGTGTCGACCACACATCGGACGAGCCTGCAGTACACCACTGCGCCATATTGGAAAATGTCACTGCAGGCCCCTCCAGTGTTCTCTTGACTCAGAGTCAGTTCCTGTGGACTGGAGGGTAGCCAATGTAACTCCGCTTTTTATGAAAGGCGGGAGAGGGAAAACGGGGAATTATAGACCAGTTAGCCTTACGTCGGTAGTGGGGAAGATGCTGGAGTCAATTATGAAAGATGTTCGTCTTCAACATCTTTAATCACCCCGCTGTGATAAGGTCCCACATAGGAGATTAGTGGGCAAAATTAGGGCACATGGTATTGGCGGTAGAGTGCTGACATGGATAGAGAAGGGGTTGGCAGACGGGAAACAAAGAGTAGGGATTAACGGCTCCCTTTCAGAATGGCAGGCAGTGACTAGTGGAATACCACAAGGCTCGGTGCTGGGACCGCAGCTATTTACAATATACATCAATGATTTGGATGAAGGAATTAAATTTGACATCTCCAAGTTTGCAGATGACACTAAGTAGCAATGTTACAAAATTTTGAGATTTTAAAAATCAAGTCTGCAATTTATCCCATCAAATAAAGCATAAAAAGAAGTTTAATTTGACACCTAATTCACTTTCATATCTTCAGTATTAAAAAAGTTAGGGCCATTTTCATACTCGGAAATTAGCATCTTGTTCCCCATTGCTTTTCCATTGACTTAACACAAAAGCTGTGATCAAGGACAGTCAAAAGCCCATAACTTTCTTAAAAATTAAGAGAACTGAATGAAATTTTCAGTTATTATAGATTGAAGCATTCTGAAACAAATATGAAACAATCTTGCCAGCTGATCTATATCGGTGAGACCAAGCGGAGGCTTGTCGATCATTTCGCTGAACACCTCCGCTCGGTCCGCAATAACCAACCCGACCTCCCGGTGGCTCAGCACTTCAACTCCCCCTCCCATTCCGTATCCGACCTCTCGGTCCTGGGCCTCCTCCACGGCCAGAGTGAGCAACACCGCAAGTTGGAGGAACAGCACCACATATTCCGCTTGGGGAGTCTGCATCCTCTGGGCTTAAACATTAAATTTTCTCAGTTCTGTTAACCCAGGCTGCCTCCTCCCCTTCCCACCTCTCCCTCAGCCCTCGGGCCCTGGCATTCCTTCTCTCTCTATCTCTCCCCCACCCAAGTCTCATTTTCACACTACAAACAGCTTACAATGGCCTGTTTCCTTTATCATCGATACTTTTTTGCATATCTTTCATTCATTGTTCTTTATCTCTCCACATCACCGTCTATATCTCTCGTTTCCCTGACCCCTGACCAGTCTGAAGAAGGGTCTCAACCCGAAACGTCGCCTATCTCCTTCGCTCCTTAGATGCTGCTGCACCCGCTGAATTTCTCCAGCTTTTTGTGTACCCCCTAAAACAATCTTACTTGGATGACCTGAAATTAAAGCATATAATTAGTTAGTTACACAATTGTAGCTAATTACAAAATTCAATTACTAGATCTAAACATCTATCCATTTCTTAAGAAAATAATAACATTTTTTTTATGCCTAAGTGTCCAAATAACATTCACACAAGAATTCACAATATAACATGATTTTTAAATCTCATTGTTATGAATTTATAGGCCAAATTGAAGGAATTTAGTGTTTAATGCCTGTAAATTAATGGCCATTTAAATCATCTTGCGAGTGGGATTTTCTGGAACGCGATCGATTGGAACGTTGCGGTTGCGGTGAATTTAAACCCCATATCAGCAAGAAAAATACTGCCAGTTCATATGGGAAATAAATCACCGTTTGGCAACATGAAATGGTGAATAAGGTCATCTAAACAAGCAAGTTTATATGAAAAAATAAACAGCTTTCACTTACCTGTCCCCTACGTAAAATCCATCCCCGTTGTCGGCATTCCCGGCATTAGGAGCTAATTTTTATTTTACTGCAGCGCTGAAATTGTCGGGCGATATAATTTTTTTTTAAACTTACCGACAGTCGGAACGAATCTTTAGCAAAAGCTCGCACTCCGAGAAAATAAAGCTCCGGATGCCAAGGGAAAACCGCATTTTAACCCCGCCCCCCCCCCCCCCCTCAAAGGCGCCAAAGTCGCGCACACGGCCAGTGACAGAATTGCAGCGCCACTGAAGGGAAGTTTTGTAACACACCTACAGTAAGCTGGGTAGCAGTGTGAGCTGCGATGAGGATGTTATCAGTCCCCCTCCCCTCACTTCCCCTCCCACAGAGCGACGCTCCCTCCTCTCCCAATCCTCACCCTCAGCCATGATCATATTGAATGGCGGTGCTGGCTCGAAGGGCCGAATGGCCTACTCCTGCACCTATTTTTCTATGTTTCTAATCCCCACCTCCCAGAGTGCGATGCTCCCTCCTTACCGGACACGCCAACGCCTGGGTTCCGGCACCTTCCATGCGCCGCTCTCTGACCCTGGACACGTGCGGCGGTCGGAGGCTGACCTTTGACCTGACCGGCAACCCATCGCTCCCTGACCTGTGGCGGCAGATCGAGCAGCAGGCGGGAGTCTCCCCGGGGCAGGCTGCTGTCTACCTGGGGTCGAGACTCCTGTTGGAGGCCGACATGCGGAACCTTCCGGATCACGCCCCACTCCTCCTCGTCCGCAAGGTGTTCGGGGGCTGATCCCTGACCCCGGCTTTGACCCCTGACCCTTCACCTGCACCCTGAACCCACCCTTGAACACTTCACCCTCCCTTGACCCTACCCTAGCCTCCTACTTTGGCCACTGACTTCAACCTTGAGTCCTCTAGCCCTTCTCTCCCTCCCCACCAACCCCCTCCCTCTTGCCCTCTTGATGTTGAATCCTGATTGATGCCTCAATAAACAGAGTTGGTCCAATCCTTGCCTTGTGTCATGCGGTGGTGCTGTCTGTGCGGAGTTTGCACGCTCTCTCTGTGACCACGTGGGTTTTCTCCGGGCGCTCCGGTTTCCTCCCGTTCTCCAAAGACGTGCGGGTTTGTAGGTTAATTGTCTTCCGAACAATACAATTGTGAGTCAAAGAGACAATTTCCGTGCTGTGTCTCAAAGTAAAGTCCAAGATCCAAAGAAAAGCTTGTTTGTTGCGTGCTATCCTGTCAGGGGAAAGACGAAACGTGATTACAATCGAGACGTCCACGGTGCACAGATACTGGATACTTTCTTTTACTTTTACTTTTACTTTGGTACAGATTCAAGGCCCAGATAAAAGACAAGATCTTACATAGAATATATTACATGCAAAGGCACAATATACCACATACAAGAGCACAATACCTGGTTTAAGATCAAGATTGAAAAAAATTAGTGTCCTGCAACGAGACAACTGTACCAATGTCTCCTCAGCTGGGATTGGTAGTGTGTAGCAGGGGTGGAAAACCCGGGGTGGCCAGAGGGGATATGACCCCCCCCCCCCCCCCATGTTTTGAGGGTGGGGGACACCCCCCCAAGTTTTTGTAATCCAGATTTTAAAATTTACGCTTTCCGCGAGACAGTGGAGGTGGGACTGCTGATCAAGGGCGCCGATTGGACGAGAGAGACGTCGGTCAGCAGGCAATGGGGGCGGGACATGATGATTCGGCGCGATGATTGGAGGAGGGAGGGGTGGGGGTTGGGGGGGCGGGACTAGGGATAGAGTGCGGTGATTGGAGGAGGGAGACGTGGCACGGACCTGCGCCTCATCCGCAGCCAGGATCGATCCTGGCCGGGTCTCCGGCGCTGTTCCGTCCTGTCCCCACCCGAGTGGATGCGCTGGATTGAGCTGGATTAGCGCTGGATTGAGCCTCCGAAGCCTCGCGCGTGTGTGTGTGTGCGCATGCGCGCGCGGCCGCCAAGAAATTGTGTGTGTGTCCCCCCCCCCCCCCCCCGTCCCCTCCATATTTTGATAGCGAGTTCCGCTCTTGGCGTGTGGTGCTAAACCTTATGTTTGATAAGGCCAAGATGATTTCATTTTCAGTCATTGATCCAGCAAATAAATGTATACACATGATTTCTTAAGACAGTTTGTAAAGTATTGACTCCTGCAGCCACAAACATTTCACTAGAACACAATACCATCTCGGTCTCTCAAGTAATATTCTCATGAAAGATCATAGAGCGGGGCAAGATGGTTCACTCCGCATAAAGGCCGTAGTAGGTGATGGGGAATCTTCAGCGCCATTTCCGTAACCGGCTTCCGTCATGGCGTCCTCATCCACAAGCGGAGCTATAATTTGCTCGAATGGCCAATGTAGGCGACCCGACCTGTCTTTCTTCCGCTTTCCCCATGAAAAACGATCTTTGTTACTCGACTGGTGCTGATGTGTTGCGACTCCGAACCAGTGTGTGTTTTGGCACATAGGGCCGCCCGCCTAAACGACACCAAGCGATTGATGTCAAGGGCTTAAACGTGTTTCCACACAACTCGGGGAGATTCTGCTATATGAGGCCGAGAGATTAAAGGATAGGCACAAAATGCAACGGGTCGGGCGGTATATCTGGACGAAAGGAATTGGTGACATTTTGGGTCGAGACCCTTCTTCAGACTGAGTCAGGGGAAAGAGGAACTCAAGCCATCCTCCCCCCACCCCCTTCCCTCCGACACGGACACCCCCTTTTTTTGTTAAACATCTATTTCCTTCAGGTGCTTTTTAAAAATCATTTCCCCCTTACCATTTCCGTACTTTTTCGATAGCTGCCATGACCCGTTTGATGTCATCCTTCACCCTGCTCCTGGTCTCGGCCCGCACCGATCTGCGGGACATGCTGTGTGTGTGTGTGTGTGTGCGTGCGTGCGTGCGTGCGCGTGTGTGTGTGTGTGCGTGCGCGCGTGCGTGCGGAGGAGTCTGAGGGGAGAAGCGCCGGCACCAAGGGCGAGCGAACACGCGGACAGACGGACGAAAGCAACGATGATAGAGCAGAATAGGTGACATTTCGGGCCGAGACCCTTCGTCAGACTGAGTCAGGGGAAAGAGGAAAAAGATATGCAGATGGTACTAAGAACAAATGAATGGAAGATATGCCTATATCTCCCGTCTCCCGTCTCCCTTTCCCTTGACTGTCAGTCTGAAGAAGACCAGTCGACCCAAAATATCACCTGTTCCTTTTCTCCAGAGATGCTGATCCGCTGATTTACTCCAGCCTTTTGTGTCTGAGTTCGGCTTAAACCGGCATCTGCAGTTCCTCCGTTTCCCTGTGTGTGAGCGTATGTCCAGTCAGATTTAGCTTCCAGCCAGATTAACAATCACGCAAGTTTCCACACACACACTTACTTCAGCAAATAGCGACCGAGGCAGTGCTGACAGTGATGGGGGAAAGTGATGAGGGTTTACTGCATTTAAAAAGAAAATTTTAAAAAACATTTAAAATATTTAAAAACATATAAACTGTTCCCCCCCCGCAACGCTGATTACACTGGGAGAGGCATAACTGCAGTCGGGTCGGGTTTACTGAAATGGCGGAAGTTACGCTCCGTTGCGTACTACACGTCAGTCCATTGGATTTCGCAGGAGTGAACCATCTTGCTCCGCTCTATGATCTTTTGTTCTCATGGCATCATTATAAGCTACTTTAAGTTTGCTTTTCTGTAGTTTGACCACTGGTGTGCAGTATAGAGTGGTGTACAATATGCTCTGAAGTGAGACCCCTTCACTCCATCTGTACACGCACTAAACCTGCCTAATAGAATGTTCGCTTGTGCGTACATCATACGGCGTTGCCCATAAATGTCCTCATCATCTGTCATTTGTTTTGTGATAAAATGTCCAAGAAATTTCAGACATTTATCCTCTTTGGTTCCAACAGATCATAACATCACTCTTACCAGCATTATATTTAATATCATGTTCCACACCATACACGGAACATGTAGTAAGGAGCTGCTGGAGACCAGCGCTAGATGGACTAAAGACCACAAGATCATCTGCATACATAATATGGTTCACTAAAATATTACCAATCATGCACCCAGTATTACAGGCTTTTAATTGCTTGGACAGATCATCAATATAAAGATTAAAACAGACTGGGGACAAAATTCCCCCTTGTCTAACACCATTGCCAACCCCAAATGGGGCTGATACCTTATTGCCCCATTTTATTTGCATAGTCTAGTGGCCATACCTGTAAGCCAGAATTCTCACAATGCATTTAGGCTCCCCTCTTTGACTCAATTTAACAAACAGCACGATCAAAGGCTTTGGAGGTATCAATAAAGCACATAAGGATTGATTAGTTTTTACCCCTATAATTGTTCACAATCTCCTTCAGGGCATATATGCACAAGTCAGTGCCATGTTTAGCTTTAAAACCAAACTGGTTATCTGTGGAGTTAACAACCTCATTTACTCTCTCCAGCAGAATTCTTTCTGGGACTTTTGACAATATGCTGGCTAAAGTTATGGGCCTGTAATTATTTAGGCTGATACACCTCATGTGACAGAATCGCCGTTGAATCATTACTCAATATTGCCCACCCAATGCAAGTCACCTTGAGAGCTCCCACTTCCTTCCAAACATCAGTAGCATTGCTCTTTGACATAGAATCAGCCCTCATAGCTTGCTCATTTTCACAGACTTATATCTTGCATTAGTTTAGGTAGAGGGAGAGATCGGGGGAGCGAGAGTTGCAGGAAAGAGTTTAGTTTAGTCTAGTTTAGTTCAGTTGAGTTTATTGTCCCGTGTACCGAGGTACAGTGAAAAGCCCTTGCTGCGTGCTAACCAGCCAGCGGAAAGACAACACATGATTCCAATCGAGCCGTCCACAGTGTACAGATACAGGATAAAGGGAATAATGTCTAGTGCAAGGTGAAGCCAACAAAGTCCAATCAAGGATAGTCCGAGGGTCACCAATGAGGTAGATAGTAGTTCAGCACTGCTCTCTGGGTGTGGTAGGATGGTTCAGTTGCCAGATAACAGCTGGGAAGAATCTGTCTCTGAATCTGGAGGTGTGTGCGTTCGTTTTCACGCTTCAGTGCCTCTTGCCCGATGGGAGAGGGGAGACGAGGGAGTGGCCGGGGTGAGACTGGTCCGTGATGATGCTGCTGGCCTTGCCGAGGCAGCGTGAGGTGTAGATGGAGGCGATGGAAGGGAGGTTGGTTTGTGTGATGGGCTGGGCTGCGTCCAGAATTCGCTGCAATTTCTTGTGGTCTTGGATGGAGCTGTTCCCAAACCATGCTGTGATGCTTCCCAATAAAATGCTTTCTACGGCGCATCTGGAGAAACCTGTTCCTGTGCTGTACTGGTCTGTGTTCTATGTTTATATCACGCATGCGGCAGCGGTTTCTCGTTGCAGATGCACGGGGTGGATGTTGCAATTTTTACTGCATCGACCCAACAGTAAAGTCAGGATGAATCACAGCGATGGTGGAATAATGCGACGAGGGGCAACCGGACGCAGGAAATGTAACTCCATACAATTTGTAGGAGGACGTCAGCAGCGATGCATTGGAGCGGCGCAACAGTTGACGGACAGAGGGCAACCGCGCAGGAAATGCGTGGAACAATCGCGTAGTGACAGGCACCACCGCAAACGTGCAGCTGCGTTTAGGCTTCTTTGCTGCAGTTCCAGGCAGGAATTGGTGCATTGATGGAGTCACAGAGTCACACAGCACGGAAACAGGCTCATCAGCTCCACTCTCCGACCAACCTGCTCCATCTGCACTAGTCCCCCCTGCCTGTGTTTGATGCCACATTCAAGGAAATCTGTACCTGCAGTCCTCGATCCCTCTGCTCCACAACACTCTGCATTGCCATTCCAGTCACTGTGAAGGTCATAGAAAACATAGACATAGAAATTAGGTGCAGGAGTAGGCCATTCGGCCCTTCGAGCCTGCATCGCCATTCAATGTGATCATGGCTGATCATCCAACTCAGTATCCCGTACCTGCCTTCTCTCCATACCCCCTGATCCCTTTAGCCACAAGTGCCACATCTAACACCCTCTTAAATATAGCCAATGAACTGGCCTCAACTACCCTCTGTAGCAGAGAGTTCCAGAGACTCACCACTCTCTGTGTAAAGAATGTTTTCCTCATTTCGGTCCTAAAGGAATTCCCCCTTATCCTTAGACTGTGACCCCTTGTTCTGGACTCCCCCAACATCGGGAACAATCTTCCAGCATCTAGCTTGTCCAACCCCTTAAGAATTTTGTAGGTTTCTATAAGATCCCCCCTCAATCTTCTAAATTCCATCGAGTACAAACCGAGTCTATCCAATCTTTCCTCATATGAAAGTCCTGACATCCCAGGAATCAGTCTGGTGAATCTTCTCTGTACCCCCTCTATGGCAAGGATGTCTTTCCTCAGATTTGGAGACCAAAACTGTACGCAATACTCCAGGTGTGGCCTCACCAAAACCCTGTACAACTGCAGTAGAACCTCCCTGCTCCTATACTCAAATCCTTTCGCTATGAATGCTAACATACCATTTGCTTTCTTCACTGCCTGCTGCACCTGCATGCCTGCTTTCAATGACTGGTGTCCATGACACCCAGGTCTCGTTGCATCTCCCCCTTACCTAATCTGCCACCATTCAGATAATAGTCTACCCTCATGTTTTTGCCACCAAAGTGGATAACCTCACATTTATCCACATTATACTGCATCTGCCATGCATCTGCCCATTCACTCAGCCTATCCAAATCACCCTGCAGCCTCCAAGCATCCTCCTCACACCTAATTGGTCCTGCCCATATTACACATTCCAAATATCTTTCAATATAACTCCCAGCTTCTGTACGCATTGCCGTGACCGATGCGGACCAACGTGCCAAAAATATTCTTGACATGACCTGATGTCTTTCGAAATTACTAGGGAGTTCAGAAATACAAATTTCCCTGCGTTGGAGTGTATAGAATTTGCAAGAATTTTAGGGGGACTTACCCAGTAATCTCATTGTCAACAAGACCGCAAAGTTTCACTTTTACTTGTGAGTGAGTAAGGAGACTGTTTATAAGAACATCGAACTGTACAGCACAACTGCAGGCCCTTTGTTCCAACTTGCCCACGCCGACCAACATGCTCCATCTACACCTGTCTATGACTTTATCCCTTGGAGCGCAAGAGGATGAGGGCTGATCTTGTGTACAAAATCATGAGAGGACTATGTCGGGTAGACGCACAGAGTTTCTTGCCCAGAGTAGGGGAATCAAGAACCAAGGGACATCGATTTAAGGTGAACGGGGGAAGATTTGATAGGAACCTGACGGGCATTTTTCCCACACAAATGCTGGTGGGTGTATGGAACGATCTGCCGGAGGAGGTAGTTAAGGCAGGGAATGTCACAATATTTAAGAAACATTTTGACACGAACATGGATAGGGCAGATTAAAAGGTGGCTGTGTGGAATGATCTTCCTGCAGAAGTGGTGGAGGCAGGATCGATTTTAACATTTAAAAGTAAAGTGGATAGGTATATGGGCGGGAAGGGAATGGAGGGGTATGGTCTGAGTGCAGGTAGATGGGACTAGGGGAAAATGAATGGTCGGCACGGACTGGAAGGGCCGAGAGGGCCTGTAATTGTTATATGGTTATATATGGTTATATGGGATATGGGCCAAATGCACGCAGGTGGGATTAGTGTAGATGGGACACGTTTGTCAGTATTGGAAAGTTGGGCCGAAGGGCCTGTTTCCGTTCTGCATGTCTCTATGACTCTGTGGCCCAATGTCTTTAGCCCCACTTGCCTGACAGGGTTGAAGAGTTGTGAATTGTGAAGCCAGAATGATGAATGTAGGATGAGGGACAGAGAATGAGAGAGAGTGAGTGAGTGTGTGGGACAGGGACGGGACAGTGCGGAGGGAGCGTTACTCTGCATGTATCTGATCCCCGGGAGGAGTGCGTCACGGGACAGCGTGGAGGGGGCATACACCCACCAGCACCCTTTTCTTCCTTCATAACAAGGACTTTATTCGGTATTTGCAATTGACAGTGCACCAGAAGGTAGAAAGACTTCCAATAGTCACATTACATCAGGCAATCGTTATAACTCAATAGGGGGTTTGCACGTAAGGTCACTGGGTCATAGGGCTTGACGCACGGAGCCGCTCAATCCATCTGGAGGACACCCGTAACTTCCGGTACATGTTATTAATGCAAGAAACGCGTGCTTTCCTACCTGTTAAAAACCGCCAAAATGTTGGATTTTTGCGCTGTAAAAAATTGTGCAAGTCGGGGCAAGCGTGAGAGACACGTACCCAACTTCAGAATTCCAAACGTGAAGCGAAATGAAGGTAAAGAGAAGCGAGAGCTGAAGGGACAACAACAGCTAAAGTGCTTGGCGAACATTGGCCGTGCAGATATCGGAATTGAAAATATTGGGAATGTTCGCGTTTGCTCACTGCATTTCACCGGCGCTTAGGGGCCTGTCCCACCAGCATCCGACTCCATGCGATGAACGCGATCAAACTAGAAGCGGGGGCCGCGCGGAGGTCGGGTGATCCCCTGTACAGGGCCGTTCCCACCAGCATGCGCCTGCATGCGGCAAGCGCGACCAAACCGGCAGCGGGGGCCGCGCGGAGGTCGGGTGAGTGGCGCAACGCGGCGCAAAGTGAGGCGAACTTGGAGCGGAGTCTTAAAGGTAAGTTCGCCAGGACAGAGAGGGGCACACAGAGAGGGGCACAGAGGCACACACACACACAGAGGGCCACGGAGCCACACACACAGAGGGTCACGGAGGCACCTACAGAGAGGGTCACGGAGGCACGATGTCGGGGCGGTGTGGAATGCGTCGAGGCGACTGCGAGCCGACAAGCCGTTGCCGCGCGGAATTTTTGGACACAGTCAGTTTTTCGGAGCCCCGCGCGATGTCGGGACGAACTCCGCACAATTCCGCACGGCTCCGGCGATCGAAGTGGGACCGGCCCCGTGACGCCGGACGGCTCAAGCGACCACGTTAGGTCGCGCTCATCGCATGGAGTTGCATGCTGGTGGGACAGGCCCTTAAGGCATTATTTGTGGTTTTTCTTGATTCCTTTGGTATCTAAAATGTCTCAGAAGTGATAAATCTGGCTGTAAATTTTGGTTCGGCGGCGTTTTCTTTTTGTGTGTAAAAACCCACTTGAGATCCATGGGCGATTTTAAAATTTTACAGCCAGACTTATCACTTCTGAAACTTTTTAGATGTCAAAGGAATCAAGAAAAAGCACAAATAATGCCTTAGTTGATGAAATGCAGTGAGCAAACGGCCAATGTTCGTCAAGCACTCTGGCTGTTGTTGCCCCTTCAGCTCTCGCTTCTATCTACTGTCATTTCTCCTCACTTTTGGAATTCTGAAGTAGGCTAAATGTCTCCCACACTTATCCTGATTTCCATAATTATTTGCAGCACGAACATTGACAATTTCGGCGGTCGGTTTTTAACGGGCCCGCTACGCTGGGAACAATGGCCAGTGCTTACCTGCAGTTCATCGCGTGTACTCCGCTTGGCGTAGCGTAGCAACAGTACGGGTCATGGGTCGTGACCCCACTGCCGTGAAATCTCCCTATAGTGGCGCCTGTATCCACACTGCACTCGGTCCCCCGTGGCAACCAGCGTTGACGGAAGGCCCCATGGACACCGCGTGTTCCCTCTCCAGGTACACGCGGGCACGGACGTAGGCCCGGAACAGGGGCGGGCAGCCGACTCGAGCGTGACCATCGACCGCCCGCTGCCTGGACCCGCGAATGGCCACATCATGGCCAGGCCCAGGAGCAAACCCACAGAGAGATCCCCCTCCCCCCCCCCCACACACACCCAGATCAACCCAACACACCCCCTGCCTCGTGCCCAAACACCAACATCGTGGGACTAAACATTGCAACCAAAACTTGAGGAGCGGAGCCTTCAGATATGGGAGATTCTCACCGTCTGTCTGTCTGTCTGTCTGTCTGTCTGTCTGTCTGTCTGTCTGTCTGTCTGTGAGTGTGTGTGTGTGAGTGAGTGTGTGTGTGTGTGTGTGTGAGTGTGTGTGTGTGTGAGTGTGTGAGTGTGTGTGAGTGAGTGAGTGTGTGTGTGTGAGTGTGTGTGTGTGTGTGTGTGTGTGAGTGTGTGTGTGTGAGTGTGTGTGTGTGTGTGTGTGTGAGTGTGTGTGTGTGTGTGTGTGTGTGTGTGAGTGTGTGTGTGTGTGTGTGTGTGTGTGTGTGTGTGAGTGTGTGTGTGTGTGTGTGTGAGTGTGTGTGTGTGTGTGTGTGTGTGTGAGTGTGTGTGTGTGTGTGTGTGTGTGTGTGAGTGTGTGTGTGTGTGAGTGTGTGTGTGTGTGTGTGTGTGTGTGTGAGTGTGTGTGTGTGTGAGTGTGTGTGTGTGTGAGTGTGTGTGTGTGTGTGTGTGTGTGTGTGTGTGTGTGTGTGTGTCTGACCCCCCGGGACCACTGTGTGACGGGACAATTGTTGTTTTTGTTTCACTTTAACTTTCTGAAGCAGAATCCCAGGGAAACATTTCCCTTCCCCTCCCCCCGGGACCCCCAGCTCTCCCCAACTCCCCTCCCGCAGAGCGTCGCCCCCTCCTCTCCCCATCCCCATCCCCACCCCCACCCCCACCCCCATCCCCACCCCCACCCCCACCTCCCAGTGCGATGCTACCCCCTTGCCCTCTGCCTCTGTCTCTCTCTCTGTGTCCAGCACACCTCTGCTCCCCTCATTCCCCCACCCCCACCTCCTCTGTTGTTGGTGTCCAGTGTAGACTTTGCTCTGGGAATCTCCCCAGTGTGGAGTTCCCCGGCCCATCCGCTCCCCACTTTTCGTTTCACTTTCCCCAGCACTGACAGGACCTTTGTCTGGGGAGGCAAGGTCCCTCCCTGCCATATAAACCATCGCCCGAGTCTCCTCGACAACAAACTCCACGGGACGTCCAGACTGCACAGACCATGACTACACTCGCTATGTTTCGGGAGATGGTGAGTCCAACGCAGTCTTTCTCTCTCTCCCCCCAGTCTCTCTCTCTCTCCCCCCAGTCTCTCTCTCTCTCTCCCCAGTCTCTCTCTCTCTCTCCCCAGTCTCTCTCTCTCTCTCCCCAATCTCTCTCTCCCCCCAGTCTCTCTCTCTCTCTCTCCCCAGTCTCTCTCCCCCCAGTCTCTCTCTCTCTCTCCCCAGTCTCTCTCTCTCTCTCCCCAATCTCTCTCTCCCCCCCAGTCTCTCTCTCTCTCTCCCCAATCTCTCTCCCCCCCAGTCTCTCTCTCTCTCCCCCCCAGTCTCTCTCTCTCTCCCCAATCTCTCTCTCCCCCCAGTCTCTCTCTCTCTCTCCCCAATCTCTCTCTCCCCCCCAGTCTCTCTCTCTCTCTCCCCAATCTCCCCCCCCCTTCCCCCAGTCTCTCTCTCTCCCCTTCCCCCAGTCTCTCTCTCTCTCTCCCCAGTCTCTCTCTCTCTCTCCCCCAATCTCTCTCCCCCCAGTCTCTCTCTCTCTCTCTCCCCAGTCTCTCTCTCTCTCTCCCCAATCTCTCTCTCCCCCCCGTCTCTCTCTCTCTCTCCCCAATCTCTCTCCCCCCCAGTCTCTCTCTCTCTCCCCCCCAGTCTCTCTCTCCCCAATCTCTCTCTCCCCCCAGTCTCTCTCTCTCTCTCCCCAATCTCTCTCTCCCCCCCCAGTCTCTCTCTCTCTCTCCCCAATCCCTCTCTCTCCCCCCAGTCTCTCTCTCTCTCCCCCCAATCTCTCTCCCCCCCAGTCTCTCTCTCTCTCCCCAATCCCTCTCTCTCTCTCCCCCCCAGTCTCTCTCTCTCTCTCCCCAATCTCTCTCTCCCCAATCTCACTCTCCCCCAGTCTCTCTCTCTCTCCCCCCCAGTCTCTCTCTCTCTCCCCCCAGTCTCTCTCTCTCTCTCTCTCCCCAATCTCTCTCTCCCCAATCTCTCTCTCCCCAATCTCTCTCTCCCCAATCTCTCTCTCCCCAATCTCTCTCTCCCCCAGTCTCTCTCTCTCTCCCCCCAGTCTCTCTCTCTCTCCCCCCAGTCTCTCTCTCTCTCTCTCCCCAATCTCTCTCTCCGACAGTCTCTCTCTCTCCCCAATCTCTCTCTCCCCAATCTCACTCTCCCCCAGTCTCTCTCTCTCTCCCCCCCAGTCTCTCTCTCTCTCCCCCCAGTCTCTCTCTCTCTCTCTCTCCCCAATCTCTCTCTCCCCAATCTCTCTCTCCCCAATCTCTCTCTCCCCAATCTCTCTCTCCCCCAGTCTCTCTCTCTCTCCCCCCAGTCTCTCTCTCTCTCCCCCCAGTCTCTCTCTCTCTCTCTCCCCAATCTCTCTCTCCGACAGTCTCTCTCTCTCTCTCCCCAGTCTCTCTCTCTCCCCAGTCTCTCTCTCACTCCCCAATCTCTCTCTCCCCCAGTCTCTCTCTCTCTCCCCCCAGTCTCCCTCTCTCTCCCCCCAGTCTCCCTCTCTCTCCCCCCAGTCTCCCTCTCTCTCCCCCCAGTCTCCCTCTCTCTCCCCCCAGTCTCTCTCTCTCTCCCCAGTCTCTCTCTCTCTCTCCCCAGTCTCTCTCTCTCTCCCCAGCCTCTCTCTCTCTCTCTCTCCCCCAATCTCTCTCTCCGACAGTCTCTCTCTCTCTCTCCCCACAGTCTCTCTCTCTCCCCAATCTCTCTCTCCCCCCAGTCTCTCTCTCTCTCTCTCTCCCCAATCTCTCTCTCCCCAGTCTCTCTCTCTCTCTCCCCAATCTCTCTCTCTCCCCAATCTCTCTTTCCCCTTCCCCTAGTCTCCCTCTCTCCCCCCAGTCTCTCTCTCTCTCCCCAGTATCTCTCTCTCCCCAATCTCTCTCTCCGACAGTCTCTCTCTCTCTCTCCCCCCAGTCTCTCTCTCTCCCCCAGTCTCCCTCTCTCTCCCCCCAATCTCTCTCTCTCTCCCCAGTCTCTCTCTCTCTCCCCAGCCTCTCTCTCTCTCTCTCTCTCCCCCCAATCTCTCTCTCCGACAGTCTCTCTCTCTCTCTCCCCACAGTCTCTCTCTCTCCCCAATCTCTCTCTCCCCCCAGTCTCTCTCTCTCTCTCTCCCCAATCTCTCTCTCCGACAGTCTCTCTCTCTCTCTCTCCCCCCAGTCTCTCTCTCTCTCCCCAATCTCTCTCTCCCCCCCAGTCTCTCTCTCTCTCCCCAATCTCTCTCTCCCCCCCAGTCTGTCTCTCTCTCCCCCCAATCTCTCTCTCCCCTTCCCCTAGTCTCTCTCCCCCCCGTTTTTCACTCATTTCCCTAGTCTCTCTCTCTCCTTCCCCAGTCTCCCTCTCCCTCTCCTTCCCCTAATCTCCCTCTCTCTCTCTCTCTCTCTCCTTCCCCCAGTCTCTCTCTCCCTCTCTCTCCCCTTCCCCTAGTCCCTCTCTCTCTCCCCCCCCCCCCCCCGTTTCTCACTCCTGTCCCTAGTCTCTCTCTCTCTCCTTCCCCCAGTCTCTCTTTCCCTCTCTCTCCCCTTCCCCTAATCTCCCTCTCTCTCCTTCCCCTAGCTCTCTCTCTCTCTCTCTCTCTCTCTCTCTCTCTCTCCTTCCCCGTCTCTCTCTCTCTCTCTCTCTCTCTCTCTCTCCTTCCCCTAGTCTCTCCCTCTCTCCCTGTCTCTCTCTCTCCTTTCCCTAGTCTCTCTCTCTCTCCCCGTGTCCCTCTCTCTCTCTCTCTCTCTCTCTCCCCTTCTCCTAGTCTCTCTCTCTCTCTCTCTCTCTCTCTCCCCTTCTCCTAGTCTCTCTCTCTCTCTCTATCTCCCCCCTTCTCCTAGTCTCTCTCTCTCTCTCTCTCTCTCTCTCTCTCTCTCTCTCTCTCTCTCTCTCTCTCTGTCTCCTCTGGCCTGTGACCAGTTGTTTGACCCGTGTCCTCTCTCTCTCTCTCCCTTTCCATCCAGGTCTCCTCATTGGCCGCAAACTCCCCAGCTGTGGTGGTGACCCCTGACCCGGGCTTGTTGACCCCTGACCCGGCCAGGGTGACCCCTCATGCCGGACACGCCAACGCCTGGGTTCCGGCCCCTTCCATGCGCCGCTCTGTGACCCTGGACACGTGCAGCGGTCGGAGGCTGACCTTTGACCTGACCGGCAACCCATCGCTCCCTGACCTGTGGCGGCAGATCGAGCAGCAGGCGGGAGTCTCCCCGGGGCAGGCTGCTGTCTACCTGGGGTCGAAACCCCTGTTGGAGGCCGACATGCGGAACCTTACGGAACACACCCTACTCCTCCTCGTCCACAAGGTGTTCGGGGGCTGATCCCTGACCGCAGGGCCGGCCTGATGAGGTGCGGGGCCCAATTGGGAACAGTTTTCATAGAAATATAAGTGAATAATTATAAATGAGTCATGTGTAATATCACAGTCAGTCGGCTTTAAGAAAACCTTAAACCGCGCATGCGCTGATTGTTCCCTCTGTAAAAATTAAAAATAAATAAATAAAGTAACAATTCAATTTGCCCGAGGCGTCCAAATCTCCTTCTGTCTGAATTACTGAATGGGTGGGGGGGGGTGGGGTGTGGAGGGTGACGGAAGGTGCAAAGATGGTGGGAAAAACGGGAGCACACCGAGACAACATGAATCAGGTGTCATCTAATTGAATGACAAAACTAGTTCAAGGGACCAATTCGGGGGGGAGAGTTCCTTTCACAGCGTGTGGGGAGTCTAGCCAGGGGTAAGGTTGCGGGGAGGGCAGGAGCGTTGAGAAGGAGGGGGTCGGGGATAATGCCAGTAACCCACTCACTCACCGCTGCTGCTGCGCTCCTGGCGCAGAGCCACCGCATTGTGGCCGGGGAGGGAAGCAGCTCGCGTGGCTACGAGCGGCCGCCATCACCGGACGGCGGAACCGACTGCCATCTCAGCGCCTTCTGCCGGCCCGCTCACCTCTGGCAGTGCTCTCCGTCTGAACGGTGAGGGGACCAGCTCAAGAGCAAAGATCACAGAGCGGAGTGGGTCAGCGGGTGATGGATAACATCACAGCGGGCAGTGGAGCTTACTCCTGTGTCGCGCGAACAAGGGATCGATTGAGGTTACTCGCCCCGACATATGGAGTAAGCTCCACCGCCCACTGTCCTGTTATCCATTGCCCGCTGACCCGCTCTTGAGCTGGATGCTGGCTGATCCCCGTCCCCCTCCTTCTCAACGCTCCTGCCTTCCCCGCAACTTTACCCATGGACAGACTACCCACACGCTGTGAAAGGAACTATTCCCCCCCCCCTCAGCAGCGCTGTCCATTACAGCCGCTTCCCATCAGCAACTAGCAATGAGGGATAGACTTGGCTATATCTCAGTACAGCAACATTGTTCTTGATGTTGCTGTACGGAGGGATAACGAAGTCTATCTTTCTTGGCTTACAACCTGACCTTCGGCCTCCAAGATGCAGGTACATTTTCTAGCAATGTTACAAAATTTTGAGATTTTAAAAATCAAGTCTGCAATTTATCCCATCAGATAAAGCATAAAAAGAAGTTTAATTTGACACCTAATTCACTTTCATATCTTCAGTATTAAAAAAGTTATGGCCATTTTCATACTCGGAAATTAGCATCTTGTTCCCCATTGCTTTTCCATTGACTTAACGCGAAAGCTGTGATCAACGACAGTCAAAAGCCCATAACTTTCTTAAAAATTAAGGGAACTGAATGAAATTTTCCGTTATTATAAATTGAAGCATTCTGAAACAAATATAAAACATCTTACTTGGATGACCTGAAATTAAAGCATATAATTAGTTAGTTATCTAATTGTAGCTAATTACAAAATTGACCGTTGTGACGGAAATAGTCATACACACCCAGACTGCCTTGAAAATTCAAAAATGTGATATTCTCAAGATCAGAACTTTAATATTATTGTATTATATGCTGTAAGTCCGTAACAGATAGGTAAAGGTCTCAGATTGTAACCAATAAGCAACTCTGTACACCTAGTTTTTCCTCAACTTTTCAATGTTGGCATTGTAAACTACAAGTTTTTGGACTTCAAACCACGCATGCCCACTACTTTCCCATTAACAATGTCCTGTAGATTCAATTTCTTAAAGAAAGGATTTTTTTTAAATAGCCTAAGTATCCAAATGTCAAACTAATCCCATTCACACAAGAATATAACATGATTTTCTATGCCAGATCAGTGATGGAAATGGGTTTTAGGAGCTAGGGGTACGCTAAGGTCCGTGAGGCTGAGGTTGGGAAGGAAGGGGGTGGAGGGGTAGAGGCTATAAGCCCCGCAGGAGACATTTTATCTAACTCTGACATTGAAGTAGCTCAGCAGGACAGGCAGCGCAGCGACTCTGGAGAGAAGACCCTTCTTCAAGACTGAACTGAACTCTCGTCGGTGAGAGTACTTGTGATTGTCTGAAGAAGGGTCTCGACCAGAAACGCAACCCTCTACCCAGAGCCCCTGCCTGTCCCGCTGAGCCACCACAGACAGGGAGTTGAAGGTAGACACAGGGGGGTCCACCTTCAACTTCAGAGCCAAACAAAAAACACAGAGTGCTGGAGGAACTCAGCGGGCAAGGCAGCACCCACAGAGGGAACGGACCAGGAGCTGCCACGGGCCAGGACCCTTCCCTTACCCCCCCCCCCCCCCCCCCACACGGAAAGGAACCGCAGATGCAGCCATCACCGCAAAGAAGGATCTGTAGATGCTGGAAAATCAACGATAGACAAAAATGCTGGAGATACTCAGCGGGTGTGAAGCCCTGTCCCACTGTACGAGCTCTCCCGAGTTTAAAAAAATCAAAACTCGTGGTAAGCACGGAGAATGAGCGCAGCGGGTACATTGGAGCTCGGGACGTCTCTTAGCGCTAACGGCAGGTACTCGGGAAACGTGGTAACTCGTGAAGATTTTTCAACATGTTGAAAAATGTCCACGAGTAAAATATACTCAGGATGTAAACATGTGATACTGTTTAACACCTAGTCATACCTCAGTAGCTCGTGGGTTTACCGTAGTAGGACCTGGTGTCCTATATCACTATTGCATGTTCATGATGGAAATAAGAATACTCTGTATATTAATTACCTTTCAATTGTAGTTTTATGTAATCCTCCCATAATTTCTGAGTTCCATTTCACAATATCTATCAGACATACAGAATGTTGCAAGGTAACACCTTGCCCAAACTCAGTTGTATCTTTCTGTCTCAATAAATATCACAAAATATGCCATTGTTTCAGCCACATTGTGACAAAATATAGAATGTAGGTTAGTTGTAATCAGTCACCCCATCCCAGAAACATCCCGGACACCAGGTCACGCAATTCAACGACAACATTGAATGGATGTTGGATCGGGACCCGGGGCCAGCAGCGATGGATGTTTCTCGCTGCATTGGGGGGATTGTTTTGCTATGCATTTCCCCCCTTCTGCCTCGTCAGTCGGGTCTTACAAAAAATTAAATAAGACTCCGCAACGGGTATTTCGGGTTTCCCGACTGGCCTACCCAACCATGGTCCCCAGCAGTACTAAAGATGGCCGCAGAACACTGCTTTCGGATCCTCAAACGGCCGGGGCCTGTTGGCACACCCTGTGACGGGTAAGTCATCCGTGCCATGATCGAACGAACCTATTGGTGCAGATTTTGAACAGGCCATTTCTGGACTACGGACTCTCCGACAGGACGATCTATGTCAACACAGGGTTGTGCATGGAGTCCACCAGAGACAGCACTGATATATGTCAGAAGATGGGAGTGTTCTGCATCAGAACAAACACTTCATATGACTCGGCCACCATCACTGAAGTGCTGGAGTTCTGGCCACCCTTCTTTCCATGAAGGTTTGAGCTACAGTGCCATTAAATTTGCAAGGAGTGCCCTACCTACTAACCTGGACCGAGGGAGTGATCACCTGCCTATAGGATCACACCCACTGGTATCAAACTGATGAGGGGTATTAATTCCCCCAGGGCTAGATACACCCATACATGGGACTTAGGCATAGAATTTACTATGCTTCAAGGATGGACACCAATATCGGGGCTCACTCTGGATAAACTAACATATAATATGGTTATGTTATGGCACTTGTAACAGCACAACGGGTCCAGTCTTTATAAAGCTAAGTATGGATGCCATGTGTTAACCAATGGTAGATAACCTTTCTACCATTACTCAAACTATATCGACCCAGTTCCTCTGGCCAAAATTATCATTCTGGCCTATCCTGCAGATAGTCGGCTCTGCATTGTGACATATATTTTACGATATAGAAGGAACCAAGAATCTAGGGGCACGGAGAGGACTTTACGCATAAGCCACAAACGCCCTCATCATAAGGTCACAGTGCAAGCCACTTCCAGTTGGTTAAGGGTGGTATTGGGTGCAGCGGGGGTGGACACTAATGTTTTAAATCTCACTCCACCAGGGCTGCATCCACATCGGCGGCTAGGATGATGGGAGTTCCTATGGACCACATCCTTGCTACAGTGGGTTGGAGCAGTGAACGGACTTTTCAGCACCTCTAATATAAACCCGTGGCCGCTCCTGAGACGTTTGCAGGGGGAAAATGTTGTTCTGTTACCCAATGTGGGGCATATCACTTTAGGTATGATTAAATACCTTCTTTGTTTTTCAGCACAGTATCATGTCTGAAATACGTTCATCCTCCATCCCTAGCATGGCAGTGTGTGAGCATGGACTCGTTCCAGGGCATGAAATCACAGAGCTTTGAAATCTTCACGTAGTCACTCACGTGACTCCGAAGTAAAATAGTAAGATTAAATGAGAACTTACCAGTTTGAAGTTTGATCTTTATTTTATGAGGAGTTACGATGAGGGATTACGTGCCCTCCGCTCCCAAACCCTCTATTATAAAGTTCAACTGGTATGAAAGTTCTCTCTTATCTTACTATGTTAGTCTACGTTGCTATCTGTGATTCCACACCACTGCTTTGAAGAATGTCGCGCATGCGTGCTGGCGGGGTCTTCACGTAATCCCTCATCATAACTCCCCATAAAATAAAGATCAAACTTCAAACTGGTAAGTTCTCATTTAATCTTACTATTATCTAGCGTAGTTCAAAAATAGCTTCATAAAACAAATGTCGGAGCGATTTCTCTTTAGCAACTAAATCCCCTGAGATTGATCGATTTGAATTGTCTGGAGAAAAACGTCATTTTAAACCTGCCACCCTCTCAAAGGCACCAAAGTCGTGCACACGGGCAGTGGCAGAACTGCAGCGCCGCTCAAGGTAAGTTTTGTAACACACCTACTTATTGGCTCTGGAGTTGCACCTCCTGGTGTGTAGTTCCTGCAGAGGGGCGAGAGAAGTTCCCATAGTGCGTTCGGCCGAACGCACTACTCTCTGCAGAGCCTTCTTGTCCTGGGCAGAGCAATTCCCAAACCAGATTGTAATGTTTCCGGACAAGATGCTTTCCACAGCCGCAGAGTAGAAGCACTGGAGGATCCTCGGAGAGACTCTGAATTTCCTCAATTGCCTGAGGTGGTAAAGGCGCTGCCTTGCCTTACTCACGAGTGCTGCAGTGTGTGATGTCCATGTCAGATCCTCAGAGATGTGGACTCCCAGGTATTTAAAACAGCTCACCCTATCCACAGTATCCTCAATGGTGTGTACGTCCTCGGATGATTTGCCCTCCTAAAGTCCACGATCAGCTCCTTCGTTTTTTTGATGTCCAAGAGGAGGCTGTTGTCCTGACACCAGAGTGCCAGATCAGCTACCTCCTCCCGGTAGGCCTTCTCATCGTTGTCTGAGATCAGGCCCACCACCACGGTGTCATCAGCAAACTTGATTATCGAGTTGGAGCTGAACCTGGCCACACAGTCATGCGTGTACAGGGAGTACAGTAGGGGGCTGAGGACGCAACCCTGGGGGGGATCCTGTGCTCAGGGTGAGGGACTTCGATGGCTTAGATGGGTTTTGAGTGGTTTAGAGGGGTTCGGATGGGTGTTAGAGGGGTTTGGAGGGGTTTAGATGTGTTCATAGAAACATAGAAACATAGACAATAGGTGCAGGAGTAGGCCATTCGGCCCTTCGAGCCTGCACCACCATTCAATATGATCACGGCTGATCATCCAACTCAATATCCCGTACCTGTCTTCTCTCCATACCCCATGATCCCTTTAGCCACAAGGGCCACATCTAATGCCCTCTTAAATATAGCCAATGAACTGGCCTCAACTACCCTCTGTGGCAGAGAATTCCAGAGACTCACCACTCTCTGTGTAAAGAATGTTTTGCTCATCTCGGTCCTAAAGGAATTCCCCCTTATCCTTAGACTGTGACCCCTTGTTCTGGACTCCCCCAACATCAGGAACAATCTTCCTGCATAGAGTTGTTCAGAGGGGTTTAGATGGGTTTTGAGGGGTTAGAGTGGTTTAGAGTGGTTTAGAGCGATTTAGAGGGGTTCAGAGTGGATTAGATGGGTTTAGAGGGGTGTGTATGGGCTTAGATAGGTTTTGAGTGGTTTCGAGAGGTTAAGAGGTGTTTAGATGGGTTTAGTGGGGTTTAGAAGGGTTAAGAGGGGTTTAAAGGGGTTAGAGTGGTTTAGAGGGATTTGGAGGTGTTTAGGGGGGTTTAGAGGGGTTCAGAGGCGTTTAGAGTGGTTCAGAGGGATTTAGAGATGTTTAGTGGGGTTTAAAGGGTTAGGTGGGGTTAAGAGGTGTTTGGAGGAGTTTAGAGGGGTTTCGAGTGGTTTCGAGGTGTTTGGAGGGTTTCCAAGGGGTTTCGAGCTGTTTCGATTGGTTTAGAGGGGTTCACTGAGGTTCAGAGGGGTTCAGATGTGTTTAGAGGAGTTTAGAGGTGCCTAGAGGGCTTTAGAGTGGTTCAGAGCGGTTTAGGGGGGTTTAGAGGTGTTTAGAGAGGTTTAGAGGGGTACAGATGGGTTCAGAAGGGTTTGGGGCGGTTTGGAGTGATTTACAGGGGTTCAGAGGAGTTTAGAGGGATTTAGAGGGGTTCAGATGGGTCCAGATGGGGTTAGAGGGCTTGAGAGAGGTGTTTAGAGAGGTAAAGATGTGTTTAGATGGGTTTATAGGGGGATAGAGGTGTTTAGAGGGGGTTAAACGAGTTTAGAGGGGGTTAGAGGGATTTAGAGGTGTTTAGAGGGGTTCAGATGGGTTCAGAGGGGTTTAGGGGGGTTGAGAGAGGTGTAGAGATGTTTAGAGGTGTTTAAAGGCGTTTAGAGTTGTTTCGAGGGGTTATGATGTGTTTAGAGGGGGTTTAGAGGGGTTTAGAGGGGTTCAGATGTGTTCAGAAGGATTTTGATGGGTTTAGAGGTGTTTAGAGGGGTTCAGAGCTGTTTAGAGGGGGTTAGAGGGGTTAGGTGAGGTTTAGACGGGTTTAGAGGGGATTAGAGGGGTTTACACGGGTTCAGAGGTGTTCACAGGTGTTGGGAGGGGCTTAGAGGTGTTTGGAGGGGTTTGGATGGGTTCAGATGGGTTTAGGGAGGTTTAGAGGGGGTTCTAATGGTTTAGAGTGGTTTTGCGGGGTTTCAAGGGGTTTGGAGGGGGTTCGAGGAGTGTCGAGGGTTTTCGAGATGTTTTGAGCGGTTTCAAGGGGTTTAGAGTGATTTAGAGGGGTTCGGCGGGGTTGGAGGGGTTTAGAGGGGTTTAGACTGGTTTAGAGGGAGTATAGATGGGTTCAGAGGGGTATAGAGGTGTGTTGAGGTGTTCAGAGGGGTTCAGGTGGATTCAGATGGGTTTAGACTGGTTTTAAGGGGTTTCGAGGGGTTTAGAGGGGTTTAGAGGGGATTAGATGGGTTTAGAGGGGTTCAGAGTTGTTCAAAGGGGATCGGAGGGGTTTTGAGGGCTTTAGAGGGCTTTAGAGGGTTTAGATGAGATTAGAGTGGTTGAGAGGGGTTCCAAGGGGTTTAGAGGGGTTTAGATTGCTTTAGAGGAGATTTGAGGATTTCTGAGGGGTTTAGAGGAGTTTAGATGAGTTTAGATGAGTTCAGATGGGTTTAGAGGGGTTTAAATGGGGTTTAGAGGGGTTTAGATGGATTTATGGGGGGTTCATAAGGATGTCTAGGGGTTTAGAGGGGTTGAGGGGTGTTTAGAGCGGTTTCTAATGGGTTTGAGGGGTTCGAGCGGTTTAGAGGGGTGTTGAGGTGTTTGGGGGGTTTCAGCGGGATTCGGAGGGTTTTAGAGGGGTTTAGAGTGGATTAGAGGGATTTAGGGGGGTTCAGAGGTGTTCCGATGTGTTCGGAGGGGGTTAGAGGTGTTTGGATGGGTTCAGAGAGGTTTATAGGGGTTTAGAGGTGTCAGATGTGTTTAGAGGTGTTTAATCAGGGTTTCGAGGGTTTAGATAAGTTTAGAGTGGTTGAGAGGGGTACAGAGGTGTTTAGAGGCGTTTAGAGGGGTTTAAAGGGGTTTTGAGTAGTATTGAGTGCATTAGAGGGGTATCAAGGGGTTTAGATGGGCTTAGAGGGAATTAGAGGGATTTAGAGCGGTTCAGAAGGAATCAGAGGGGTTTGGAGGGATTTATAGGTGTGTAGAGAGGTTAATAGGGGTTTAGAGCGGTTTAGAGGGATTTAGAGGAGTTCAGAGGTGGTCAGAGGGGTTTGCAAGGGTTGGGATGTGTTTAGAGGGATTTAGAAGGGGTTCAGAGGGGTTTCAGTGGTGTTTAAAGGGTTTTCGAGGGGGTTCGAGGTGTTTCAAGGGGTTTTGATGGGGTTCAGAGGGGTTTTGATTTGTTTGCTTGTGTTTAGAGGGGTTTCGAGGGGTTTAGAGGGGTTTAGAGGGGTTCAGATGGATTTAGAGGGGTTTAACGGGGTTTAACGGAGTTTAGAGGGGCCCAGAGGCGTTCACAGGGGTTTAGAGGGGTTTAGAGGGGTTTAAAGGGGTTTAGAGGGGTTCAGTGGCTTGGATGTAGAGGGATCTAGATGAGTTTAGAGGGGTTTAGATGGGTTTATGGGGGGTTCATAAGGATGTCTAGGAGTTTAGAGGGGCGAGAGGTGTTTAGAGGGGTTTTGAGCGGTTTAGAGGTGTTGAGATGGGGTTTAGAGGTGTTCGGATGGGTTCAGAGAGGTTTATAGGTGTTTAGAGGTTTCAGATGTGTTTAGAGGTGTTTAATCGGGGTTTAGAGGGTTTAGATAAGTTTAGAGTGGTTGAGAGGGGTACAGAGGCGTTTAGAGGGGTTTAAATGGGTTTCGAGTAGTTTCAAGTGCATTAGAGGGGTTTAGATGAGCTTAGAGGGGATTACAGGGATTTACAGCAGTTCAGATGGGATCAGAGGGGTTTGGAGGGATTTATAGGTGTGTAGAGAGATTTATAGAGGTTTAGAGCAGTTTAGAGGGATTTAGAGGGGTTTAGAGGAGTTCAGAGGTGGTCAGAGGGGTTTGGAGGGATTTGCAGGGGTTGAGAGGTGTTTAGAAGGATTTAGAAGGGGTTCAGAGGGGTTTCAGTGGTGTTTAAATGGTTTTCGAGGGGGGGTTCGAGGTGTTTCAAGGGGATTTGAGGGGTTTCGAGGGTTTCGAGGGGTTTAGAGGGGTTTAGAAGGGGTTAGAGGGGTTTATAGGGGTTCAGAGGCGTTTCAAGGGGTTTTGTGGGGTTTAGAGGGGTTTCTAATGGTTTAGAAGGGTTTGGAGGGGTTTTGAGGGGTTTCAATAGACAATAGACAATAGGTGCAGGAGTAGGTCATTTGGCCGTTCGGGTCAGCACCGCCATTCAATGTGATCATGGCTGATCAGCCCCAATCAGTACCCCGTTCCTGCCTTCTCCCCATATCCCCTGACTCCGCTATCTTCAAGAGCCCTATCTAACTCTCTCTTGAAAGCATCAAGAGAACCTGCCTCCACCGCCCTCCGAGGCAGAGAATTCCACAGACTCACCACTCTCTGTGAGAAAAAGTGTTTCCTCGTCTCCGTTCTAAATGGCTTACTCCTTATTCTTAAACTGTGGCCCCTGGTTCTGGACACCCCCAACATCGGGAACATATTTCCTGCCTCTAGTGTGTCCAAACCCTAAACAATCTTATATGTATCAATGGAATCCCCTCTCGTCCTTCTAAACTCCAGAGTGTACAAGCCCAGCTGCTCCATTCTCTCAGCATATAACAGTCCCGCCATCCCGGGAATTAACCTTGTAAACCTACGCTGCACTCCCTCAATAGCAAGAATGTCCTTCCTCAAATTAGAGGACCAAAACTGCACACAATACTCCAGGTGTGGTCTCACTGGAGCTCTGTACAACTGCAGAAGGACCTCTTTGCTCCTATACTCGACTCCTCTTGTTATAAAGGCCAACATGCCATTCGCTATCTTCACTCCCTGCTATACCTGCATGCTTACTTTCATAGACTGATGAACAAGGACCCCCAGATCCCGTTGTACTTCCCCTTTTCCCAACTTGATGCCATTTAGATAGTAATCTGCCTTCCGGTTTTTGCTACCAAAGTGGATAACCTCACATTTATCCGCATTAAATGTCATCTTGGTTCTTGGTTTCTTGGTCCTCAAAAATGTTCCAAATTGGAATTTAGACTGGAGGTGGTGGAGGGAGGACTTAAGCCAGAAAGGGTTTTTGGGAAGAAAGAGCTACCTTAACTGTAGTTGCATCTGGTTGGGTAACTATGGTAGGGTGAAGATTATTCCATGCTTTAATTGTGCGGGGGAAGAACAAATTGCTGTACACATCTGTCTTGGTGGCTGGATTCTCAAATTGGATCGAATGCCCTCGTCTGCTCCGAATTGGTTTGGGTTTGGTGTTGGTCTTGTAATGTATGTCGAGCTGACCATTTAACATTTTGTAGAAACAGGTCAAACGGTGAGCTTCACGTCTGTCTTGGAGAGGGTTCCACCCCAGTGAATACAGAAGTTTGGTGACACTCGCTTCTCTCTCGTAGGTGTTGGTAACAAATCGAGCGGCCTGTCTTTGGACACGTTCGATGGATGAAATGTTTTTATCTGTGTATGGGTCCCAAGCTGCAACTGCGTAGTCCAGATGAGGTCTAACGAGAGTGAAGTATAGCTTCTCCTTGACAGAAGTTGAACTATGATGAAAGTTGCGCCTCAGAAAATGAAGGACACCTGTCGCGTTCACCATCTGCCATGCATCTGCCCACTCCCCCAACTTGTCCAAGTCACCCTGCATTCTCATAGCATCCTCCTCACAGTTCACACTGCCACCCAGCTTTGTGCCGTCTGCAAATTTGATAATGTTACTTTGAATCCCTTCATCCAAATCATTGATGTATATTGTAAATAGCTGCGGTCCCAGCACCGAGCCTTGCGGTACCCCACTAGTCACTGCCTGCCATTCTGAAAGGGACCCGTTAATCCCTACTCTTTGTTTCCTGTCTGCCAACCACTTCTCTATCCATGTCAGCACTCAACCCGCAATACCATGTGCCCTAATTTTGCCCACTAATCTCCTATGTGGGACCTTATCAAATGCTTTCTGAAAGTCCAGGTACACTACATCCACTGGCTCTCCCTTGTCCATTTTCCTAGTTGCATCTTCAAAAAATTCCAGAAGATTAGTCAAGCATGATTTCCCCTTCCTAAATCCATGCTGACTCGGACCGATCCGGTTACTGCTATCCAAATGTTCGGCTATCTCATCTTTTATAATTGACTCGAGCATCTTCCCCACCACCGATGTCAGGCTAACTGGTCTGTAATTCCCTGTTTTTCTCTCCTGCCTTTCTTAAAAAGTGGGATAACATTAGCTACCTTCCAATCCACAGGAACTGATCCTGAGTCTATAGAACATTGGAAAATTATCACCAATGCATCCACGATTTCTAGAGCCACTTCCTTAAGTACCCTGGGATGCAGACCATCAGGCCCTGGGGATTTATCAGCCTTCAGTCCCATCAGTCTATCCAACACCATTTACTGCCTAATGTGGATTTCCTTCAGTTCCTCTGTCACCCCAGATCCTCTGGCCACTACTATATCAGGAAGATTGTCCAAAGTACCTGTTCACCTCATCTGCCATTTCCTTGTTCCCCATAATAAATTCACCCTTTTCGATCTTCAAGGGTCCAACTTTGGTCTTAACTAATTTTATCCTCTTCACATACCTAAAGAAGCTTTTACTATCCTGCTTTATATTCTTGGCTAGCTACCTTCGTACCTCATCTTTTCTCCCCGTATTGTCTTTTTAGTTATCTTCTGTTGCTCTTTAAACATTACCCAATCCTCTTGCTTCCCGCTCATCTTTGCTACGTTGTACTTCTTCTCTTATATTTTTATACTGTCCCTGACGTCCCTTGTCAGCCACGGTCGCCCCTTACTCCCCTTGGAATCTTTCTTCCTCCTAGGAATGAACTGATCCTGCACCTTCTGTATTATCCCTAGAAATACCTGCCATTGTTGTTCCACTGTAATCCCTGCTAGTGTATCTTTCCAGTCAACCTTGGCCAGCTCCTCCCTCATGGCCCCATAGTCGCCTTTATTCAACTGTAAAACTGACACCTCCGATCTACCCTTCTCCCTCTCCAATTGTAGATTAAACCTGACCATGTTATGGTCACTGCCTCCTAATGGCTCATTAACCTCGAGGTCCTTTACCAAATCTGGTTCATTACATAACACTAAATACAAGGGGTTTCGATTTGTTTGGAGGGGTTTGCAGGAGTGTTGAGGGGTTTCTAGATGTTTTGAGGGGTTTCGAGAGGTTTAGAGTGATTTAGAAGGGTTCAGAGGGGTTTGGAGGGGGTCAGAGGGGTTTAGAGCAGTTTACATGGGGTATAGAGGCACAGAGGCCCAGGAGCCGTTGGAGCGAGAGGAGGAGTCTCCGGGCGGTGAGTTTAAATCTGCAACGTTCCACACTTCAAAGGAAGTGTTCTGGTGGAAGCCGCTGATTGGTGGAAGCGGACTGGAGGAAGCAGCTGATTGGGTGCAAACCCAGGTTTGCATTTCTGCTTTCTGGTTAAGGGTTCAGTGAGCTAAGGGTTCAGTGAGCTAAGGGTTCAGTGAGCTAAGGGTTCAGTGTTTTTTAGTAAAGGTACAATTTAAAGGATTAAGATTTTTATAGTGTGAGTGAGTTGATTTAATTTGGGGGCAAGCCGTGTCAGTGGAGATTGGCCCCATGGTTTGCTCATCCTGCAACATGTGGGAGATCAGGGATATGGTCAGTGTCCCTGGTGACTACGTGTGCAGGACGTGTGTCCAGCTGCAGCTCCTGGCAGACCGCATTGAACGATTGGAGCTGCGGTTGGATTCAGGCACGTGCCGTCAGGGTAGGCAAGGTAGGCACTGCCTCCCCTGACTAAAATTATGAAATGGGAATTATTAAATATAAATAGTAACGGCATGGGAGAATGATGCCTATGTAAGAGACTGATCTCTTAGGTAGGCATAATTCTCCGTGCCTTTCACCCGCAGCGCTTGTGACACGGGAAGCTCTGTGCAGCCCCCGTGCCGTCAGCGCTGCCTGAAGCCGTCAATTTTAATCGGGGCTGAAGGCAGCAGAAATCCTGCCTTTGTAGCACTGCGCATGCGCATCAGTCTACCGCGCATGCGCAGCGCAAGTTTATTGGCGGGGTTTTCAACCATGGTTTGTCGTGTCCCAATGATGTGGTAAGTACATTTTGTGATTTATTTTTTTTAATACCGTATTTGCCGGGGTGTGGGAGTCGGAGTGGGGGGAGCGCTCCTTTCACGGCGTTTGGGGAGTCTGGCCCGGGGTAACGTTGCGGGGAGGGCACAAATGTTATGAATGAGGGGCTGGGGGCATCCACTTGCGACGTTCCTTGCAAGGGGGCATGAAATGACACTGCTCTGAGGCCGGGGGGGGGGGGGCAGAGAGAGAGAGAGAAGTAGCTCGAGCGGCCGCCGGGCCGGACAGCGGAACCAGCCGCCACCTTAGCTCCAGAACCACCCGCCCACCTCTGGCAGCTCTCCATCTAAAAACCTCTCTCCTGCCGCTCGCTGGCCTCACTCATGTCCTTAAATTCCGACAGCGCGAGTGAGGTTACTCGGCTGTGGGAATTTAAGGATTTGCAGGAAGTCGCTGACATGAGTGAAATCGGCGAACGGCAGGTGACAGGTGTTCCGACGGAGAGCACTGCCAAAGGTGAGCGGGCCGGCAGAAGGCGCTGAAGTGGTGGCAAGTTCAGCTGTCGGGTCCCGGTGGCCGCTCCCCGAGCTGCTTCTATCCCCAGCTACAGTTCGTGGCTTCGCACCCGGAGAGCTGCGGCAGCGGTGAGGGAGTGAAGATTCCAGCACTTTGTGATAAGTACACTGTTTTTTATTTATTTATTTATTTAACGGGGAGAACAATCTGCGCATGCGCGGTTTACATTTTTTTTAAAGCGGACTGAGTGCCTACCCAGAGTCATTACTCACGGCACGTGCCTGGTTGGATTCATACTGGAGCATCCACGATGCTGAGAAACTCGTGAATAGTACGTACAGTGAGTTGGTCACACAGCAGGTAAAAGTTAAGCAGACAGAATGGGAGCGGGTGGCCAATAGCCAGCGGAGCAGTAGGCAGGTGGTGCAGGAGTCCCCTGCGGTCATCCCCCTCCTAAACAGATATACCATTTTGGATACTGTTGGGGGAGATGGCTCATCAGGGGAATGCAGCAGCAGCCAAGTTCATGGCACCGTGGGTGGCTCTGCGGCACATGATGGGGGGGAAAAATAGGGGAAGGGCAATAGTAATAGGGGATTCAATTGTAAGGGGAATAGATAGGCGTTTCTGCGGCCGCAAACGAGACTCCAGGATGGTATGTTGCCTCCCTGGTGCGAGGGTCAGGGATGTCACTGAACGGCTGCAGAACATTCTGGAGGGGGGGGGGTGAACAGCCAGTTGTTGTGGTGCATATTGGCACCAACGATATAGGTAAAAAAAGGGATGAGGTCCTACAAGGTGAATTTAGGGAGCTAGGAGATAAACTTAAAAGTAGGACCTCAAAGGTAATAATCTCTGGATTACTACCAGTGCCACATGTTAGTCAGAGTAGAAATAGGAGGATATTGCAGATGAATACGTGGCTTGAAAAATGGTGCAAGGGGGAGGGATTCAAATTTTTAGGGCACTGGAACCATTTCTGGGGGAGGTGGGACCAGTACAAACAGGACGGTCTGCACCTGGGCTGGAATGGAACCAATGTCCTTGGGGAAGTGTTTGCTAGTGCTGTCAGGGAGGATTTAAATGAATGTGGCAGGGGGATGGGTACAAGAGCAGAGAGGCAGGTGGGTGTAAAACGAGGGTAGAAGCAATAGGGAGCAAGGTGAAAAGTAAAAGTGGCAGGCAGAAAAATCCAGGGCAAAAATCAAAAAGGGCCACTTCTCACCATAATTGTATCAGTGGTAAGATCGTTGTAAAAACAAGCCTGAAAGCTTTGTGTCTCAATGCAAGGAGTATTCATAATAAGGTGGATGAGTTGAACATGCAGATAGCTATTAATGAGTATGATATAGTTGGGATCACGGAGACATGACTCCAGGGTGACCAAGGCTGGGAGCTGAACATCCAGGGATATTCAATATTCAGGAGGATAGACAGAAAGGGAAATGAGGTGGGGTAGCGTTGCTGGTGAGAGAGGAGATTAACGCAATAGAAAGGAAGGACATTAGCTTGGAGGATGTGGAATCGGTATGGGGAGAGCTGCGAAACACTAAGGGGCAGAAAACGCTGGTGGGAGTTGTGTACAGGCCACCTAACAGTAGTAGTGGAGTTGGGGATGGCATCAAACAGGAAATTAGAAATGCGTGCAACAAAGGTAAAACAGTTATAATGGGTGACTTCAATCTACATATAGATTGGGTGAATCAAATTGGCAGGGGTGCTGAGGAAGAGGATTTCTTGGAATGTATGCGGGACACTGCTGGATGCAGAGCGTTCTCAAGAGGAACGTGAAAGACATTTTAAGTGAGATTTAGAAAATACGGAGTATTATGATGAATCCATGGATGTTGCAGAAGCATGGTTAGCGCAAGTTGACCAAAGTAAATGTAGCAGAAAAGAAGATACAAAGCATGAAGAAGAAAAAGGTGATGATATAGCACTGGGAGATAGTATCTCAAATGTATCTTCACGAAGATCAGGCCATAGATCTGGTTGCTCAGCCAGTTTGGTTTCGAGGGCTTCTGCTCAATTGGGAGCAAAAGCTGGATGGAGAGGGGTGAAGATGCAGCTCTAGATCATCGAGGACGATGAGCTCTAGAAAGAGGGAGAAAACTTCTCAGAGGGAATTGGCAGTTGGATCGATTCCACGGTCAAGGTCCACCTTGGATTGGAAAACCTAAATTGGTTGTGTGAACCTTCATCTCAGCAAATGGGTGCTAGACTGAAACTAGCTACTATGGGAGCATCCGTACAAACTTGAGATGGACCAATGGATCACGCTTTTCCAAGACCTAGAGCACGGGCTCGAACAAGTCTGTTTGAGCCAAGACCTGTTTATGAACCGGTGGACCAAGGAGAAGGGAATCAGGTTGGTTTATTGGCACTGTTGAATAGGCAATCTGAATTCAACGAGATTATAGCAAGACAAAATACCTCTCTCATTCTACCACCAGTAGAAATTCCTACGTATGGTGGAGATCCTTTGGAGTATGAAACTTTCATAAGGGCACTAGAGGAGGTATTAGAGATGAAAGTTAAGGATGAAAAAAAAGCGCTTGCGATTTCTGGTGAAGTGCGCAAAAGGAAGTGTGGAGGAACTTGTAGAAAGTTGTCAGAGGGAGCCAGGCGACCGGGGCTATAGAAAGGCGAGAAGATTACTAACGGAACGTTTTGGTGATGAGCAGAGGATTACGAACACATACATTGAGAAGACCCATGCTTGGAAAGGCATTAAGCCAGAAGACGTGGAAAAACTGAGTGATTATGGTGGCCTGAAGGGGATGTGCAGCAAGATCTTGTTGATTACCGAATGAAGGTACATCTCTTCGGAGCAGTGTCATCTCCAAGTTGTGCGAATTACGCTTTAAGGAGAACCACAGAGGATTATAAAGATTATTTCCCAGAGGAGGTAATTTCCATTTTGATAAATGATTTTTACGTGGCCAACTGCCTAAAATCCACATCTACTGAGTTAGAGGCAATTCACATGGTGAATCACCTGACCTCTCTCTGCAATAAGGGAGGATTTGTACTATCCAAGTGGATCAGCAACAATCGTGCTGGTTTGGAAAGCATTCCACCAGATGACAGTGGAAGGAACCAAGGAGATGGATTTAGATAAAGACAACTTGCCAATGTAAAGGGCACTCGGACTGCACTGGTGAGTGGAAACGGATGTGTTTAAGTTTACATTGTCGATTCAAGAACGACCATGCACAAGAAGGGGTATCTTATCTGTGATTGGCTCAGTATACGACCCGTTGGGATTTCTTGCACCATTTACACTGCCAGCCAAGTTTATTTTACAAAATCTGTGTAGGGAAAAACTTGGTTGGGATGAGAGTATAACTCCAAAATCCTCACACAGTTGGACAGAATGGTTAACTGACCTCCATATCATTTCAAAGTTTAAGGTAGATCGGTGCAAAGTCTAAAGATCGGAAGATCGGAAATGCACAACTGCACCATTTTTCGGATGCCAGTGAAAGTGGTTATGGGACTGTTTCATACTTAAGACTGCAAAATGTAAACAAAAGAGTGCATGTTGCATTTTTAATGGGAAAAACCAGAGTCGCACCACTGAAGCAAATGACGATTCCCAGAATGGAACTTACAGCAGCAGTCTTAGCTGTTAAAATTGACATAATGCTGCAAAAGGAACTACAATTCCGACTGGAAGAATCTATCTTCTGGAACGATAGCACTACGGTTCTGAAATACATCAACAATGAAAACAAATGTTTTATGACCTTTGTGGCAAAGAGTCTCCTTTGTACGGGGAGCTACTAATGTTTCTCAATGGAGATATGTTAATACAAAGGAAAATCCTGCGGACCAAGCCTCTAGGGGACTAAGCGCAAATTGCTTTCTTAATAACAAGAGATGGATCAATGGGCCAAAGTTTCTCTGTGAACCCAGCAGAGAATGGCCAAAGCTTGAACTCGGATTTGAAATCTCTACAAATGATCCGGAAATCAAACAAAACATTTCGGTGAATGTGATTGCTAAAAACTCACATGACACGGTGAACAATTTCATTACCCCCTTTTCATCTTGGAACGAATTGAGAACATCGGTAGCCTGGGTTCTCAAAATAAAAACAAAGATTGTTGCTGACGATTCGGAAAAGGAGACAAATAACAGAAAGTATCCTGGAGGAGAATCCTGATGAACGGGAAAGGGAGATAAAAGGCCAGATGCAAGTTTTTGAAGCTTCATATAGCCAACAGAGCCTACGTCTTGATGATCTCCTCAAGGCAAAAAATGCGATTATATCTTTCTGTCAAAGACTGAAATATGGAGAAGAAATATTAACATTGGAAGCTGGAGGACAGGGGGTAAAAAGAAGTAGTCAATTGTAGAAGCTCGACCCAATCTGGGAAGGAGATCTTCTGCGGATGGGTGGACGCCTAAACAGATTGGCAATGCCCGAAATAATGAAACGTCCTATCATTCTCGCTAAGGACTTTTACATAACGACATTATTATTACGGCATATTCATGAACAAATTGGACATGGAGGAAGAAATTATATGCTATCCCAACTTCGTAAAAAATATTGGGTCACCAAGGCTAATTCGGCAGCAAGAACGACAATAAAAAATTGTATCATATGCAAGCGACTTGGTATCCAGAAGATGGCAGACTTGCCTTTGGAGAGGATCGCTCCAGACAAACCTCCATTCACAGATGTGGGGGTGGGTTATTTTGGTCCTATGGAGGTTAAGAGAGGACGTAGCCTTGTGAAAAGATATGCTATGATCTTTGCTTCAACAAGGCATAAAATGGAGCTTTAATCCTGCGATGGGTTCCCATCATGGCGGTATTTGGGAACGATTAATTTGTACAATACGAAATAATATAACCATATAACCATATAACAATTACAGCACGGAAACAGGCCTTCTCGGCCCTTCCAGTCCGTGCTGACCATTTATTTTCCCCTAGTCCCATCTACCTGCACTCAGACCATACCCCTCCATTCCCTTCCCGTCCATATACCTATCCACTTTACTTTTAAATGTTAAAATCGATCCTGCCTCCACCACTTCTGCTGGAAGATCATTCCACACAGCCACCACTCTCTGAGTAAAGAAGTTCCCCCTCATGTTACCCCTAAACTTCTGTCCCTTAATTCTCATGTCATGCCCCCTTGTTTGAATCTTCCCTACCCTCAATGGGAAAAGCTTATCCACGTCAACTCTGTCTATCCCTTTCATCATTTTAAAGACCTCTATCAAGTCCCCCCTTAACCTTCTGCGCTCCAAAGAATACAGACCTAACTTGTTCAACTTTTCTCTGCAACTTAGTTGCTGGAACCCAGGCAACATTCTAGTAAATCTCCTCTGTACTCTCTCTGTTTTGTTGACAATGTGCTGCGTTCCGTTCTTAGACAACAAAGTCTGGATGATGAAGGGTTACAAACTCTGTTTTGTGAAATTGAGGCGATTTGAAACGATCGACCTATTACAAAAAGAAGTGATGACCCAAATGACCTGGAAGTACTTACACCAAATCATATTCTTCTGCTGAAAACCGATCCAACACTACCACCTGGGCTTTTTGTAAAAGAGCATTTGTATATGAAACGTAGATGGAAACAAGTGCAATATGTGGCAAATCTTTTTTGGAGGAGATGGATACAAGAGTATTTAGAATAGAATAGAATAGTTTCTTTATTGTCATTATAACATGAACCATGTACAACGAAATTTAAAAATGTCAACCAGTCAGTGCAACATTCAAACATAAAAGCTAACGATACATACAAGGTAAAATATTAAAAAAGGTAAACAACTAAAATAAATATGAAAATAGCACGCATAAACACCCAACCCTACATCCTTCTGTCGATTTCACAGTGTACCAACCACAGTCCCTTAGTCCCCGCGTTCCTTGGCGGCTACATTTAGTGCCTTTATAGCAGTGGGGTAAAAACTGTTTTTAAGTCTGTTTGTCCTTGTCCTTGTAGATCTGTACCGTCTGCCTGACGGCAACAGTTCAAACAGGGAGTGTCCGGGGTGGGAAATGTCCTTTATAATATTCTGGGATTTTTTGATGCAGCGGGAACTGTGTAAGTCCTCCAAGGCAAGGAGAGGGCAGCCGACAATCCTCTGGGCATTGTCAATGGCCCTCTGGAGCGCTTTCCTCTGAGCCGCTGTGCAGCTGGTGTACCACAGTATGTTAGGATGCTCTCAATGGAGCACCGATAAAAGGACAGCAGCAGTCTCTGTGTGATGGTATTCTTCCTGAGCACCCTCAGGAAGTGCAGTCTCTGCTGGACCTTTTTCAGCAGCGCAGAGGTGTTCACGCTCCACGTCAGGTTCTCCTCAATATGGATTCCCAGGAACCGGAAATCAGCCACCCTCTCCACACAGTCCCATCTGATGATTAGTGGTACCAGTTCTGTTTTGTTCTTCCTGAAGTCTATTATTATCTCCTTGGTCTTTAAGGTGTTCAGGAGCAGGTTATTTTCTCCACACCACGCTGTCAGCTGCTCCACCTCATCCCGATAGGCGTACTCGTCCCCCCCGGAGATGAGCCCCACCACCGTAGTGTCATCTGCAAATTTGACAATGGTGTTGCTGAGATGGGCGGAGGTGCAGTCATGTGTGTAGATGGTGTAGAGCAGGGGGCTCAGCACGCAGCCCTGTGGACAGCCGGTACTGAGGCTGAGAGCCGTTGATGTGTGATGGCCCATTCTGACTCTATGGCTGCAGCCCGACAGGAAGCTATTTATCCACATGCAGGTGGAGTGTGGAAGTCCCAAGTCCCCCAGTTTGTCCACCAGTTCGTGGGGAAGGATAGTATTAAAAGCAGAGCTGTAGTCCACAAAGAGCATTCGCACATAGCTTCCCCGCTGCTCCAGGTGGGACAGTGCAGCATGGAGAGCTGTGGCTACAGCGTCCTCTGTAGATCTATTCGCTCTGTACGCAAACTGGTGGGGGTCAAAGCTTCGGGGCAGGAGTGATGTGATATGACCCCGGACCAGTTTTTCAAAGCACTTCATCACCACTGGTGTGAGTGCGACTGGCCGGTAGTCGTTGAGGCTGGAAAGGTGGGGTTTTTTGGGCAAGGGGACTAGGGTTGCGGACTTCAGACAGGGTGGGACAGTGGACTGGGCCAGAGACTGGTTAAAAATCCTTGTGAAGACTCCAGCCAGCTGGTCTGCGCAGTCCTTCAGCACGCGTCCAGAGACGCCGTCGGGTCCAGTAGCCTTCCTTGGATTGATGGCCCGCAGCGTGTGCCTCACCTCATGCTCCTCTATCGTGAGGGTTAGGCTACTGTGGACCATGTGGTGTGTTGTGGCTGTCTCGGGTGGCTCCACTTCAAAGCGAGCAAAGAAGAGGTTCAGCTCCTCTGCCAACGAGGTGTCACCCTCAGCAGCTCCAAGGTTTGTCTTATAATTGGTGAGATACTGGATCCCCTGCCACACCTGCCTGCTGTTGTTACTGTCCAGGTGGTCCTCTATCTTCCTCCTGTAGTCTGACTTGGCCTCTCTGATGCCTCTCTTCAGGTTAGCTCGGGCCGTGCTGTATAAAGCCCTATCACCAGACCTAAAAGCAGTGTTCCTCTCTTTTAACAGCCGCTGGACCTCCCGGGTCATCCAGGGCTTCTGGTTGGGGTAGACCCGGATTTGTTTGTCCACTGTGACTGTGTCCATGCAATTTTTAATGTAACACAGTACACTGTCTGTGAACAACTCCAGGTCCCGGTGTTCAAACACATCCCAGTTGGTCCTGTCGAGGCAGTCCTGCAGCTGCTGAGATGCACCATCAGGCCAAGTTGTGATGATCTTTGTGATGGGAGGAGCGGTTTTCCTGAGGGGGGGCATGTGCAGGAATTAAAAGCAGGGACATATGGTCCGACTGACCCAGGTGTGGTAGTGGTCTAGCCCTGTAGCCCAGCTTGATGTTGGAGTAGACCTTGTCCAGTGTGTTAGCTCCTCTTGTAGCACATTTAACATGCTGGTAGAATTTGGGGAGCATTTTCTTCAAGTCCGCGTGATTAAAGTCCCGTGCTCTGATGTGAACACCCTCCGGATATGTGCTCTGTTGACTGCTAGTGCTACCGTACAAATGTCCGATAGCCGAGTTAGCATTAGCATCCAGTGGTATGTACACAGCAGTTATCATGACAACAGTAAACTCTCTAGGGAGATAAACGGGCCTGCATTTAACAGTCACATACTCCAGGTCTGGGGAGCAGTGACTGTGTTTGTACACCAGTTATTGTTCACAGACACACAGAGCCCTCCACCTCTGCTCTTACCAGAGTCTCTTGTCCTGCCATGACACTTTGTTTGTTTATTTGTTTATTTATTTGCACCATGCTTTAAAATAAGACAAATGATCAATTTATAATACCATACAGTGCTGGGAGGGAAGGGAAGCCCAGAGGGCTCATACAAAGTCCGCTCCCATCTGAAAATGAGCGTTAATGGAAAATAAAAAGACAATAATAAACAAAAATACAGTTTAAGGTATAGTATGAGATAAGAGTCAACAGAAGTAGTTTGAGCTTGTAAACAGCATTACAAAAAGCTGGAGGTCAGAACTCAGGACTTGATGAGAAACTTTTTCAGCTCAATCTTAAAGGTGGCTAAGGAGGTGTGAGACTTTAATAACAGAGGCAGGGTATTCCAAAATTTAGGACCTTTAAAAGTAATGCAATGTTGGTGTTTGGATGTTCGACAAAACGGAAGATGAAGATCATTTCTTCTTCTGGTTGGGTAGTGGTGAATATTCGAAGAAAGGGCGAAAAGATGATGAAGAGAAACAGGCAAATCATTTAAGATATTTGAAAATAAAAATACATATTTGGAATGCATTCAGTTTATCTACAGACAAAATTGAGTACTTCGTGAAGAGAGGGGCAGAAGGTTCTTGTGAATTTGAGTGAGAAATTAATCTCATAAATTTCAAAATCAAACTGCAATATATTGTTAGATGGGAAGAGGGGTGAATAAATGCACAAACCTTTCTCAGAATACCAAGCATTGTCATTGATCTTCTACAGACAATATTGATATGTTCTTTCCAAGTTAAATTTTGATCAATGGTTACTCCTAAAAATGTTGTATATGTTACTACAGTGCTGAGTTACTAGCTGTGCTGTGTAGCCTGCTAGCTCGATTGCAGAGTCCAGAATGGATGAATGAAGCCAGGTCTCCGTGATCAACAGGATACAGCTGCCCTTCGCGGCGTTGTTAGCTGCAGTCTGTAGCCTCAGTTCGTCCATCTTGTTAGCCAGGGATCTAGCGTTCGTGAGGAACAGGCTGGGAAGCGGTGGTTTCAGCTGCTGCCTCCGTAGCCTGGCTAACGCGCCGGCCCTGCAGCCTCGCTTTTTCCTTCTCTCTCTGCGCCGTCTTTGCATCGTCCCCGCGGGGATGGTAATCCACGGAGAGTCGGGGCTCCTCGCTATGTCCGCCGGGATCTTGTGTGAGCGGACAAACTCGGCGGTAACCCCCCCGTTCGCGACCGGCTCCAATCCTAAGAAGGTCCTGACGGCCGTAGATCCTGTCCGCCCGACAGTATGTACACAGGGCACAACACAACACGCACACGTACACAAAAAACACAAAGCACTGACCGGGAGAACATCGAGCTGCTGCAATTGTGTGCGCCGCCATCTTGGATTTAATCCAAGAACGACAGCGATGGCTAAGGATTAAAAGGAACTTTGCTCCAGGTGACATGGTGTTGGTAGCTGACTCGACAGCATCTCCAGGTTCTTGGTGGATGGGAAGAATACTAGAAATCATGCCTGATGTTCAGGGTTTGATGCGTATGGTGCGACTGAAAGCAAAAAATAATGTTTTAATAAGACCAATAGCCAAGTTGTGCTTGCTTCTAGACGGCGAAAGTGAAGATGGAGGAGTCGATACAGAATTGTGACTGCAGATTTATAGTGCATGCTATTTTTTTTCCTCGGTAGTATAGTGGTTAGTATCCCCACCTGTCAGGCGGGAAACCACGAGGTTTGATTTCTGAGGAGCTACAGGGTTTATACCCTAACCTTTTGTTTTTGATATAAGTTAAGCCTTTATGGCCACTTTTTTTATGTTTATTAATAATTGCCTCATTATGTATTCGGAACAATTAGGGGCCGGTATGTAGTGGCCATTTGGCCTGTTTTGCGCATCATTGTGAATGGCATGTGACTTTAAATTTTAGACTGCCCGTTATAATGTGGGTGGGATTTATGACGTGTTTTTGGGCGTGTTTGCAGCTTAGCTGCTTGCGCAGAAGTTTAGTTTTTAGATTAGTTTGGACGGACGATGGAGACGGTCAATCCTTTGACCATGTCATTGTTACGTAGACACGAGGAGCTTTCTAATATCTAAAGTAATAAGCTGCAGTTCGAAGAAGATTGCAGTAACAAGTCGGAAAAACTTTGGATGTATCTTGCTGTTTTCGACTGACAATGAAGTAAATATTCATCAAAAGACTGTGTGTTGGAGTTTTATCAATGAAGGAGCTCTGAAGGTCTCTGAGGCAGCTTGCATGCGTATCGCAGATATTCCCCTTATCCATTCTCATAGAAACATAAAAACATAGAAATTAGGTGCAGGAGTAGGCCATTCGGCCCTTCGAGCCTGCACCACCATTCAATATGATCATGGCTGATCATCCAACTCAGTATCCCGTACCTGCCTTCTCTCCATACCCCCTGATCCCTTTAGCCACAAGGGCCACATCTAACTCCCTCTTAAAGATAGCCAATGAACTGGCCTCAACTACCCTCTGTGGCAGAGAATTCCAGAGACCCACCACTCTCTGTGTGAAAAAATTCCTTCTCATTTCGGTCCTAAAGGATTTCCCCCTTATCCTTAAGCTGTGACCCCTTGTCCTGGACCTCCCCAACATCGGGAACAATCTTCCTGCATCTAGCCTGTCCAACCCCTTAAGAATTTTGTAAGTTTCTATAAGATTCCCTCTCAATCTCCTAAATTCCAGAGAGTATAAACCGAGTCTATGCAGTCTTTGTTCATAAGACAGTCCTGACATCCCAGGAATCAGTCTGGTGAACCTTCTCTGCACTCCCTCTATGGCAATAAGCGGCTAGGGAGCTAATTACCCGAAAGATCTGAAAAACCTGCCGCTACAGAGAGGTTAAAAGGGAGTTTAAAACAGTTTAGAGGGATTTAGAGGGGTTTAGAGGAGTTCAGAGGTGGTCAGAGGGGTTTGGAGACGTTTAGAGCTGTTTAGAGGGGTTTAGAGTGGTTTTAAAAGGGGTTTCGAGTGGATTTAGAGGGGGTTCAGAGGGGTTTCAGATGTGTTTAGAGGGGTTTCGAGGTTTTTTTAGGGGTTTAGAGGGTTTCAATTCAATTCAATTCAATATTCAATTCAATATTTATTCCATGTCATTTGGACCTCAGTGAGGCTCAAACGAAACTCCGTTTCTACAGCCATACAAACAAAACAATTCCTACAAGACACACAAACAATTCAATTCACACAAACAAGGCAAAGTCTTTTCTCTCACCTGCGCACCATTTTTCTCCCGATGTTGAAGCCCTGGGCGGGCGATGGTAAGTCCCGTGGCCATTTAAGGCCGCTCCGGGCGATGTGCAGCCCCGCTCCAGGTCGTTCCAACCCCGCGACACGGGCTGGAGAAGTTGCGTTGCGGGAGCTCCGAAGAGCGGTCTCCCACCCGGACCCGCGAGCTCCCGATATCACAGTCCACAGGCCTACAGCTGGGTTTCAGAGGGGTTTGGAGGGGTTTAGATTTGTTTGCTTGGGTTTTGAAGGGTTTAGTGGGGTTTAGATGGGTTTCAGAGGGGTTTCAGATGTGTTTTGAGGGGTCTCGAGGGGTTTAAATGGGTTTAGAGGGGTCCAGATGCGTTCACCAGGGGTTTAGAGATGTTTAGAGGGGTTCACAGGGTTTTACAAGTGTCTACAGGGGTTTACATGTGTTCAGAGGCATTCCAAGGGGGTTAGAGGGGTTTAAATGGGGTTAGAGGGTAGTTGATGGGTGTAGTGTGGTTTCGAGGATTTCAGATGGGTTCTGATGTGTTTAGGGGGGGGTGGAGGGGTTCAGAGGGGTTTAGAGTTGTTTGGAGGGGTGTAGAGGAGTTTCGAGGGCATTAGAGGGGTTCTGATGGGTTCAGAGGGATTTAGAGTGGTTTAGAGGGGTTCAAGGGTTTAGATGAGTTTAGAGGGGTTCAGAGGGGTTTCGATGTATTTAGAGGGGTTTACAGGGGGTTTATAGTTGTTTGGAGGGGTTTAGATGGGTTCAGGGCGGTTTCGAGGTGTGTTGAGGTGTTCAGAGGTTTAGAGGGGTTTAGATGGGTTTGGAGGGGCTTAGAGTGGTTTAGACTGGTTGAGGGATTTTGAGGGGTTCAGATGGGTTTACAGGGGTTTAGAGGGGTTCAGAGTGGATTAAATTGGTTTTGAGGGGTTCAGAGGGGTGTATAGGGCTTCAATGGGTTTCAAGGGGTTAGGAGTGGTTTACAGGGGTTCAGGAAGATTCAGATGTGTCTGGTGGTATTTGGAGGGGTTTAGATGGGTTTCAAGGGGTTCAGAGGGGATCAGAGTTGTTTAGAAGAGTTTAGGGATGTTTAGAGGGGTTTCATAGGTTCAGAGAGGTTCAGAGGGGTTCGGAGGGGTTTAGAGGGGGGTAGAGGTGTTTAGAGGGGTTTAGAGGGGTACCGACGGGTTCAGAAGCGGTACGAGCGGTTTGGAGGGGTTCAGAGAGGGTTCAGAGGGGTTGAGAGCGGTTTAGAGATGTTTAGAGCTGTTTAGAGGAGTTTAGATGGGTTTAGAGGGGTTAGAGGGGGTTGAATGGGTTTAGAGAGATTTTGAGGGGTTTAGACACGTTCAGGGGGGTTTAGAAGGGTTCAGAGGCATTCCATGCGGTGTAGAGGGGTTTACAATGGTTTAGAGGTGTTTAGAGTGGTTCAGAGGGGTTTAGAAGGGGTTAGAGGGGTTTACAGGGGTTCAGAGGGGTTAGGTGGGGTGTAGACGTGTTTAGAGGGGATCAGAGGAGTTTAAAGAGGTTTAGAGTGGTTTGGGGGTGTTTAGAGGGGTTTAGATGGGTTTCAAAGGGTTTAGAGGGGTTCAGAGGTGTTTAAAGGAGTTTTGAGGTGTTTAGATGTGGCCAGAGGCGTTCATGGGGGTTTAGAGGAATTGAGAGGGGTTTAGTGGGGTTCCGAGGGGTTTAGATGGGTTTAGAGGAGCTTATAGGGGTTTTGATTTATTTAGAGGAGTTTAGAGGGGGGTTCACTGGCGTTCAAAGGGTTTTGGATTGTGATTAGAGGGGTTTAGAGGGGTTCAGAGTGGATTACATTGGGTTTTCCGTGGTCTTAGAGGTGTTCAGAGGGGTTAAGAAGGGATTTAGAAGGGTTTAGAGTTGGTTTAGATGGGTTTAGAGGGGTGTGGATGGGTTTAAACGTGTGCAGAGGGATGTAGAGGGGTTTAGAGCGGTTTAGAGGGAATCAGAGTTGTTCAGAGGAGATTAGAGGGGTTTCGAGGGATTTAAATGGGTTCAAAGCGGTTTACAGTTGTTTAGAGGGGTTTAGATGGGTTCGGAGAGGTTTAGAGGGGTTTATATGGATTTAGAACTGGTTAGATGGGTTAAGAGGGGTTCGAGTGGGTAAGGGTGGTTTCGAGTGGGTAAGGTCGGTTTTGAGTGGGTATGAGTGGTTTTGAGTGGGTAAGGGTGGTTTCGAGTGGGCAAGGGTGGTTTCCAGTGGGTAAGGGTGGTTTCAAGTGGGTATGGGTGGCTTTGAGTGGGTAAGGGTGGTTTCGAGTGGGTAAGGGTGGTTTCCAGTGGGTAAGGGTGGTTTCAAGTGGGTATGGGTGGCTTCGAGTGGGTAAGGGTGGTTTCGAGTGGGTAAGGGTGGTTTCGAGTGGGTAAGGGTGGTTTAGAGTGGGTAAGGGTGGTTTCAAGTGGGTATGGGTGGCTTCGAGTGGGTAAGGGTGGTTTCGAGTGGGTAAGGGTGGTTTTGTGTGGGTAAGGGTGGGTAAGAGTGGGTAAGAGTGGCTGCCTTTCTGCCTTCTCCCCATAACCCCTGACCGCTATTTTTAAGAGCCCTATCTAGCTCTCTCTTGAAAACATCCAGAGAACCGGCCTCCACCGCCCTCTGAGGCAGAGAATTCCACAGACTCACAACTCTCTGTGAGAAAAAGTGTTTCCTTGTCATTTTTCTATATGGCTTTACCCCTTATTCTTAAACTATGGCCCCTGGTTCTGGACACCCCCAACATCGGGAACATGTTTCCTGCCTCTAGCGTTTACAAGCCCTTAACGATCTTTTATGTTTCAATGAGATTCCCTCTCATCCTTCTAAACTCCAGAGTGTACAAGCCCAGCCGCTCCATTCTCTCCTGGATGGTGGGGATTGTTGATCAGTACGGGTGTCAGGGGTTACGGGGAGAAGACAGGCGAATGGGGTTGAGAGGGAGAGATAGATCAGCCATGATTGAATGGCGAAGTAGATTTGATGGGCTGAATGGCCTAATTCTGCTCCTGGAACTCATGAACCTATGAACTTTTGAAACCGATCTCCTCTGCCTGCACTGATCCATATCTCTCCATTCCCTGCATATCCAGGTGGCTGTCTATAAGCCTTTTAAACATCGCTATTGTGTGCAGGACTCAATGTCTCCTGGTCGTGGGCTGGTTCGCAACTCTATGTAAGGTTCCAGTGTGCACTGTTTAATGAAACAAAGGGAATTCAATTAAAGAGGCTTAAGCATTAAATTCAACTGAATGGGCAATGAAAAACATGGCGTGCAGTGATTAGGTTAATGAGGGCATTCATACATCACAAAAGCTTCCTCCCACAACATCTACCCGGCCCTTTTCTCCGACACCACCCTGCTATTTTCTCTTGGACATGTATCATGTTTCTGCTTCAAATGTATCACAGGAATCAATAGACAATGGACATTTGGTGCAGGAGTAGAGGCCATTTGGCCCTTTGAGCCAGCACCGCCATTCAATGTGATCATGGCTGATCATCCACAATCAGTACCCCGTTCCTGCTTTCTCCCCCTATCCCTTGATTCCGTTAGCCCTAAGATAATATCTAGCTCTCTCTTGAAAACATCCAGTGGATTGGCCTCCATCACCTTCTGTGGCAGAGAATTCCACAGATTCACAACTCTCTGGGTGAAAAAGGATTTTCCTCATCTCTGTCCTAAATGGCCTCCCCCTTATTCTTAAACTGTGGCCCCTGGTTCTGGACTCTCCCCAACATCCGGATCATTTTTCCTGCATCGAGCCTGTCCGATCCCATAAGAATTTCATGTTTCTATAAGATATCCTCTCGTCCTTCTAAATTCCAGTGAATACAACACCAGTCGACCCATTCTGCCAGGCTTTGTCCAGCCCCACCACTTTGCTAGCCATCTCCCCATCCCACACCACACCGAAGAAGGGTCTCGACTTGAAACGTCACCTATCCATTCCGTCCGAGTGTTACTGCCTGACCCATTGAGTTCCTCCAGCACTTTATGTCTAACTCTGACTGAGGGTCCAAGCCCAAAATGTCACCTATCCATGTTCCCCACAGATGCTGCCTGACCCGCTGAGTTACTCCAGCACTCTGTGAAACGTCACCTATCCATGTTCCCCACAGATGCTGCCTGACCCGCTGAGTTACTCCAGCACTCTGTGAAACGTCACCTATCCATGTTCTCCACAGATGCTGCCTGACCCGCTGAGTTACTCCAGCACTCTGTGAAACGTCACCTATCCATGTTCTCCACAGATGCTGCCTGACCCGCTGAGTTACTCCAGCACTCTGTGAAACGTCATCTATCCATGTTCTCCACAGATGCTGCCTGACCCGCTGAGTTGCTCCAGCACTCTGTGAAACGTCACCTATCCATGTTCTCCACAGATGCTGCCTGACCCGCTGAGTTACTCCAGCACTCTGTGAAACGTCACCTATCCATGTTCTCCACAGATGCTGCCTGACCCGCTGAGTTGCTCCAGCACTCTGTGAAACGTCACCTATCCATGCTCTCCACAGCCTTCTGTGGCAATGAATTCCACAGTTCCACTGCCCTACAGACTAGGGGACAATTCACAATTTTACTGAAGACAATTAACCTACAAACCCGCTCGTCTTTGGAGTGTGGGAGGAAACCAGAGCGCCCAAAGAAAACCCACGCGGGTCCCAAACTCCGTACAGACAGCACTCATGGTCAGGATCCAAACCAGGTCTCTGGTGCCGCAAGGCAGCAACCCTACAATGGCGCCACCATGCCACCCAACAAAAACAATGTTCATTGGTCCAATTGTACTCAATATTGCCCCAAAAATTCCAATCAATGGTCGGTGCGTTTCATAACATTTGAAGTCATCTGAATACAAGTCTAATAATTTGTTGATGAATTCTTCTAAAAGCATATCACTGAAGATGCCTTTCTAGAACCACAGAGGGTGTATGGAACGAGCTGCCGGAGGAGGTAGTTGAGGCTGGGACTATTGCAACATTTAAGAAACATTTAGACAGGTACATGGATAGGACGGGTTTGGAGGGATAGGGGCCAAATGCAAGCAGGTGGGACTAATGTAGATGGGGCATGTTGGTCGGCGTGGGCAAGTTGGGCCGAAGGGCCTGTTTTCACGCTGTAAGACTATGTGACTCTATTACACAGTGGTCGGCACACAGTGGAGCAGCGGGTAGAGCTGCTGCCACACACTCATCTCCCCGCTACCTTCAGGTAGAAGGTACAGGAGCCTGAAGACTGCAACGTCCAGGTTCAGGAATAGCTACTTCCCCACAGCCATCAGGCTATTAAACTCAACTCAAACAAAACTCTGAACATTAATAGCCCATTATCTGTTTATTTGCACTTTATCAGTTTATTTATTGTGTATATATTTATATAATGGGAAATGGACACACTGGTCTGTTCTGTATTCTGTTGTGCTGAAGCAAAGCAAGAATTTCATTGTCCTATCTGGGACACATGACAATAAACTCTCTTGAATCTTGAATCTTGACCCGGGTTCCATCCTGAGGATTGAACACGGGTCTCTGGCGCGGTGAGGCAGGAACTCCACCGTGGGCTCATTTTTTTCTGGCGAGGCGGTTTATGATTCTTCCACACCGGTGGGGACTGCTTGCATGTCAAGTGAGAGAAGGCAGCTTCAGTCTGTGCCTTCTCCAGTCACTTGGAAATGGTCGAATGGAAAGAAAACAGCTGCTGAACCTGTTTGCCGACACTCTTTGCCGTGCCAAAAACAGGGTGAAGCGGCAGCAGTCCCCTCCCACCAGGCAGGCTGGAAGCACCTCCCACACACAGCGCACCTGATGCTCCAAATGCACCCTGACCTGTGCCTCATAGAGCCTCAGCATTACATCCCCGTTTTTTTGTATGCAAGCCCTCTTGAATTAAATGCCAGCATTGAGTTTGCTTTTTTTTTAACTACGGATACCACTGGTCACAATGCAAGGCTGTTGTGCACACACTGCAGCTCCAAGCAGCCCCTCACTTTCACCAGATAGGAGTGGGTGACGCAACATAGCACAACGCAGACAGCTATTTCACGCAGCTCAGATGTCAGCTTTGCTGAGTCAGCGAACCTATACCCCCTTGAGTCAGAAGGTCATGAGTTCAAGGCCCGCTGCAGGGTCTGAATGGTCAGCTGCCAATTCATTTGCTCTCCACTTGGGGGCACCATTTGACAGCCGAGATCTTGTCTCAATGTCCTGTGTCTCAGCTGCATGTATGAGGCCCAATGGTGTAGGAAGGAACTGCAGATGCTGGTTTACACTGAAGCCGGAGGAACTCAGCGGGTCAGGCAGCGTCTCTGGAGAGAAGGAATAGGTGACATTTCGCTTCTGACTGAGAGTCTGGGGAAAGAGGAACAAGAGATAGCGATGGTGTTATCGAGAGATATAGAACAAATGAATGAAAGATTCAGGTGTGCAAAAAGCAACGATGATCAAGGAAAGGTGGAGCCCACAATGGTCCATTGTTGGCTGTGGGGGAAGGTGATAACAGGTTGCACAGACAGTGAAAATCGACAGGACGACAGTGAAACTAGTACGACGACTAGGGTGGGGGAGGGACGGGGAGAGAGAGGCTGCAGGGTTACTTGAAGTTGGAAACATCAATATAATCAACGCTGAGTTGCAAGCAGCCCAAGCGAAATATGAGTAAACCACAAAATGGTGCCCTCTCCCAAAGCTGGGAGTTCATGCATTATAAGGATATACACCCGTAAACAAATAAATTAATATCCCTTCCAGTTCAAAGTTCATAGCTCGCTGAAGGTGGCAGTTCTGGTCGCCCCCATTACAGGATGTGGAGGCTCTGGAGAGGGTGCAGAGGAGGTTTACCCGAATGATGCCTGGATCAGAGGGTTTCCGCTACAGGGGAGAGGTTGGACAGACTCGGATTGCTTTCTCTGGAAAGTGGGATGTTGAGGTGAGAAACAGCGCGGAAACAGGCCCTTCGGCCCACAGAGTCCGTGCCGACCAGCGATCATCACGTACACAAGCACTATCCTACACACTAGGGACCATTTACAATTTTTATCGAAGCCAGATGAGGAGCAAGTTTTCGTTTCGCGATGCGGCGCGGAAACAGGCCCTTCGGCCCATCGAGCCCGCGCCAACCATCCACCCCCGCACATAAACACTATCCTACGCACACTAGGGGCAATTTTACATTTATACCAAGCCAATTAACTTACAAACCTGAACGGCTTTGGGGTGCGGGAAGAAGCCGAAGATCTCGGAGAAAACCCACGCAGGTCACGGGGAGAACATGGTCGGGATGGAACCCGGGTCTCTGGCGCTGCATGCGCTGTAAGGCAGCAACTCTACCCCTGCGCCACCGTGCCGCATGGATGAGGATCTACAAATTCCCGATAAAACTAAACGCTGGCTCTTTCCTCCACTGGTTCGTTCCTGTGACCTGGTTGATATCCTGTGTCAGCTGAGACAGTGACAGCTGAAGAAGTCGATCTATTTTTAAGAAGAACTGCTCAATGAGCAAAACTCTGGAGAACACCGACAGGCGACGTTTCGGGTGGGGACCTGTCTTCGGACCGAATGTAGGGGATAAAGGTGGAAAAGAGAGGTGGGAGAGGCGGAGGGACGAAGAAAGGCTCCCAACGCGAAACGTCACCTATCCACGTTTTCCAAGATGCTGCCTGACCCGCTGAGTTACTCCAGCACTCTGTGAAACGTCACCTATCCATGTTCTCCACAGATGCTGCCTGACCCGCTGAGTTACTCCAGCACTCTGTGAAACGTCACCTATCCATGTTCTCCACAGATGCTGCCTGACCCGCTGAGTTACTCCAGCACTCTGTGAAACGTCACCTATCCATGTTCTCCACAGATGCTGCCTGACCCGCTGAGTTACTCCAGCACTCTGTGAAACGTCACCTATCCGTGTTCTCCACAGATGCTGCCTGACCCGCTGAGTTACTCCAGCACTCTGTGAAACGTCACCTCTCCATGTTCTCCACAGATGCTGCCTGACCCGCTGAGTTACTCCAGCACTCTGTGAAACGTCACCTATCCATGTTCTCCACAGATGCTGCCTGACCCGCTGAGTTACTCCAGCACTCTATGAAACGTCACCTATCCATGTTCTCCACAGATGCTGCCTGACCCGCTGAGTTACTCCAGCACTCTATGAAACGTCACCTATCCATGTTCTCCACAGATGCTGCCTGACCCGCTGAGTTACTCCAGCACTCTGTGAAACGTCACCTATCCATGTTCTCCACAGATGCTGCCTGACCCGCTGAGTTACTCCAGCACTCTGTGAAACGTCACCTATCCATGTTCTCCACAGATGCTGCCTGACCCGCTGAGTTACTCCAGCACTCTGTGAAACGTCACCTATCCATGTTCTCCACAGATGCTGCCTGACCCGCTGAGTTACTCCAGCACTCTGTGAAACGTCACCTATCCATGTTCTCCACAGATGCTGCCTGACCCGCTGAGTTACTCCAGCACTCTGTGAAACGTCACCTCTCCATGTTCTCCACAGATGCTGCCTGACCCGCTGAGTTACTCCAGCACTCTGTGAAACGTCACCTATCCATGTTCTCCACAGATGCTGCCTGACCCACTGAGGTACTCCAGCACTCTGTGTCTATTTTTGGCTTTGAACCTGAAAAAAGGGTCCGTGTCCGAACTGTCACCTCGCCAAGGTCAGCTCTGAAATATATCCTGCACTGCTTAAGACCGTCAGTCCTTGGAAAGCCACAGAAACATTTTCTTAGATTGGGAGAGGATTCATAGCACAACTGTTAATGGACATGATTAATTCCATGCTTGTACCAGGGCTGATTAGACGCAGCACTCAAAGACCTACTGTGATTGTGTAACCTTGAAAAGGTTTAAGATGTATACTCAGAGGTGGGCTTGTACGTAATCTGAGGCATTAAGAAATCAGGCCAAAGCAGTTTGGTGCAAAAAGGACTTACATTTGATTATCTGTGTAGGATTGCAGTTCCCATGGAGATGGTTGCCAAGGCGTCCCATCCATTGCCAGTCATAAATGCAACAGAAGCCTACGATCTAGGCCGAGATCAAATTTAGCCCCAGGAACACAGGCACCTTCATGCCACCACAAGTGGTCCCATCAGTCACACTGTGCAATTGCTCTTTTTAAAAAGAGTCTAATTTAGAATCCAGTCAACTGCCCTTCGTAAGAAATGTGCAGAAAGGACCTGCAGATGCTGGTTTGTACCACAGAGTGCTGGAGTAACTCGACGAGTCAGGCAGCATCTCCGGAGCCAAATTAGCCTACAAACCCGTAGGTCTTTGGAGTGTGGGAGGAAACCGGGGCACCCTGGGAAAAGCCACGCGTACAAACTCCGTACAGACAGCACCCGTGTTCGGGATCGAACCCAGGTCTCTGGCGTGGTGAGGCAGCAACTCTACCGTGCCGTTTCGTTATTTCTAGAATAACCAGGCAAAGTTTGGTTAATTTGCCTGGAATGGGACAAGGCCAATTCATACAGCAAGGCACAGCAAGTCCTTAGGAAAGCTAATGGGGAGTTTGGCTTCATTGCCAGGGGCATGGAGTATAAGGGCGGCACGGTGGCCCAGCGGTAGAGCTGCTGCCTCACAGCGCTAGAGACCCGGGTTCCATCCCGACTACGGTTGCTGTCTGTACGGAGTTTGTACGTTCTCCCCGTGACCTGCGTGGGTTTTCTCCAGGTGCTCCGGTTTCGTCTGAAGTAGGTTCTCGACCCGAAACGTCACCCATTCCTTCCAGAGATGCGGCCTGTCCCGCTGAGTTACTCCAGCACTTTGTGTCCATCTTTGGTGTAAACCCGCATCTGCAGTTGCTTCCCACATATTCAGACCACCAGAGATGCTGCCTGACCCGCTGATGTGAGCAGTTTTTCCTCAGATATGAGCAGTTTTTGGTCCCCACATATGAGGAAGGATGTGCTGGCTCTGGAGAGGAGGTTTACGAGAATGATCCCAGGAATGAGTGGGTTAACGTATGATGAGTGTTTCTTTGTCACTGGGCCTGTGCTCGCTGGAGTTTAGAAAAATGAAGGGGGGACCTCATTGAAACGTACAGAATAGTGAATGGCATGGATAGAGTGGATGTGGAGAGGATGTTTCCACTAGTGGGAGAGTCTAGAACTGGAGGTCACAGCCTCAGAATAAAAGGGTGTTCTTTTCGGTAGGAGATGAGGAGGAATTTCTTTACTCAGAGGGTGGTCCTCTTCTTTCGTGTCCCTCTTCCGTGTTTCAAATGTTGGCCTCACCGTCATCGTCCATCCTGAAAAGGACACGAGCTTCCAGCGACACTCAGTGGGAGCCATCACTTGTCGCAGTAGATAGAAACATAGAAACATAGAAAAATAGGTGCAGGAGGAGGCCATTCGGCCCTTCGAGCCAGCACCGCCATTCAATATGATCATGGCTGATCATCCAACTCAGTATCCCGTACCTGCCTTCTCTCCATACCCCCTGATCCCTTTAGCCACAAGTGCCACATCTAACGCCCTCTTAAATATAGCCAATGAACTGGCCTCAACTACCTTCTGTGGCAGAGAATTCCACAGACTCACCACTCTCTGTGTAAAGAATGTTTTTCTCATCTCGTTCCTAAAGGAATTCCCCCTTATCCTTAAGCTGTGACCCCTTGTTCTGGACTCCCCCAACATCGGGAACAATCTTCCAGCATCTAGCTTGTCCAACCCCTTAAGAATTTTGTAAGTTTCTATAAGATCCCTCCTCAATCTTCTAAATTCCAGCGAGTACAAGCCGGGTCTATCCAGTCTTTCCTCATATGGAAGTCCTGACATCCCAGGAATCAGTCTGGTGGATCAGATGATGGTGGTGGCAGAATTAGCTCGGGATACGTCCAGTTTCCAGCCCCGCGACGTGGATGCTTCTACAATGGGGCCAGGGGGTGGTGAATCTGCGGAATGCTCTGGGTCAGAGGAGTTATGCCAGGTGACGCCAACTCTTTCGTTACGTGGTTATACCCTGGCGCAGACAGTTGCAAGGAGCTCACTGGATTGCTTTTACTTTCCCGTGCCATTTAGACGGCTATTGTTCCAGGAAAATCCTTGTGCGTGTGGGAGTAAGAGGGGAGGAGGTGCACCTGCACGTACCTGGGACAGGTGCGCTGTGTGGGAGGTGCTTCCAGCCTGCCTGGTGGGAGGGGACTGCTGCCGCTTCACCCTGTTTTTGGCACGGCAAAGAGTGTCGGCAAACAGGTTCAGCAGCTGTTTTCTTTCCATTCGACCATTTCCAAGTGACTGGAGAAGGCACAGACTGAAGCTGCCTTCTCTCACTTGACATGCAAGCAGTCCCCACCGGTGTGGAAGAATCATAAACCGCCTCGCCAGAAAAAAATGAGCCCACGGTGGAGTTCCTGCCTCACCGCGCCAGAGACCCGTGTTCAATCCTCAGGATGGAACCCGGGTCAAGATTCAAGATACAAGAGAGTTTATTGTCATGTGTCCCAGATAGGACAATGAAATTCTTGCTTTGCTTCAGCACAACAGAATACAGAACAGACCAGTGTGTCCATTTCCCATTATATAAATATATACACAATAAATAAACTGATAAAGTGCAAATAAACAGATAATGGGCTATTAATGTTCAGAGTTTTGTTTGAGTTGAGTTTAATAGCCTGATGGCTGTGGGGAAGTAGCTATTCCTGAACCTGGACGTTGCAGTCTTCAGGCTCCTGTACCTTCTACCTGAAGGTAGCGGGGAGATGAGTGTGTGGCAGCAGCTCTACCCGCTGCTCCACTGTGTGCCGACCACTGTGTAATAGAGTCACATAGTCTTACAGCGTGAAAACAGGCCCTTCGGCCCAACTTGCCCACGCCGACCAACATGCCCCATCTACATTAGTCCCACCTGCTTGCATTTGGCCCCTATCCCTCCAAGCCCGTCCTATCCATGTACCTGTCTAAATGTTTCTTAAACGTGGCAATAGTCCCAGCCTCAACTACCTCCTCCGGCAGCTCGTTCCATACACCCTCTGTGGTTCTAGAAAGGCATCTTCAGTGATATGCTTTTTGAAGAATTCATCAACAAATTATTAGACCTGTATTCAGATGACTTCAAATGTTATGAAACGCACCGACCATTGATTGGAATTTTTGGGGCAATATTGAGTACAATTGGACCAATGAACATTGTTTTTGTTGGGTGGCATGGTGGCGCCATTGTAGGGTTGCTGCCTTGCGGCACCAGAGACCTGGTTTGGATCCTGACCATGAGTGCTGTCTGTATGGAGTTTGGGACCCGCGTGGGTTTTCTCTGGGCGCTCTGGTTTCCTCCCACACTCCAAAGACGAGCGGGTTTGTAGGTTAATTGTCTTCAGTAAAATTGTGAATTGTCCCCTAGTCTGTAGGGCAGTGGAACTGTGGAATTCATTGCCACAGAAGGCTGTGAAGGCCAAGTCAATGGGTATTTTTGAGGGCAGAGATAGATCGATATCTCAAGATTCAAGATTCAAGAGAGTTTATTGTCATGTGTCCCAGATAGGACAATGACATTCTTGCTTTGCTTCAGCATAACAGAATATTGCAGGCATGAATACAGAACAGATCAGTGTGTCCATATACCAATGAATATATATATACACACATAAATATGCATATAAAGTGCAATAGGCTATTAAAGTTGAGATTTTTGTTTGAGTTGAGTTTAATAGTCTGATGGCTGTGGGGAAGTAGCTATTCCTGAACCTGGATGTTGCAGATTTCAGGCTCCTGTACCATCCACCTGAAGGTAGCAGGGAGATGAGTGTGTGGCCAGGATGGTGTGGGTCCTTGATGATGCTGCCAGCCTTTTTGAGGCAGCGACTGTGATAGATCCCCTCGATGGTAGGGAGGTCAGAGCCGATGATGGACTGGGCAGTGTTTACTACCTTTTGCAGTCTTTTCCTCTCCAGGGTGCTCAAGTTTCCGAATCAAGCCACGATGCAACCAGTCAGCAAGCTCTCTACTGTGCACCTGTAGAAGTTAGAGAGAGTCCTCCTTGACAGACCAACTCTCCGTAATCTTGTCAGGAAGTAGAGGCGCTGATGAGCTTTCTTAATAATTGCATCAGTGTTCTCAGACCAGGAAGGATCTTCACAGATGTGCACACCCAGGAATTTGAAGCTCTTGACCCTTTCAACCATCGACCCATTGATATAAACGGGATTGTGGGTCCCCATCCTACCCCTTCCAAAGTCCACAATCAGTTCCTTGGTTTTGCTGGTGTTGAGGGCCAGGTTGTTGTGCTGGCACCATATGGACAGTCGCTCGATCTCTCTTCTATACTCTGACTCGTCCCCATCAGTGATACGTCCTACAACAGTGGTGTCGTCAGCGAACTTGATGATGGAGTTCGCGCTATGACCGGCTACGCAGTCATGAGTATAGAGTGAGTACAGCAGGGGGCTGAGCACGCAGCCTTGAGGTGCTCCCGTGCTGATTGTTATCGAGGCTGACACATTTCCACCAATACGAACTGACTGGTCTGTGAATGAGGAAGTCGAGGATCCAATTGCAGAGGGATGCGCAGAGACCCAGTTCTGCGAGTTTGGTAACCAGCTTGGAGGGGATGATTGTGTTAAATGCCGAGCTGTAGTCAATGAATAACAGCCTGACATATGAGTTTTTGTTGTCCAAGTGGTCCAGAGCGGAGTGGAGGGCCAGCGAGATCGCATCCACCGTTGATCTGTTGTGGCGGTAAGCGAACTGCAGTGGGTCCAGGTTTTTGTCGAGGTAGGAGTTGATTTGCACCATGATCAACCTTTCGAAGCACTTCATCACCACAGACGTTCGTGCCACTGGTCGATAGTCATTGAGGCACGTCACCTTGCTCTTCTTGGGCACCGGTATTATTGATGCCCTTTTGAAGCAGGTGGGAACCTCAGACCTCAGAAGTGACAGGTTGAAAATGTCCGTAAAAACTCCAGCCAGTTGGTCCGCACAGGTTTTCAGAACACGACCAGGTATACCATCAGGTCCAGGCGCTTTCCGAGGGTTCTTGATTAGTATGGGTGTCAGGGGTTGTGGGGATAAGGCAGGAGAATGGAGTTAGGGGGGAGAGATAGATCAGCGTAGACTTGATGGGCCGAATGGCCTAATTCTGCTCCAATCACATGACCTTATAGTGTTAGCGTACGGGGATGGCTGGTCGGTGTGGACTCGGTGGGCCGCTGGGGGGGTGTTTCCATGTTGTATCTCTAATCTGAACTAAACTCAAATTGCCAAAATGCCAATGAAGGTCTGCGATAATAACGAAGGTCGGTTTAGACGTGCCCTTGCCTGTAAATAGTTATGTAAAATGACCTCACCATAAATCTACAGAAGGATGGACACTCACAGCTGGGAAAAGGGAACACTTATAAAACATTGGAACTGGTGCCAGGGTTATAAGTGATAGGGATGGTATCCCAATCTTCACACAGGCCCAAGAACAGTTTATCAGTTGCCTGATGTATGACAGGGAACCCATAATCCCATCTTCTACACATCGCATTGCCTGATGCTATTCTGGAGATAGCTTTCTCTTTGGCAAGGTCCCACATTGTGAAAAACTGAGATATCATTACAAAATCTTGTTAAGCTATAAATATATTCTCAGGCAACAAGCTGACATGTGGTTGCTCATGTAATGTCCTGGTGCAGGACATATTGAGTGTGTTGCCCGAGTTGGAAGTTCCAATTGCAAACCATATTCTCGGTTTGTCAGCACTGGGCCTGTACTCGCTGGAGCTTAGAAGAATGAGGGGGGATCTCATTGAAACGTACCGAATAGTGAAAGGCCAGGATATAGTGGATGTGGAGAGGATGTTTCCACTAGTGGGAGAGTCTAGGACTAGAGGGCACAGCGGCAGATTAAAGGGGCGTTCTTTTCGGAAGGGGATGAGGAGGAATATGTTTAGTCAGAGGGTGGTGAATCTGTGAAATTCTTTGCCACAGACGGCTGTGGAGGCCAAGTCAATGGATATTTTTAAGGCAGAGATAGATAGATTCTTGATTATGGGGGTTATGGGGTTATGGGGAGAAGGCAGGGGAATGGGGTTGGGAGGGAGAGATAGATCAGCCATTGACTTTCATATGAGGAAAGATTGGATAGACTCGGCTTGTACTGGCTGGAATTTAGAAGATTGAGGGGGGATCTTATAGAAACTTACAAAATTCTTAAGGGGTTGGACAAGCTAGATGCTGGAAGATTGTTCCCGATGTTGGGGGAGTCCAGAACAAGGGGTCACAGTCTAAGGATAAGGGGGAAGTCTTTTAGGACCGAGATGAGGAAAACATTCTTTACACAGAGAGTGGTGAGTCTCTGGAATTCTCTGCCACAGAAGGTAGTTGAGGCCAGTTCATTGGCTATATTTAAGAGGGCGTTAGATGTGGCACTTGTGGCTAAAGGGATCAGGGGGTATGGAGAGAAGGCAGGTACGGGATACTGAGTTGGATGATCAGCCATGATCATATTGAATGGCGGTGCAGGCTCGAAGGGCCGAATGGCCTACTCCTGCACCTAATTTTCTATGTTTCTATGTTTCTATGAATGGCGGAATAGTCTTGATGGGCCGAATGGCCGAATTCTGCTCCTATCACATGACCTGATGACCTTATAGTTGCATCCTGCCTGTGAGTAATCATTTCTAATGAGAGCAGAGGTAGACTACGTGTGGCCCGGGAAAAGCCGAGAACGTTTGCATGTTACAGTCTCTGAGACCGTCAATGCGCGACTTCATCTACAATCATAATAGCCGCCTATCACACGAAACTAAGTGCTGGAGGAATTCAGCGGCTCAGGCAGCATCTGCGGAGGGAAATGAACAGGCGATGTTTCGGGTCAGCACCTCATGTCTGGAAGGAGTGGAGTAGGAGTGAGAAAGCTGGAAAATAGAGCCAGGAAAAGGGCAATGCCTGGCAAGTTTAGTTTAGCTCAGAGGGTCAATTAACCCACAAACCCACACGTCTTTGACATGTGGGAGGAAGCCGGAGCACCCGGAGGAAGCCCACGCGGTCACGGGGAGAACGTGCAAACTCCACACATAGACATCACCCGAGGTCAGGATCGAACCTAATTTGAGGAAGGACATCCTTGTGATTGAGTCAGTGCAGCTTAGGTTCACAAGATTGATCCCTGGGATGGCGGGACTGTCATATGACGAAAGATTGAAAAGACTAATTCACAGGAGTTTAGAAGGATGAGGGGATATCTTATAGAAACATATAAAATTATAAAAGGACTGGACAAGCTAGATGCAGGAAAAATGTTCCCAATGTTGGGCGAGTCCAGAACCAGGGGCGACAGTCTTAGAATAAAGGGGAGGTCATTTAAGACTGAGGTGAGAAAAAACGTTTTCACCCAGAGAGTTTTGAATTTGTGGAATTCCCTGCCACAGAGGGCAGTGGAGGCCAAATCACTGGATGGATTTAAGAGAGAGTTAGATAGAGCTCTAGGGGCTAGTGGAGTCAAGGGATATGGGGAGAAGGCAGGCACGGGATACTGATTGGGGACGATCAGCCATGATCACAATGAATGGCGGTGCTGGCTCGAAGGGCCGAATGGCCTCCTCCTGCACCTAGTTTCTATGTTTCTATGTTTCTATTAACTCGGGTGTCTGGCGCTCTGGTGCGTTCAACATGGCAAACACTAAAGCCCAGAATGACCATTATGATGGATTTTCTCAAAAACGATAGGCTATTTAGAAGGCATTTCGAAAGCTTGGAGATGAATTTCAAGGCTGCAGTTAATCAAGGGCTCCAGATAATGTCCGTGAGAGAGAACACAATGTATACCCACTGGCCGACCTTCATGAGCTTTGCCAAGTCCAAACCCAGATAGGAGGCACAACGATGTCCTCCCAGTTCACTGGCGAGATGGCACAGGGTCTGCTTCTATGTTTATAAAAAAATATTTGCAAACAGAAAGTTACTTTAATATAGAACAGTCAATAAGGCCGTGTCATTGGGAAAGCAATTGTCCATCACAATTTATTTTTTGGATCCCCAGTGAGAAAATAAAGAATCGTGTATCAAAAGTCTTTGGAAGCAGAATTAGTGCCAAAGGTGAATGAACAGAAGATGGACACAAAGTGCTGGAGTAACTCAGCGGGTCAGGCAGCATCTCTGGAGAGAAGGCATAGGGGACTTTTCAGGGTGGGTCCCTTCTTCAGACTGAGGGTCAGGGGGGAGGGAGACGAGAGGTATGAAAAGGATCAGAACAAATTCAGAGCCGGCACCGATGGCCAAGGAAAGGTGGAGCCCACAATGGTCCGTTGTTGGCTGTGGAAGGGGTGATAACGAGGGGATGTACGGATGCGAACAGCGGAACTGGCAGGATGACGAGGGTGGGGGTGGGACGGGGAGAGAGGGAAAGCAAGGGTTACTTGAAATTCGAGAAATAAATATTCATACCACTGCCCAAGCGAAATATGAGGTGCTGCTCACAGTGGGGGTAGCCCAGGTCAGAAGGTCAGTGCGGGAAGATGCATTACAGTGGATACACAAAGTGCTGGAGAAACTCAGCGGGTGCAGCAGCATCTATGGAGCGAAGGAGATAGGCGACGTTTCGGGCCGAAACCCTTCTTCAGACTGATGGGGGTTGGGGGGAGGCGGGGGGAAGAAAGGAAAAAGGAGGAGGAGGGGCCCGAGGGCTGAGGGAGAGGTAGGAAGGGGAGGGGGCAGCCTGGGTTAACAGAATTGAGAAAATTCAATGTTTAAGCCCAGAGGATGCAGACTCCCCAAGCGGAATATGAGGTGCTGTTCCTCCAACTTGCGGTGTTGCTCACTCTGGCCGTGGAGGAGGCCCAGGACCGAGAGGTCGGATACGGAATGGGAGGGGGAGTTGAAGTGCTGAGCCACCGGGAGGTTGGGTTGGTTATTGCGGACCGAGCGGAGGTGTTCGGCGAAACGATCGCCCAGCCTCTGCTTGGTCTCACCGATGTAGATCAGCTGGCATCTGGAGCAACGGATGCAGTAGATGAGGTTGGAGGAGGTGCAGGTGAACCTCTGTCGGACTTGGTAGGACTGCTTGGGTCCCTGAAAGGAGTGGAGGGGGGAGGTGAAGGGACAAGTGTAGCATCTCTTGCGGTTGCAAGGGAAAGTGCCCGGGGAAGGGGTGGAGCGGGAGGGAAGGGAAGAATTGACGAGGGAGTTGCGGAGGGAGCGGTCTTTGCAGAAGGCAGACAGGGGGGGAGATGGGAAGATGTGGCGAGTGGTGGGGTCACGATGGAGGTGGCGAAACTGGCGGAGGACTATGTGTTGTGAATTCTCTCAATTCTGTTAACCCTTACTGTCTCCTCCCCTTCCTACCTCTCCCTCAGCCCTCGGGCCCCTCCTCCTCCTTTTCCCTTTCTTCCCCCCGCCTCCCCCCACCCCCCATCAGACTGAAGAAGGGTTTCGGCCCGAAACCTTGCCTATCTCCTTCGCTCCATAGATGCTGCTGCACCCGCTGAGTTTCTCCAGCACTTTTGTGTGCCAGAGGAGGTAGGTGAGGCAGGTATTATAACAACATTTAAAAGACACTTGAGCAGGTGCATGGATAGGAAAGGTTTAGAGGGAGGGGAAAAAGACACAATGTGCTGGAGTAACTCAGCGGGACAGGCAACATCCCTGGGGAACATGGGATAGGTGACATTTCGGATCGGGAACCCGATTTCTCATTGACCTATTTACTTTGAAATTCGTATTTGATGACAGAGAGTTTAATTAAGCAACAATAGACTAACGTTTACTATTCATTTGCAGTGTAGCGCTGTCAGATTTATCATCTCGTAGCAAGGAACTGCAGATGTTGGTTTACACCAAAGATACAAAGAACTGTAGTAACTCTTCAATAGTATTCGTCGGAAGCGAAGCCTATTTCTTTTCTGCAGAGCTGCTGTCTGACCCGCTGAGTAAAGGGCCTGTCCCACCAGCATGCAACTCTATGCGATGAGCGCGACCTAACGTGGTCGCTTGAGCCGTCCGGCGTCGCGGGGCCGGTCCCACTTCGATCGCCGGAGCCGTGCGGAATTGTGCGGAGTTCGTCCCGACATCGCGCGGGGCTCCGAAAAACTGACAATGTCCAAAAATTCCGCGCGGCAACGGCTTGTCGGCTCGCAGTCGCCTCGACGCATTACACACCGCCCCGACGTCGTGCCTCCATGACCCTCTCTGTAGGTGCCTCCGTGACCCTCTATGTGTGTGGCTCCGTGGCCCTCTGTGTGTGTGTGCCTCTGTGCCCCTCTCTGTGTGCCCCTCTCTGTCCTGGCGAACTTACCTTTAAGACTTCGCTCCAAGTTCGCCTCACTTTGCGCCGCGTTGCGCCACTCACCCGACCTCCGTGCGGCCCCCGCTGCCGGTTTGGTCGCGCTTGCCGCATGCAGGCGCATGCTGGTGGGAACGGCCCTGTACAGGGGATCACCCGACCTCCGCGTGGCCCCCGCTTCTAGTTTGATCGCGCTCATCGCATGGAGTTGCATGCTGGTGGGACAGGCCCTCTATTCCAGCTCTCTGTGTCTGATCGCAGATTTATCATTTAACAACAGAGAAAGTCGGATGCTGCTTTGTACCAAAGGAAAGACCAAAGTGCTGCAGTAACTCAGCAGGTCAGGTAGTATCCCTGGAGAACATGGATACCAGAGGAAACCAGAGCACCCGGAGGAAACCCATGCAGTCACAGGGAGAACATGTAAACTCCACACAGATAGCACCCGTTGTTAGGATTGAACCTGCGTCTCTGGCGTTGTCAGGCAGCAAGATAGAATTGGGAGGAACCGGAGAACACTCACAACAAAATGAAGATCGACACAAAAAGCTGGAGTAACTCAGCGGGACAGGGAGCATCTCTGGAGAGAAGGAATGGGCGACGTTTCGGGTCGAGACACTTCTGCAACTCTACCGTCACCAATCAAATATCATTTCCACCATGACATTAACCAGACTCTTCACAACTTCTAAAGCTTTCAATGGAAAATATTTCTGTGTACACTGGGTCTCACAGCGCCCGAGACCCGGGTTGGATCCTGACCTCGGGTGCTGTCTGTGTGGCGTTAGGCCATTCTCCCTGCGAGTACAAGGGTTTCCCCTGGGTGCTCCGGTTTCCTCCCACATCCCAAAGACGAGCGGGTTTGTAGGTTAATTGGCCCTCGGTAAATTGCCCCCCAGTTTGTAGGGAGAGGGTGAGAAAGTGGGATAACATGGAACTGGTGTGTGAACGGGTGATCGATGGTTGCCGTGGACTCGATGGGCCAAAGGGCCTGGTTCCACACCGTGTCTTGCAATCAATCAAGCAATCTTCAGTTTATTTCATTGTCACGTGTACTGAGCTACAGTGAAAAGCCTTTGCGTAGCGTGCTAACCAGCCAGCGGAAAGACAACGCATGATTTCAATCGAGCCGTTTACAGTGGACAGATACAGGATAAAGGGAATTACGTTTAGTGCAAGGTAAAGCCAGCAAAGTTCGATCAAGGATAGTCCGAGGGTCACCAGTGAGGTAGATAGTAGTTCAGCGCTGCTCTCTGGTTGTGGTAGGATTGTTCAGTTGCCTGATAACATCTCTTGCAGCAAGTGGTATGTTAATGATAGTCTGAAACATGCTGGCTTCCAGAAATACTTGTTTAGCGTGAGCATAATTTGCAAGGGTTATCTGCACCGTGAATGACATCAATACATTGCAATCATTTACTTTCCGTGCCACCTTCATCTATTGTATCCTCAGCGGGATGCGTCACGCAGAGTGCAACACATCGCTGGAACACCAAAAGTGCATTTTAAACAAATTCTTGCTCTCGAGATTGCCAGATAACTACTTCTTTCTGCAGAGGTCAGCAGGTTTCCCGAGTCTCGTGATCCCTCGAGGACCACGCCCCAGAGGGGGTTAGTCGCCGAGATGGTTCACGGGCTCGCCAGCGGGCTGGCCGAGTCCGTGTTCCACGTCTACATGGAGCCTGTGAGGTTGCAGCACCTGTTCCAATACGTCTGGTGAAAAATTAGAAACTGCTAAAATCCCCTTTGCAAACATATCTGGAGGGAATACGTAAAGAAGCGACCTGCATTCTAAATGGCAAACGCACCTTATTCTGTGGAATTCTCTGCCCCAGAGGACAGTGGAGGCCACTTCTCTGGACACTTTCAAGAGAGAGCTAGATAGGGCTCTTAAAAATAGTGGAGTCAGGGGACATGGGGAGAAGGCAGGAACGGGGTACTGATTGGGGATGATCAGCCATGATCACATTGAATGGCGGTGCTGGCTCGAAGGGCCTACTCCTGCACCTATTGTCTATTGTCTATTTTGTTACCCTTTGATGAGACATTTAAACACACTATAATTGGTCATTTTGCACCCTGCAGGGAGAGGAGAGGAGAGACACAAAACGCTGGAGTAACTCAGCGGGACAGGCAGCATCTTTGGAGAGAAGGAATGGGTGACGTTTCGGGTCAAGACCCTTCTTCCGAAGAGGCCTGAGTTTTGAGCATCACCTGTCCTACCGACAGTGTACAACTCCCTCCATGTGAGACTTGGAACGTCAGTCGAGGCTCTGGGTTCATCTGTGACTCCAGGGGCCCAGAACACCTCGTGACTTAACACAGAGGAGTAGAGTGCAACCCAATCGCCTCCGACTGGCCTAGGGGCAGTGTGGAAAATGAATGAATGAATGAATGAATGAATACTTTATTGTTACATGTGACGAGTCGCAGTGAAACTCTTTGCTTGCATACCCACGGTATGCAATTAGACGCCACGTAAAGGGCGCCGACAAAGTTATGAAGTAACCCCGCGCCAGGTCCTCCTTGTTCTTTGAAAGGGGAACCCTCAAACAACTTGGCACAGCCCGGCCAAGCTGGCCGTCGGCGAGTCACGGCGCCAGGCGGAAGAGAGGGCCCTGCGCGAACCGCCTGCCCGCCCTCATTTCCGGGGTTACGCCCCCATTTCCGGGGTGGGGGGGGGGGATTGGGATGCATCCTCAATAAGGATGGGGATATAGTTGTGAGTTAAGCCGTGCAGCCTAAATCACAAGGCCATACCCCCAGACATCGCCCTTTCTTGAAAAAAATACTAACCACAGCAAGACACAATGCAGCAAAACAATAACATTAAGGAGACCGGTCCTAATAATAGTGAAGCAGATGGCTAAAAAGTTACCTTGGTATCCATTACCAAGCCCCCGGGCAAATCCGGATCATTTTAAGGGTGAATTCTTGTGAGGATTCTATTTTTATTGGAGTGGTACAATGCATGGGAATTCCGTAGACGTCAATGGGAGCCTGAATTGACGTCCTTGCATGCAGGGTTTGACTGCACAAAGCTTCAATTTTTTGGCACCAAAACAAAGACCGTGCAGTCTAATTGCACAATGCAGTGTGGTATTAAAACCCAGTCAAACTGCATTTAGCTCGCTCGGCCCTGGCACTGATCATTCCACTGTTCCACCCCAACAGAGAGACCACTGTGGCGCTGAGTTCAGAGGGAAACATCCATTTAATTCCTCTGCAGATTTCTTTGGGCTGGGCCGTGAGCAATCGGCGAGAATGGAAAATCAAAGTGGTCGGTGCAAACTCCACCCAGGGCAGTAGCTGGAGTTTTAGTTGAAGAGATACAGCGCGGGTGCAGGCCCTTCGGCCCACCGAGTCCGCGCCGACCAGCGCTAGCACAATCCCACACACACACACACACACACTGGGGACAATTGAATCAATTTACAATTTTCACCAAAGCCATTTAACCTGCAAACCCGCACGTCTTGAGAGTGCGGGAGGAAACCGGAGCACCCGCAGGAAACCCGCGCAGGTTACAGGGAGAACGTGCAAACTCCGTACAGACAGCGCCCGTAGTCAGGATTGAACCGGGGTCTCTGGCGCTGTGAGGCTGCAGCTCTACCGCCGCGCCACCGTGCTTTCGATGAGGTTTGGAGGGATTGTGCATTTTAATATTACCAACTATTTCTGTCCTACATAGGGAAGCAGGTCCTCTTTTATGAACTCACCCAGAGGTGCGGGAGGGGGCGCAGAGGATGGGGGCAGAATTTTTTTTTTTTAACGTTGTCAACCTCTTTCATCCTTTGTTTGCAACCAACGTCGTTCAGTCACGTAAATCACAGCGAAACGTCGCCCTTGCATTCCTTGACCCTCTCCCTCCCAAATAGAAAGTGGGTTTGCCAACTATGTTTAGAAAAGGACTGTGGCTCTGTAATTGCATGAAAGAATGCAAGGTAATTAGGCTCGTTAAACTGTTGGATAGATATGGGTCGGAGTCTTGTAAAAGCGAGCCGTCACTTGACAATGACCACCAGCAAATGCACTCCACTCTTGGCTCGGCGTTAAGAGATTGCTGCTAGTTGTTCTACTTTCTGTTTGTTTTAAACTGTATTCCCTTATTATGTATCTAACACGGCAAATTGGATCGATAGTAACCATGTATTGTCTTTCTGCTGACTGGATAGCACTCAACAGAAGCTTTTCACCGTGACGATAAACTAGCATATACTAAACTGAAGTGATTTTCCCCGCGTGTGTGTGTTTAGTTCAGTTCAGTTTAGCGACACAGCGCGGAAACAGGCCCTTCGGCCCACCGAGTTTGCACTGGCCAGGGATCCCCGCACCCTAACACTATCCTCCACACACACACTAGGGACAATTTACACTTATACCAAGCCAATTAACCTGCAACCCTGTGCGTGTGCGTGCCAGAGTGCATGTGCGTGTCTATGCGTTGAGTTTAGTTTCTTATCGCGTCAACCAGGGTACAGGGAAAAGCTTTTGTTGCATGCGAAGCAGTCAGCAGACAGACAATACGTGACCACAATCGAGCCGTCCACAGTGTACTGATACAGGATAAAGGGAATAACGTGAATAAGGCCAGTAGATGAGAGTTCAGGACCGCTCTCTAGTTGTTGGTAAGATGGTTCAGTTGCCCAATATATGAGGTTGAGTGTGAGTGTGAGGTTGCTTGACATTTTGATGGCGTCGATTACTTCAGAGATACAGCAGAGAAACATCCCTCATGTTCCCATTTAACCCTTCACCTTGAACCTAGGCCCCCTGGTTCTCGATTCCCCTACTCTGGGCAAGAGACTCTGTGCGTTTACCCGATCTATTCCCCTCATGAGTTTGTACACCTCAATAAGATCACCCCTCATTCTCCTGCGCTCCCAGCCTGTTCAACCTCTCCCTGTAGCTCAGGCCCTCTAGTCTTGGCAACACCCTGGTAAATCTTCTCTGAACTCTTTCAAGCTGGACAACATCTTTCCCACAACATGGTGACCAAAACTGAGCACAATACTCTACATGTGGCCTCACTGGCGTCTTGTATAACTGTATAACCACCCAACTTCTATGCTCAATACTCTGACTGGTGAAGGCCAAAGTGCCGAAAGCTTTCTTGGCCACCCTATCCACTAGTGATGCCACTGTCAAGGAACCATGCACCTGTCCTCCTAGATCCCTCTGCTCTACAACACTACCCAGAGCCCTGCCATTCACTGTGTAGGTCCTGCCCGTGTTAGACTTCCAAAGTGCAACACCTCACATTTTTTCTGTATTAAATTCCATTTCAGAGGTTATGGGGAGAAGGCAGGAGAATGGGGTTAGGAGGGAAAGATAGATCGGCCATGATTGAATGGTGGAGTAGACTTGATGGGCCGAATGGCTTACTTCTGCTCCTATCGCTTATGGCCTTATAACCTTATTAACCATTCCTCAGCCCACATGCTGAACCGATTACTAGTGGGATTAATAGACTTGATGGGCCGAATGGGCCGAATACACACACTCACAACATACCCATATATATATATATACACACACACATACACACTTATTCAAAACAAACAAAACAGTGCAACAATAATAATAGTCTATTGGAGTTCAGAGCCTATACGAGGTTGTAGTGTTTAATAGCCTGATGGCTGTGAGGAAGAAACTGCTCCTGTTTCAAGCTCCTGTACCTTGTTCCCGATGGTAGGGGTGAGATGAGTGTGTGGCCAGGATGGTGTGGGTCTCTGATGATGCTGGCTGCCTTTTTGAGGCAGCGACTGCGATAAATCCCCTCGATGGTGTGGAGGCCAGAGCCGGTGATGAACTGGGCAGTGGTCACAACTTTCTGCGGCCTTTTCCACTCCTGGGCGCTCAAGTTGCCGAACCAGGCCATGATGCAAGCAGTCAATATACTCTCTGTAGATGTTCAAGAGGAAGCATTGGTCTGCAAGGAAGAATTACAAATGCCTGAGTTAACTTCCAATTGCAGCTCACCAAAAAGATTATTGCATTGAACCGTTGGTGATTATTTATTGCTGGTTCCCATGCTCTGATCACTTCGGCTTTTAATGTAAATTTGTTTCCCCTTGCCTCAACTCAACTGAAGAGTGAAAGTTTAACCATACAGTTTGGTTTTGTGATGAAGCATAGAAACAGTCCTTTCAGCCCACCGAGTCCGTGCCATCCATCGACCACCCGTTCACACTAGTTTTATGTTATCCCACTTTCCCATGCACTCCCTACACAATTTACAGAGGGGCCAATTAGGCTACAAACCCGCACGTCTTTAGAATGAGGGAGGAAACCGGAGCATTGACCACTAGGGTGCAGAAACATAGAAACATTGAAAATGGGTGCATTCGTCCCTTCGAGCCAGGAGTGGGATAACGTAGAACTGGTGCGAATGAGTGATCGATGGTCGGCGTGAACGTATTGGGCCGTAGGGCCTGTTTCAATGCAGTATCCCTAGGTAATCGGCCCCCTGTAAATTGCCCCCCTAGCGTGTAGGGAGTGGATGAGAAAGCGGGATAGCATGGAACTAGTGTGAACGGGCGACCGATGGTCGGCATGGACTCGGTGGGCCGAAGGGCCTGTTTCCAAACGATATCTGTAAACAGAAACGGAAATAGCAGAGATACCAAGTCAACTTTGCCAACAAAGTGAGGAACTAGGGCCAGGCCATAGTTAGGTACTTGTGGTGTTTCTGTGGCCTCGTGCAATGTGACGTTTAGAGATACAGCACGGAAACAGGCACTTCGGCCCATTAACACTATCCTACACACACTAAGGAACATTTTTTTTTAAACATTTGTACCAACCCAAGGAAGGACTTTCCTGCGATTGAGTGAGTGCAGCATAGGTTTACAAGGTTAATTCCCGGGATGGCGGGGCTGTCATAGGCTGAGAGAATGGAGCGGCTGGGCTTGTACACTCTGGAGTTTAGAAGGATGAGAGGGGATCTCAGTGAAACATATAAGATTGTTAAGGGTTTGGACACGCTAGAGGCAGGAAACGTGTTCCCGATGTTGGGGAGTCCAGAACCAGGGGCCACAGTTTAAGAATAAGGAGTAAGCCATTTAGAACGGAGACGAGGAAACACTTTCTCTCACAGAGAGTGGTGAGTCTGTGGAATTCTCTGCCTCAGAGGGCGGTGGAGGCCGGTTCTCTGGATACTTTCAAGAGAGAGCTAGATAGGGCTCTTAAAGATAGCGGAGTCAGGGGATACGGGGAGAAGGCAGGAACGGGGTACTGATTGGGGATGATCAGCCATGATCACATTGAACGGCGGTGCTGGCCCAAAGGGCTGAATGGCCTACTCCTGCACTGATTGTCTATTAACCTACAAACCTGTGCGTCTTTGGAGTGCAGGAGGACATCGAATATCTCGGTCAAAACCCACGCAGGTGACGGGGAGAACGTCACGGGTAAGGGACTGTATTCGTACCAAGTTACAAATCTGGCCACAACAGTCTGAAGAAGGGTCTCGACCCGAAATGTCGCCCGTTCATTCTCTCCAGATGCTGCCTGTCCCGCTGAGTTACTCCAGCGTTTTGTGTTTATCTTCTGCCCACAATAGTTTACCTTCGTTTAGTTTGGTTCAGAGATACAGCGCGGACACGGGCCCTTCGGCCCACCGAGTCTGCGCCGACCAGCGATCCCCGCATGCTTACACTATCTTACACACATTAAGGACAATTTTCAATTTTACCAAAGCCAAAACCTGCACGTCTTTGGAGTTTGGGAGGAAACCAGAGAAAACCCATGTGGTCACTGGAAGAACGTACAAACTCTGTACAGACAGCACCCACAGTCAGGATGGAACCCGGGTCTCTGCCGCTGTGAGGCTGGGAATACTGTAGCTGGGTATAATGTGATTAATAATATACAGCCCACACCTGCCAATTCAAAGTTTAAAGGAGTCCACAGTTACAGGTTGGGGTATTTTTACTGATTCCTTTCAATAGTTTAATAAGAAAGTGTTTCAAATAACTGAAAGGAATGTGTGGCACAGAGACACAGCTGGTAGAGAGAGCCACTGCCTCACAGCACCAGAGACCCAGGTTTGAACTTCACCTTGGGTGCTGCCTGTCTGTGGAGTTTACATGTTGTGTCCAGCACACTTTGCGTCCTCGCTTTCCCTCTCTCTGTGTCCTTCCCCCACCCTAGTTCTCCGACTAGTTTCACTGTCCTCCTGATCATTTTACTGTTTGTACACCTCGTTGTCACCTTCCCCTCAGCCAACAATGAACCCTTCAGCATTTCCTTATCATTGTTTGCTTTGATCTGTTGTTTTCACGCCTTAACCTTCCATATTTCTAGTTTCCCTCTCCTCAGACTCGACCCATTCGGCCCATCAAATCTACTCCGCAATTCAATCACGGCTGATCTATCTTTCCCTCTCAACCCCATTCTCCTGCCTTCTCCCCATAACCCCTGACACCCGTACTAATCGAGAATCTGTCAAACTCTGCCTTAAAAAATATCCATTGACTTGGCCTCCACAGCCGTCTGGCAATGATTTCCACAGATTCACCACGCTCTGACTAAAGACATTTCTGCTTATCTCCTTTGTAATGGTTCGTTCTTTTATTCTGAGGCTGTGCCCTCTGGTCTTAGACTCTCCCACTAGTGGGAACATCCTCTCCACATCCACTCTATCCAGGCCATTCACTATTTAGTAAGTTTTTCCCCCCTCATCCTTCTAAACTCCGGCGAGTCCAGGCCCAGTGCTGTCAAACGCTCATCATATGTTAGCCCACTCATTCCTGGGATCATTCTTGTAAAGCTCAGATCCAGGGACAGTTTCTTCCCAGCTGTTATCAGGGACTGAGTCATCCTACCACAACTGGAGAGCAGTGCTGAACTACAATCTACCTCATTGCTGACCCTCAGACTATCCTTGACTGGACTTTGCTGGCTTTACCTTGCACTAAACGTTATTCCCTTATCATGCATCCATGCACTGTGGACGGCTCGATTGTAATCACGTTTTGTCTTTCCGCTGACTGGTTAGCATGCTACAAAAGCTTTTCACTGTACCCCGGTACACGTGACCATAAACTAAACTGAAACTGTAAACCTCCTCTGGACCCTCTCCAATGGCAGTTGCTAAACATGTTCATGTCTGTTGCTCTCCGACGCTGTGTAACTGAATGAGTGTGGAGTGCTGCTCAGATTAACTGGATGCTACTGTGGTAGTCAGGGTGAATCTGTTGCAAGGACAGAGAATCGACCCTCTCATGGCTGCCAGGCTATTTAAAAGACAGTGACATCAGGCCACATCAGCAACAAACAGGGGTAGATTCTAAGTCCCCAGATCAAGTGTTGCTTTATTTTAAGTTTCAGATCTAGTATACTTCTCAAGGTGACTGCATGGTACATGTGTACTGACTGTTAATAGAGCAGGGGTATGGAGTTCAAACCATAAAGCAGATGGCTTCAACCAGACGTTGACAATTAACATTGAGTAGGAAAGTACACTTTTGTCCCCGCTATGACCCAGTTCACAAAGAGTTGTAAAACGCTGAAGGGTGACTTGATCAGAACTTGTTATTTTTAAATCGTAAAGCGATTAGATGGGGGGGGGGGGACAAAGATACGACCAATCGCTTGCAAGCGAGGGAACATGACAATAAGGTTGAAGATAGACACAAAAAATCACTCTCTGACTATTTTTAAGAAGGAACTGCAAATGCTGCAAAATCGAAGATAGACAAAAATGCTGGAGAAACTCAGCGGGTGAGGCGGCATCTATGGAGCGAAGGAAATGGGCGACGTTTCTGAAAGGGTCGAGACCCGTCGCCTATTTCCTTCGCTCCATAGATGCTGCCTCACTCTAGATGACTCTCTGTTGGTCGGTGTGGGCAAGTTGGGCCGAATGGCCAGTTTCCATGCTGTGTCACCCCATGGCTTGATGTTGGTCGGTGTGGGCAAGTTGGGCCGAATGGCCAGTTTCCATGCCGTGTCACCCCATGGCTCGATGTTGGGCGGTGTGGGCAAGTTGGGCCGAATGGCCAGTTTCCATGCCGTGTCACCCCATGGCTCGATGTTGGGCGGTGTGGGCAAGTTGGGCCGAATGGCCAGTTTCCATGCCGTGTCACCCCATGGCTCGATGTTGGTCGGTGTGGGCAAGTTGGGCCGAATGGCCAGTTTCCATGCCGTGTCACCCCATGGCTCGATGTTGGTCGGTGTTGGGCCGTCGGGGGCAATTTCAACGCCGTCCATGTTAGTCGGCGTCGTTTTAGCTGAGCAACTCCGTGACTCCCTCAATGCCATTCCCCAAATAGTTTGCATAGCTTTCTACGGCTGCAGATGAGATGCAAGCACGCTATGCTGGTGTCTTTCGGGCTTGTAATTGTCGCTTCGCGTTCTACCTGTCCACAGGTGGGGACTCCCTTTGTCACCCGGGGCTGTCTTTGGACAACTCCCCGTGCGTCATTGGAGCCCCGCGGACGTCACGGGGGGGGGCAGCCCGAGGCTGGGGCTGCGGCCAATGGGAGCGAAGGGCGGTGAAGCCGCGCCCCCCCGTCAATTTCACCCCCCTCCTCTGACGTCATAGCTTGTTCATTACAGTGAAATTGACAAGAGAGATTCCCAGAAGCAGGAAGTCAGTCCGGCATAAGTGCCCCAGATCCATCACAGCTCTGCAGATGGCACAAACCCGATACCACCACCACTACTACAATAACCACCACCACGACTGTAAAGCTGTGCAGCTGCAATCACCCTCTGGGATTTAAAACAAAAAAAATCTATACCTCATTTTGATCTGGATTCATTTCATTAAAAAAAAAAATCAGATAAATATATAGTGCCATCAGGTATGTACTGCTTGTTGTCTTAGTTTTTCTTTCGTACGGGGTTAAAAAAAAAGTAATGTTATCTTTGCACGTGTTTTTTCCCCCCGTGTTTTTTGTTTGTAAATGTTAAAATAAGTCAAAGAATGTGAATGGCGAGTTGCGGCATTATTTCTACACTACTCACGGCGCTATCTTAAGCGATGTTTATGTTGCACAGCGCGAACGTTTGACCAGCTTCTGTCTTGGTAATGTCGTCTGCACAGAATTCAGTTTGGTCGTTTTCGAAGCGGGTGTCGGAGAACATAACGTTTGGATCAGCATGCAAGGGGGGGAGGAGGGGGGAGAAGAGTGGCACGGATTCGCAAAGTCAGTGTTTCAATGCAGTGACCCGAGGTCGGGTTAGCAGAGTTACTGAGGAATAAGACCTGCTGCATGCAGTCCGAGAATGATTTGTCTGTAAATATTGGGGAAATTAGTTTGCCATTGGGTCCACTTCAGCTCTCTGCCATCCAGCGGTGTAACTCTCTGCGTGCGATAGTTATGGGCAAATGCATTGTTGGGATATGGAAGGCGTTTTTTTTTAATTGCAAACCATCTAAAACATAGTGCACATGACATTGGGAGGGGATTAGAAAATAGATCTCCGGTAACATGGTGCCTGAGACAGCTGAGAGATTGCTACCAAGTCAGTGAGACGTGCCAGCAATCCAGTAGTGGTCTTATTTTTAGACCTGGTCCCTTGCAAAAGATGAGTAGCACTTCATTCTCCTGAACCCTGGCGCTGGCCAATATCCAGATTCTTGCCCAAGTGGCCGTTTGTGCGTCTGGAGCAGTCAGCATTGACCAGCAGTTCAAAATGGAGACGAGGAGGGATTTCTTTAGATAGGCACAAAGTGCTGGAGTAACTCAGCGGGACAGGCAGCATCTCTGGGGAGAAGGAATGGATGGCGTTTCGGGTCGAGACCCTTCTGCTCTTTAGACAGAGGGTGGTGAATCTGCGGAACTCATTGCCACATGCGGCTATGGAGGCCACAACGTTGGGTATGTTTAAGGCAGAGATTGCTAGGTTCTCGATTAGGAAAAGCGTCGAAGGTTACGGGGAGAAGGCAGGAGATTGGAGTTGAGAGGGAAAGATAGATCAGCCATGATAGAATGGTGGAGTAGACCTGATGGGCTGAATGGCCTAATTCTGCTCTTATGTCTTACGGTCTAATTCAGCCAGAGATAGTGCCATACCATAAGTCCAATTCCTGAACCAAAACCCACCCAGTTCCTACTTCCCAGCAGGGATTGAATGGATGGAAGGGAATGTTGCTGCCAATTGGAGTCCAGTGGAGACCACCTAACTCAATCCAAACTGGGACTTTAGTTTGGGGGATTACTAAACTGCACGGCTAACAGACTCGAGCAACTAAACTACCTCGGACGGTATTTCCAATTAAATATATATTTAAAAACACATGCCGTAAATCACTAATAAAATTATACGACAGTTAAAATAACACAAGGTTGGCATAAATATTTTGTTTGGAGTTGGAATCGTTGTTGTGGTGGAATGGAATTTTCAAGATTCAAGAGAGTTTATTGTCATTGTCCTATCTGGGACACATGACATTCTTGCTTTGCTTCAGCACAACAGAACATCGTAGACATAAATAATACAGAACAGATCAGTGTGTCCATATACCATTGAAAACACACACACACACACACACACACACACACACACACACACACACACACACACACACACACACACACACACACACACACACACACACACACACACACACACACACACACACACACACACACACAAAAATAGGCTAATTAAAGTTCAGATTTTTCTTTGAGTTGAGTTTAATAGTCCGATGGCTGTGGGGAAGCAGCTGTTCCTGAACCTGGATGTTGCAGATTTCAGGCTCCTGTACCTTCTACATGAAGGCAGCGGGGAGATGAGTGTGTGGCCAGGGTGGTGTGGGTCCTTGATGATGCTGCCAGCCTTTTTGAGGCAGCGACTGCGATAGATCCCCTCGATGGTGGGGAGGTCAGAGCCGATGATGGACTGGGCAGTGTTTACAACTTTCTGTAACCAGGGCGCTCCACAATGCAACCGGTCAGCATGCTCTCTTCTGTGCATCTGTTTTGATATGCAGATGATTTTTTTTAAAGACCAAGAAAATGTATGTGTGTGACCAAATTTGATATGTAAAATATTTTAAGATACAAATGTATGCTGAATATTTAAGAGAGGAATCGTGAAATCCAGGGTATGCATTTTTGCCGAATGTCTTTGACCACTGGGAGGATGGCTGGTGACAAGTGTAAATCTAAGCAGATTAACAGGTGGCTTTATAGATAGTAATGTGACGCCCATCGCCACTGAAAGAGCAGCGCTACTTTTACTTTTTTAAATGTCCCATTGACTGTTAAGAACCCAGCTTGATTTAAAAGCAGCCAGTGATTTAAAAACATCTTATTGGAAAGTGTGTTAGTGCAGTGTCGGGCAACTGAACTGTTCTCTCAGCAGCTGGAGTGCAGTCCTGACCTCCCACCTAGCTGATTGGAGACCTCTGTTCCAATCATTCACAATTGTCAATTGCACCGATGTGCAGTGAAAAGATTTTTTTGTTTAGTGCAGGATAAAGTCCGATTAAAGATGGTCCGAGGGTCTCCTAATGACATGACAGTTCAGTTGCCTGATAACAATCCAGTTGCCTAAATATTATACCCTTTATCTTGTATCTGGACACTTTGGACGACTCGATTGTCATCAATCATGTACAGTCTTGTCTTTGCCTGGATAGCACTTGACAAAGGTTTTTCGCTTGTGACAATCATAAACCAATCTAAGGCATGAATGTGTTGCAGAACGGCAGGGCATTTAGTGTGCTGGCTGTTGTTAATGTTTTGGATGATCAGCCTCTTGTGTTAAGGACAGGGTGTGGCATGAGTTATGAATCACTGAGTCGATGGCATTATCAGTTTGAAGGTGCGGCAATGTTTGGGCCAACCGTTTTTTAGCCCTGAACGTCCCCGTTCCCCCCCCCCCCCCCCCCCCCCCCGAAGGCCGTGATCTTCGATTGAGGTCTGCTCCAAGTTTATTCCTCCCCTGAGGAAATCTGTGACAGGGATTCGGGGAGGACCGGCTGATTTCCCTTCCTGTCCCCACCCTTCACACCCACAGCATCCGAGCCCCCGCCCTTCATTCTGCATCTCCAACGACCCTCCACAACTCCAGCTTAACATTTATGGGAAGATCGGCACAAAATGCTGGAGTGACTCCGCGGGCCAGGCAGCATCTTTGCAGAGAAGGGATGGGTGACGATTCGGGTCTGAAGACTGAAGAAGGGTCTCGACCCGAAACATCACCCATTCCTTCTCTCCAAAGATGCTGCCGGTCCCGCTGAGTTACTCCAGCATGTTGTGCCTTATTTTGTCTTCGGTTTAAACCAGCATCTGCAGTTCCTCCCTACGCAAAGAGACAGGTCATAGAGGTAGAACAATATAGGGCTGGAGAAACTCGATAGGTCAGTCAGCATCTATAGAGGGATTGGCCTGGTGATATTTCTGATCGGAACCCTCCATCACTCTGAAGAAGGTTCCTGACCAAAAGTGCCATGTGTTCCATTTTCCTCCACATACGCTGCCTGACTTGTTGAGTTCCTCCAGCGCTTTGTGTTTTTTTTCTTTGCTCAAGAGTCCAGCATCTGCAGTTCCTCGTGTTTCAAAGAAGGAGGGCTGTGTGTAAGGAAGGGGAGGGAAGTGTAGCAATGTTACAACATTTCGAGATTTAAAAAAATCAAGTCTGCAATTTATCCCATCAGATAAAGCATAAAAAGAAGTTTAATTTGACACCTAATTCACTTTCATATCTTCAGTATTAAAAAAGTTATGGCCATTTTCATACTCGGAAATTAGCATCTTGTTCCCCATTGCTTTTCCATTGACTTAACACAAAAGCTGTGATCGAGGACAGTCAAAAGCCCATAACTTTCTTAAAAATTAAGAGAACTGAAAGTTTCAGTTATTATAGATTGAAGCATTCTGAAACAAATATGAAACAATCTTTCTTGGATGACCTGAAATTAAAGCATATAATTAGTTAGTTACCCAATTGTAGCTAATTACAAAATTCAATTACTAGATCTAAACATCTATCCATTTCTTAAGAAAAGATTAACATTTTTAAATAGCCTAAGTGTCCAAATAACATTCACACTAGAATTCACAATATAAAATGATTTTTAAATCTCATTGTCACGAATTCATAGGCCAAATGGAAGGAATTTAGTGTTTAATTCCTGTAAATTAATGGGCATTTAAATCATCTTGCCAGTGGGATTTTATAGAACGCGATCGATTGGAACGTTGCGGTGAATTTAAACCCCATAACGGCAGGAAAAATACTGCCGGTTCGTATCTTTTCTAAGTCACCTTTTCGCAACATGAAATTTTGATTAAAGGCATCCTAAGAAGCAAGTTTATATGTAAAAATAAACGGCGTACCTTGCCTTGTCCCCTACGTGAGATCCGTCCCGTTGTCGGCGTTCATGGCTTTAGACGATTTTTAATTCACTCCTGCTAATAAATTATCCAGCGTAGTTTAAAAATAACTTCATAAAACAAATGTCGGAGCGATTTCTCTTCAGCAATTAAACACCCTGAGAAAAATCGATTTGAACAGGCTGGGGAAAACCACATTTGAAACCCGCCCCCCTCTCAAAGGCGGCAAAGTTGCGCACACGGGCAGTGGAAGAACTGCAGCGCCGCTCAAGGTAAGTTTTGTAACATACCTAGGAAGTGGACGGGTTTAGTGGAGGAAGGAACTGCCAGATGCCGGTTTAGACTGAAGGTGGACACAAAGCTGGAGTAACTCAGTGGGACAGGCAGCATCTCTGGAGAGAAGGAATGGGTGACGTTTCGGGTCGAGACCCTTCTTCAGACTTCTCGATCAGAAACGTCACCCATTCCTTCCCTCCAGAGATGCTGCCTGTCCCGATGAGTTACTCCAGCATTTTGTGTCCATCTAAGGACAAGATTAGCGAGTGATATTGAGAAATGGTGGTTGTTGAGCATTTTTAAACTTGGGGACTGTCAACTGGGAGCCCAGTTATATACCTGTAGGTGGCACAGGATTATATGTGAGCGAGAGATTAATTCCGCACAGCAGGGCTTTTCAATGTAGATGGGTTTTAATGAATGAAACAATGACCTTAGCAGGCAGCCAGAAGGGAACCTACGTTCCATTTGACCCAACCTTCATGTCTCGCTGTGTAGGAAGGAACTGCAGATGCTGGTTTACACCGAAGACAAGCGTAAAATGCTGGAGTAACTCAGCAGCTCAGGCAGCTTCTCTGGAGGAAAGGAATATCAGAATGGGGCCACACGCAAATTGGAGGAACAACACCTCATATTTCATCTCGGCAGCTTACATCCCAGAGGAATGAATATTGATGTCTCTAATTTCAAGTACATTCCCTCTCTCTCTACCGCTTCCCCCACCCTAGACGTCCTGCTAGTTTCACTGTTCGCATCCCCTCATTATCATCTCCTCCACAGCCAACAATGGACCATTGTGAGTTCTTTGGCTATCGGTGCCAGCTCTGATTTTGTTCTGTACCCTTTCCCTCTCCCTCCGACTCCCAGTCTGAAGAAGGGTCTCGACCCGAAATGTCGCCTATTCCGTTTTCAAGAGATGCTGCCTGTCCTGTTGAGTTACTCCAGCACATTATGTTTGTCTTCGGTGTAAACCAGCATCTGCAGTTCCTTCCTACACATGAAGGTCGGGTCAAACCCAAGGGTCAGCTTTTTCACTCGGAGGGTGGTGGGCATATGGAACAAGCTGCCGGAGGAGGTAGATGAGACGGGTACAACAGCAGCAATTCAAAGACACTTGGACAGGTACATGGATAGGAAAGATTTAGAGGGATATGGGCCAAACGCGGGCAGATGGGACTAGTGTAGATGGGGCATGTTGGCCGTTGTGGGCACGTTGGGCTAAAGATTTCCGTGATGTATGACCCTATTTGTTCCTGGCTTACACACCCCCACTCCTTCCCGGAGCAGCTTGCCACAGGGTGGAGACCCCCGGAACCCCTTAGCAATATAGAAACACAGAAAAATAGGTGCAGGAGTATACCATTCGGCCATTTGAGCCAGCATCGCCATTCAATAAGATCATGGCTGATCATCCTAATTCCGTTAGCCCCAAGAGCTAAATCTCCCTTGAAGAAGGATCCCGACCCGAATCATCATCTGATCATTTCCTTCACAGACGCTGCCTGACGCGCTGAGTTCCTCCAGCGCTTTGCGTTTTTTCTCTTTGCTCATCTGAGGGATGGCACGTGATAATGCTGTAAGGCGCTGCAATGTGGGCGGTTCCGCTTTGGGTTGGAGTGGGTGGCTGTTGTTGCTGGTGTTTGTATGTACTTATTGCCATAGATAAGTACATACAAACTTACAGCTGAGGAAGGCAGTCTGAGTCCCTGAGAGAACATGTAGTCATCCCCAGGAGATCGACCCTCCGCAGTAGACCAGTGAAAGGTCCTCTCCATACCATCATGGCCTAGGCAACACTGTCTGGTTGTTCGGCCTGACACCACATAGAAACATAGAACATAGGTGCAGGAGGAGGCCATTCGGCCCTTTGCGCCAGCACTGCCATTCAATATGATCACTGCTGATCATGCAGAATCAGTACCCCGTTCCTGCTACTCCCATTGTCCCATCCTCCAAAGCTGATCCAGCTCTCCTTCCCTCCTGAAGAAGGGTCTCGACCCAAAACGTCACCCATTCCTTCTCTCCAGAGATGCTGCCTGACTCACTGAGTTACTCCAGCTTTTTGTGTCTATCTTCACTTTAAACCAGCATCTGCAGTTCCTTCCTACACACTCCTTCCCAGCTTCCCCCCCCCCCCCCCTTCCTCCCCCAGCACTTCAATCAGTCCGACGAATGAGCAGAGTGATTGGACCTGACCCGACACGTCGCCTGTTCATTTCCCCTCACAGATGCTGCCTGATCTGCTGAGTTACCACAGCACTCTGTGTTCTATGCAAGATTCCAGCATCTGCTGTTCTGTTGTGTCTGAGCCTTAAAAGGCATTGATCTAAATGAAATGAAATGTTTGATATTGGAGAAGCAATCTTCTGCCAAAGGCGATGGGGGAGAGGGGGGGGGGGGGGGGGGGGGGGGCACTTAAACATCTTAAAACTGAGAGTGTGCAAAATTTATTAAGTGATAGGATTATGGCTCGGGGAAATGAGGTTTGTAAATCAAGTTGATATTGATCAGCTTTGAATGGGAACGGGCTGGGGGGAATAAATAGCCCCTTTCTATTTATATGGTGCTATCTTTTTACTGGTGTCAATTTCAGACATCTTCATGTCCGAACGCTAAACATAGGTTTAAAGTGAACGGGGAACGATTGAATCCGAAACCAAGGGGCATCCTATTCTTGCACAAAGGATGGCAGGTGTATGGAACGAGCTGCCGGAGGAAGAGGTAGCCGAGGCAGCTGCTTTCGTAGCGTTTAGAGAAAGCACCGCGTCTCGGCTGTTTGACACCGTCAGTGCCCCCGCACGTCACCGCGAAAGTTGAGCATATCTTTTCCCAGTTTCTGCCCTTCAAAAATATAAATAAAATCTTCGGATGGCAGCAGCTATCAATATTTGAGAAGGAGATGATATGGGCTTTGATATTCCTACTTCTATATCAGTGTGCTGACAAGTGGCACCTGTGTACTCAGTGTACTCGGAGTGTCTGCTGTCATTCCGCCAACACCATTGCTTGGACAGCAGCCTAGTTTAGTTTGGAGATACAGCGCGGAAACAGGCCCTTCGGCCCACCGAGTCTGTGCTGACCAGCGATCCCCGCACACTAACACTATCCTACACACACTCGGGACAATTTACAATTTACAATTATCGCAAGCCAATTAACCGACAAACCTGCACGTCCTGATGGGCTGAATGGCCTAATTCTGCTCCCATCGCTTATGAACTTGTGTCACTGGGAGAGCGTACAGACTCCCCGCAGTTAGACAAACACGTTATCAAATTAAGAGTGGTGTTGATGTGTAAAACACATGACCATCTCAAGAAATTAACCCTTCATCCCTGTGGTTCAATATAATGTTTGTCATTCTATTTTCACCTGCCTCGTGGTCGGTATTTCTCAAGTGATATTGGTGAAGGGGGACTAGAACAGTCGGTGACCTGACTCTGCTGTGACATGTTCTGCTTTCAGAGATGCCTTGTCTTCAGGCACAATATGCGACGATGCCACAATGTGGAGGACCCTACGAAGACCACCCTTCTGACTTTTTGACTTCGGAGTTTGTCAAGTTTGGCATGGACCTCTCGGCCACGGAGATCGCCGCTGCCACCACCTCTCTGCCCAGCTTCAACACCTTCATTGACAGCAACAATGGCGACTTCGATGCGTACCTGTACCAACTAATGGTTTCCAACCAGCAGTCTCCATTTAAAATGGAGGACGTTCAGATGTTTGGCTGTTACCCAGGCTCGATCAACATGCACTTGGAGGAGGTGACGCCTCCGTGTGGACCTTCGCAGTACTACAACGGGTCCTGCTCCATCCCTGCGTCCTCAACCCCTGGTTTCCAGATGCAGCAAGTGTCCATTTGGGATGACGCTTTCCCTCATCATTCGCTCCAGTACGGCGAGGTGGATCACTTGTTGGATCAGCCCAAGAACGTTTCCCAACTTTCCTTCTTCTCCTTCAAGCAGTTGCCTTCGGAGTCCCCTGGTCCACATTGCCACATGAGGTTGGATGCGTGCCCCCACGGACCGAATACTGTCCACCAGCTAGTCGACACCATGTCTTACGATATCGCCAACCAAGCCTCTATGACTTTCCCCCCCTTGCCGATGGACCACGGAGCGCGGATCTTGGACAGTCCCATTGTAATAGATAACCCCATCCCCTCTCCGCCTGCCCGGAACGCCCCTTCCAGTGAAGGTCAGTGTGCTGTGTGCGGGGATAATGCTTCATGCCAACATTATGGTGTGCGAACCTGTGAAGGGTGCAAAGGCTTCTTCAAGGTATTTGACTAATTATTTGAACCTTAACAATAACTGGGGTTGATTTTAATTCTGTGTGATAATACAAACTGGGTCATCGTGCATTACCTCGGTTGTTTTGCATATTTAAAAAAATGTTATTACTGTTCACCCCCCCCCCCCCCCCCCCCCATCAGTTTCGCTGTCCTCCCGTTTATACGTTCCTACTTTCCACCAGGCAGTGCAGCGGGTAGTGCTGCTGCCTCACGCCGCCAGAGACTCCGGACCTCTGGAGCTGCAGAGTTTGGACGTGCTCCCTGTGACCGCGTGGTTTGCGTAGGTTCACAAGTCAACGGAGCCGAATTGGGCCATTCGGCCCATCAAGTCTACTCCGCCATTCAATCATGGCTGATCTATCTCTCCCTCTCAACCCCATTCTCCTGCCTTCTCCCCATAACCCCTGACACCCGTACACATCAAGAATCTATCAATCTCCGCCTTAAAAATATCCGCTAACTTGGCCTCCACAGCCGTCTGTGGCAATGAATTCCACAGATTCACCACCTTCTGACTAAATAAATTCCTCCTCATCTCATTTCTAAAGATACGTCCTTTTATTCTGAGGCTGTGCCCTCTGGTCCTAGACTCTCCCACTAGTGGAAACATTCTCTCCACATCCACCCTATCCAGGCCTTTCACTGGCATTTTGGCATTCCAGCACGTTGCAGAAGTTGAATAAAACACAAAGTGCTGGATGATCCCAGCAGGTCGGGCAGCATTGTGGAGGGAATGGGTAGGTGATGTTTTGGGTCGGGACCCTTCTTCAGACTGATCATACAAGAGATGGGGGCAGAACAAAGCAGGTTCATGTGCACCTCATCTACTGCATCAGGAGATCATGATGTGGCCTCATGTACATCAGCGAGACCAAGCGTAGACTCGGCGACCGTTTTGCCGAAAATTTGTGCTTGGTCCGCCAAGGCCTGCTCGATCTCCTGGGTGCCATCCATTTTGACTCCCCTTCCCATTCCCACACTGACCTTTATGTCCTGGCCCTCCTCCATTGGTAAAGTAAGGCCACATGCAAACTGGAGGAACACCACCTCATATTCAGTTTGGACAGCTTCCACCCCAACGGTATGAACATTGAAGATAGACACAAAATGCTGGAGTAACTCAGCGGGTCAGGCAGCATCTCTGGAGAAAATGAGTAGGGACCCTTCTTCAGACAGAGTCGGGAGAGGGAAACTAGAGGTATGAAAAGGGACAGAAGAAATCGGAGCACGACCAAGAAAAGGAAAGGTGGAGCCCACAATGGTCCATTGTTGGCTGTGGGGAGGGGTGATAACGTGTGGGTACAAACAGTGAAATTAAGCAGGATGACAGTGAAACTAGTACGACGATTAGGGTGGGGGAGGGGCGGAGAGAGAGGGGATGCGAGGGTTACTTGAAGTTGGAGAAGTCAATGTTCATGCCGCTGGGGTGTAAGCTGCCCGAGCAAAATATGAGGTGCTGTTCATCAAATTTGCATGTGGCCTCGCTCTGACAGTGGAGGAGGCCCAGGACAGAAAGGTTCACGTGGGGATGGGAAGGGACTTAAAGTGTTTGGCAACCGGGAGATCACGTAGGCCAATGCGGGCTGAGCGGAGGTGTTTAGCGAAACGATCGCCCAGTCTGCGCTTGGTCTCGCCGATGTATAGAAGCCCACACCTGGAACAGCAGGTACAGCAGATGAGGTTGGGGGAGGTGCCTCACCTGAAAGGACTGTCGGGGTCCCTGGACGGAGTCGAGGGTGGAGGTACAGGGACAGGTGTTGCATCTTCTCCCATTCTCAAATTTCACATAATTCCCCCCTAACCCCCTCTCTCGTTTCAACCATTTCAGAACTAAATGTTCTGCCAATATAATACATCCCCTTCCAGCTGTAACCTTTCCTCCAGCTTCACATTTCACTCCTCTTTCCTCCTTGTCTTTCGCCCTTTTGTCTCCTATTCATCTCCAGCCTCTGTCCACCCATCTGGCAATCAAACCCCCCCCCCCCCCCCCCTTCACCTGTATCCACCTATCACTCGCCAGGTTTTGTCTGCCCCCGCCCAACCCCCTCCCTGACTAAAATGAGGGTCCCGGACCCAAAATGTCGTCTGTCCATTACCTCCACAGATGCTGCCTGGCCTGCTGAGTTCCACCAGCAGTGTGTGTGTGTGCGTGCAAGCGTGCCTACAACAGCTCAAGCAAAATGCTAGCTATCACTTGGAACATTGTGCCACGAAGGATCTTCATGGGCCTGTGCAACTTAGGCAATTTTTTTAGGCAACTACAGGCGACTAGTTTGTCGCCACATGTTCGCCGGAAGTCGTCTCCTCAGTCGCGCAAAAAGTCGTAGCGTCTTTCTGGTCGCCGCTAAATTTTCAACATGTTGAAACATTTTCGGCGACAGTGGGTTTGGCGCCAATGCGCGTAGCTTGACTTTTCCTGACGTAGGTGCTGTTGTAGGTAGTCGCCAGGATGTTGGCGGTTTTTTGGCGACCTGCTACGACTATGATAGTCGCCGGCAGTTGGCAAAAATATTCGCCAAGTGGGGCATTGGTAAAGTGCACGTCCCCAGCATTATGGCGAAGAGCTTGGAGAATGAAGATTCAGTTGAGCAGTTTGCATAACCAGGGTTCCCTGTACTGTCGCACTCGCCTCTCTGCTTGTTCTTGCTGCTCCCCGCACATTGCCTTTCTTTCACATGGTTTTCTCACGCACGGGTCCACCATTCCAGCTTTGATCTTTAGCATTACCTACCCTCAGCCACGATCCAATTCCCCATGGCTCTGAGAGTTGATGTAGCTGTGGATGGAAACATGATATGATTTGATTTTATTACTTGTCATTCGAACCTCAGAGAGGCTCGAACGAAACTCCGTTTCTACAAGCCGGACAAACAGAACAATTCATAAGAAAATACACAGACAATTCAATTCACACAAACATCCATCACAGTGAATCTCCTCCTCACTGTGATGGAAGGCAAAGTCTTCTCTCTCCCCCGCACCATTTCTCTCCCGAGGTCGAAGCCCCAGGCGGGCACTGTTAAGTCCCACGGCCATTGAGGCCGCGCCGGGCCAGGTGATGTGCGGCCCCGCTCTAGGCCCAAACGTCACAACGTTGGAGCCCCCGGCGGGCGCTGGAATGTCCCGCGGCCATTAGAGCCGTGCCGGGCAATGTACGGCCCCGCTCCGGGTCGCTCCAACCCCGCGACACGGGCGGGAGAAGCTGTGTTGTGGGAGCTCCGGAGACCGGTCTCCCACCCGGACCCGCGAGCTCCCTACATCCCGACAGTCCACTGGTCTGCAGCTGGAGATGGAGCTCCGGAGTCGGGCCGCAGCGGCGAGCCACCACCGCTCCCCACGCTCCGAGGCCGTGACCGGCCCCACGACGGTGAGTCCGCAGCTCCGCAGGCTCCGTGACTGGAGCCCCCAGCTCGTCCCGGTCGGAGGCCGCTGGCTCCACGGTGCTAGGCCCCAACGACAACGGAGACCCGACAGGGGAAAGGTCGGATCTTCCGTGCAGGGAAGGGATTTAAAAGTTTCCCCCGCCACCCCCCCCCCCCCCCCCCCCCCCCACATATACACAGTTACAAACAATACAAAAAAAACACGAACAACTACATTTAACTAGACAAAAAATAAAAAAAGACAGACGGGCTGTAGGGGGCGCTGCAACGTGAGTCGCGCCCACCCGTAATGTTTATTACATCGTGGCCCGAAACATCTCACTGTCTTGAGTGTTGTGCAGCAGTACAGTTGCTGCCTCACAACGCCAGAGACCCGGGTTTGATCCTGACCATGGGTGCTGTCTGTACAGAGTTTGCCTGTTCTCCCCGTGGCCCACGTGGGTTTTCCCTGGGTGCGCCGGTTTCCCTTCACACTCCAAAGACGTACAGGTTTTGTAGGCTATTTGCCTTTGTTTTTTTTTAATTCTCAATTGTCCCCAGTGTGTAGGGTAGTGCTAGTGTGCATGGTGATCGCTGGTCGGCACGGACTCGGTGGGCCGAATGGCCTGTTTCTGCGCTGCGTCTCAAAAGTCTAAAAGTATAATCTGTGTAGCTTCAGGAACAGTAAACAATGGACGAGCCTCATTAGGGAGGTGCACTTTAGGAACCCCTACATATTCAAAGCCAGATAAAGTGGCGTTCTATCCCAGTGGTGCTGCCTCACAGCACCAGAGATCCTGACTGTCTGTGCTGTCTGTACGGTGTTTGTACGTTCTCTCCCCATGACCTGCGTGGGTTTCCTCCGGGCGCCCCGGTTTCCTCCCACACTCCAAAGACGTACAGGTTTGTAGGCCAATTGTTTTTTTTTTTTTTTAGTGTGTGTAGGGTCATGCTAGTGTGCGGGGATCGCTGGTCGACGCGGACTCGGTCGGCCGAAGCATCCGTTTCCGCGCTGTACCTCTAAATTCCTCCGTGGGAACACCATGCAGGATCTGAATTTTGCCTGAAGATTAAAACTCTGGTGGTGTCACCAGTCATTCCTGAGAGCACCATGTAACAAGGGCCAGAAACACAAGTGTTACAGTATCACAGCAGAGCCCACTGAGTCAATTTACAAAGCACCTCGGACATCAATGCAAACCAGAAAGGAAGACCGGCCAACTTTTGAGAAGCAGGAACAGTCTGCACTTTGCATGCCAGTCAAACCCGTGGTGTGTTAAATGCCAGGATAATTGATAACATTGAACTTTCAAACGGAAATTGTATATGCACTTGAAAAATGACCATCTGCACAAACACGGGGAAAAAGAAAGCTGGTACTAATAAGATATTGTTTCAGAAAGCTGATATGGACATGATGGGCTAACTGATTAGTGTTTGTGTCTGTGCCTGTGACTCTCTGTGTCTATCTCTGTGTCTCTCTGTGTATGTGTCTCTCTGCCTCTGTAATTAGACAGATACATGGATAGGACAGGTTTAGAGGGATATGGTCCAAATGCGGGCAGGTGGTGGTGGATGGGCCATGTTAGTAGATGTGGGCAAGTTGGGCTGAAGAGCCCGTTTGTGACTCTGTGACTGTGTCTCTCAAGGTTGTACAGTTGACCGACAGCATATTGGACACAGTGTCTGAGTTTGGCTTGCTTGCTTCAATTACTTGCACCCCACTTGTTGTCATTGTGTTGTGCAACAGTCGTGGGGGGGGGGGGGGGGAGTGAAGTTTTAGAAATACAGCACAGAAACAGGCCCTTCGGCACCGACATGCGATCCCCGCACACTAACACTATCCTACACGCACTAGGGACAATTTACCCTTGTACCGAGCCAATTAACCTACAAACCCGTACGTCTTTGGAGTGTGGGAGGAAAGCGAAGATCTCGGAGAAAACCCACGCAGGTCACGGGGAGAACGTGCCAGCCCGTAGTCAGGATCGTCTCCGGCGCTGCAAGCAGCAACTCTACCGTTTCTCCACCGTGCAACGGGCAAAAGGTGGGATGGACTTCTGATCACTGTCCTGCTCGCAACTAACTTGAACGAAAATGAGAAAGGCACAAGGAACTGCAGATTCTGGAATGCATGAAGAACTCAGAGGGTCAGGCAGCATCTTTGGAGTGAATGGAGAGGTGACGTTTTGGGTTGAGACCTGACTCACTGAGTTCCTGCAGCACTCTGTGTTTTGAATGTGACAAAACTTATCTTTGTATATCGTTCAAAGCCTCTGGTCTTCTCAACATGCTCCACAGCAAGTCAATGACCAAGCATGATCACTGGGACTTCAAATCATTCTAGTGGTGGGTATATAGAGCGAGCTGCCAGGGGAGGCGGTTGAGGCAGGGACGATCATAACATTCAAAAGACACTTGGACAGGTACATGGATAGGAAGGGTTTAGAGGTATATGGGCCAAACACAGGAACGTGGGGCTAGTGTAGATGGGCAAAAGGGTGCCGGGGCGATGGCTGCCCTGCCGGCAGTCTGTTCGTCTTTTCACTCTTTTTGTTAATTTTTAGTTTGTTTAAAGCCTTTGTTTTAATGTTCTTTGGTTTATTTTATGTGGGGAAGGGGGGAAGGGGGGGGAGGGGGAAACTTTGTTTTCAAGTTCTTACCTTCCCGGAGATGTGATCTATTTTCGGATCGCACTCTCCGGGCGCTCTGCAGCCTACCATCACTGGAAGCCACCTCGGACTGTCGTGAGCACCACCACCGCAGACTTAACATCGGGGCTGATCCCTTGCCTGGGATTGCTCCCATCGCGACCACCACGGAACCAACATCAAGGGCTCGCAGTCTCGGGTGAGGCCGAGTCGGGAGCTCCAACGTCGCAGAAGATTCGACCAGCCCCGACGCGAGGTTCGATCGCCCGGCACGGGGGAGCTGAAATCCCCCAAATGTGGGAGCTGGTCACCTCGACGCGGAGGGCCCGAACGGAGCCGGCTACAGGAGTCGCGATCGTCCCGTCAACGGGGGTTCGAGGCCCACGACCGAGGAAGAACTAAGGAAGGACTTGAACTTTATTTCACCTCCCATCACAGTGAGGGATGTGGAGGAGTCACTGTGGTGGATGTTTGTGTTAAAATGTGTTTAATTGGATGACTGACCTGGCCAATGAAATTCTTCGTGTTGCAAAACATACAGTCTGATTCTGATATTGGTACTTGTGGGCAAGTTGGGCCGAAGGTCCTGTTTCCCTGCTGTATCTCTAAAAACAATGGGGAGAGCAAATCCTGTCGTTCTTCGCAAAGGTTGGCACGGTGGCGCAGCTGGTAGAGCCACTGTCCCACAGTGCCAGTGACCCAGGTTCGATCCTGACCTCAGGTGCTGTCTGTGTGTGTATTTTGCACGTTCTCCTCCGTGTCCCATGGGCTTCCTCCGGGTGCTCCGGTTTCCTCCCACATCCGAAAGACGTGCGGGTTTGTGGGTTAATTAGCCCTCTGTCAATTGCCCAGAGTGTGTGGGCGAGTGTGGATGGTCTTTCACACTTATCGCGAAGTGTAGACAGGGCCCTGGGTTAAAGCCAAACTCATAAGGTGGCACATCTGCCCATTGCCCAAATCTCTCTCGTACTGCACAAGGAGGCACTGGCCACGATTATAGAAACATAGAAAATAGGTGCAGGAAGAGGCCATTTGGCCCTTCGAGCCAGCACCGCCATTCATTGTGATCATGGCTGATTGTCCGCTATCAATAACCCGTGCCTGCCTTCTCCCCATATCCCTTGACTCCACTAGCCCCTAGAGCTCTATCCAACTCATTGGATTATCTCAAGTTCCAGAGTGGGATTTAAATGCATAAGTTAATAATACATATTTGCACATCGATGGACATACGAGAGCATCAAGACAGAAAAACATTTTGAAGTGCAGTTTATAATTTTAGAAATGTCTATCCTGCTCGGGTAAAAAAATTACACTAGCTCTCTGTGTACAAGACATTACTTTAGAGATGCATTGGGGAAGCAGGCCCTTCAGCCCACCGATTCCGTGCCGACCAGCAATCCCCCGGTACACGGGCACCATCCTACACACACTAGGGACAATTTGCACATACACCAAGCCAATTAACCTGCAAACCTGCACGTCTTTGGAGTGTGGGAGGAAACCGGAGCACCCGGAGAAAACCCATGCGGTCACGGGGGGAGCGTACCCGCAGTCTGGATCGAACCCGGGTCGCTAGCGCTGGGAGGCAGCAACTCTACTGCCGCCCTACTTGAGGCGTTCAAGAAAGAATTGCTGAAAGTAATTCCCAGAAAATAATGCTTCTTTCAAATGTTTCATTGTTTGGGAGTGGGGATTTGACCTTCCAATGGGATATAATGGAAACTGGAGTATATTTGTGTTTTTATACCAAATCTGCATTAAGGCATAATTTTTCTTTTTTCAAATGCTTCTTTCATATCTGCGGAGCATAAAATAATGTGAATTTAGCCCCAAGGCTAATGTTGTGTGAGTCTGTTCATTTTTGGACTGACTCTCTGGGGAAAAAGCTTCCCTGGGTCACTGAGCGTACAAGTGTAAGTCAAGTGGCTTTTAGTCATGCACTGTTCATTGACGAAAGAGAGGGGAGAAGTGAGTATGAGAGAGAGAGAGAGAGAGAGATTGAACCAGTGAGATAATAATAATGATACATTTTATTTGTATAGCACATTGAAAAACAACTCCCATTGACCAAAGTGCTTCACATCAGTGCAGGTACTAACGTGCCACATACAACGGTACACAGGCCTAACAATACATACATACACTGTTTACAGCGCCCCCTCAGAGGGACTCAAAAACGCTAGGGAGTAGAAATAGGTTTTGAGCCTCGATTTAAAGGAGTCGATGGAGGGGGCAGTTCTGATGAGGAGCGGGATGCTGCTGTTCCACAGTCTAGGTGCTGCAACCGCAAAAGCGCGGTCGCCCCTGAGCTTAAACCTGGACCGCGGGATAGTCAGTAGCCCCAAGCCGGCCGACCTGAGGGACCTGGGGGTGGAATGGTGGGTTAGAAGATTTTTGGTATCGGGGGGGGGGGGGAGGGGCAAGCCTGTTAAGGGCTTTGTATACAAATAAGAGGAGCTTGAAGTGGATTCTGTACCGTACTGGGAGCCAGTGGAGAGAGGCCAGGATCAGGGTGATGTGGTCCCTTTTACGGGTGCCCGTCGGAAGTCTCGCTGCGGAGCTTTGAACCAATTGCAGGCGGGACAGGGATGATTGGCAGATGCCAGTGTATAGGGAGTTGCAGTAGTCAAGGCGGGAGGAGATGAATGCGTGGATGATTTCTTTCAAGGACGTCGATTTGGAGGAATGGTTTGATTTTAGCTATGGTGCGAAGCTGGAAGAAACCAGCTTTTACCACAGATAAGATGCTGATCAGGAATTCCACCCAGGGGTGACGTTTGCAGCACCAGTATTCATTATTCAGCATTGCCAAGCTTGTAACTGTGAATGGAAGCAATGTGCTATCACCCTGCAAGTCCTAGAACAGTGTGTAGGAAGGAACTGCAGATGCTGGTTTACACCGAAGATAGACACAAAATGCTGGCGTAACTCAGCGGGCCAGGCAGCATCTCTGGAGGGAAGGAATGGGTGACGTTTCAGGTCGAGACATTTCTTCAACGGTGATTATGTGCAACCGCAGCCCAAAGCCATGAAACAGGCAGCGCCAAAACAGGCCGGCGATCCCCACAAATGAACACTTCCCTGCATACATGAGGGACAACTTGACTTTTCTACCAAGCCAATTAACCTACAAACCTGCACGTCCTTGGATTGTGGGAAGAAAGCGACGATCCCAGAGATATTATATTACATACTTATATACATGATTACAATTGAACCATCCGCAGTGTACAAATACACGATAAAGGGAATCAAGTGTGTAAGGTTTAATGCAAGATGATGTCCAGTAAATTCTGATCAAAGATAGTCCAAGGGTCTCCAATATGTTCATATCTTGTCAGTTTTATTTTAACTGATTTAACTTTTTTTTCTCATTTATTATATTGCTTACAGTGCACTGTGTTAACATATTCTGTTGTGCTGCTGCTGCAAGTAAGAATTTCAATGTTCTACCTGGCACTTATGACAATAAAACGCTCATACTCTCGTGCTGCTTCTTGAGATGTTTTACCATTTTAAATGCAGAGCCTTGTTCTACTTCAGCCAAAAGACAGAGTGCTGGAGTAACTCAGCGGGTCAGGCAGCATCTGTGGAGAACATGGATAGGTGACGTTTCACAGAGTGCTGGAGTAACTCAGCGGGTCAGGCAGCATCTGTGGAGAACACGGATAGGTGACGTTTCACAGAGTGCTGGAGTAACTCAGCGGGTCAGGCAGCATCTGTGGAGAACATGGATAGGTGACGTTTCACAGAGTGCTGGAGTAACTCAGCGGGTCAGGCAGCATCTGTGGAGAACATGGATAGGTGACGTTTCACAGAGTGCTGGAGTAACTCAGCGGGTCAGGCAGCATCTGTGGAGAACACGGATAGGTGACGTTTCACAGAGTGCTGGAGTAACTCAGGGGTCAGGCAGCATCTGTGGAGAACACGGATAGGTGACGTTTCACAGAGTGCTGGAGTAACTCAGCGGGTCGGGCAGCGTCTGTGGAGAACATTGATGGGTGACGTTTCACAGAGTGCTGGAGTAACTCAGCGGGTCAGGCAGCATCTGTGGAGAACATGGATAGGTGACGATCCGGGTTGGGATCTGGGTTGGGATCCTGGTCCAGGGTGACTGTACTCGGGAGAGCGGGGGAAAGACTGGAAGCGCAGAAAATAAACATGACAAACTGGAGCCAGTGACAGATGGGCTCAGACAACATGGATAGGCGACTTTTCGGGGCAGGACTCTTCGGGTCTGGACGAAGTCAGGTGTAGACTTGTATTGTGTCATTTAAAGGAGATTGAAGGCTGATCTAATTGAGCTGCTTAAAGGGACTTTGACAGGGTTGCTGGAAGAAGACATTTTCTCTGGTGGTGGTCAAGGCTGTGTGTAAGAAGTGGCACGGTGGTGCAGCGGTAGAGTTGCTGCCTCACAGCGCCAGAGACGCGGGTTACAACCCGACAACGGGTGCTGTCTGTACGGAGTTTGTATGTTCACCCCGTGACCTGCGTGGGTTTGTCCCTAGTGTGTGTGTATAGGATAGTGTTGGTGTGTGGGGATCGTTAGCCAGCGTGGACTCGGTGGGCCGATGGGCCTGTTTCCGCACTGTATCACTAAACTAAGATTGCAGACTTTAAAATTTATGCGCGAGCACTGATGCGTGCGGAGGGAGAGTGGGTGGGGGAATTCTCAAGATATATGGCTTTCTGAAAGCATGAGTTAGTCACAAGTGAGTCACGAGAAAGATATCACAAAAAGGTATCTGTCAGAAATGCAATCACCTTGGTATTCCCCTGTAGCCCCCAGTTGTATTGGCAGTTTAAACCACAAGCTGTGAAAGGGGATCTTAACATGCCAAATATCAGTTTAGTTTAGTTTTAGGGATAAGCACGGAAACAGGCCCTTTGGCCCACCGAATCCACACTGACCAGCAATCCCCACACACTAACACTATCCTACACACACTAGGGTGTATAATTTACATTTATACCAAAGCCAATTAACCTACAGACCTGCACGTCTTTGGAGTGTGGGAGGAAACTGAAGATCCCCGAGAAAACCCACGCGGGTCACGGGGAGAACGTACAAACTCTGTACAGACAGCGCCCGTAGTCAGGATCGAACCCAGGTCTCTGGCGCTGTGAGGCAGCAACTCTACCGCTGCGCCACCGTGTCACCCTCAGTTGCACAGTTAATATACTCAAAGTTACCATTCACCGTTCAAACATTATTTTTCAGCTTAGATAGGTCAGAAGGGATTGTTTGTGTAGGAAAGAACTGCAAATGCTGGTTTAAGTTGAAGGTAGACACAAAATGCTGGAGTAACTCAGCAGGACAAGCAGAGTCTCTGGAGAGAAGGAATGGGTGACGTTTCTTGACCCGAAAGAAATCCATCTTCTCCGGAGACGCTGCCTGTCCCGCTGAGTTACTCCAGCTTTTTGTGTCTATCTTTATATAGTTGTCTAATGGTATGGGACACAGGGAGTTATGTAAAACATTAAGATGTTACATTTTTAAATACTAGTACCAGGGTTAATCAGAAAAAATTGCTAAGTGCGGGTACTGATGCAAACTTTACAAGAGACATTCCGAGGCGTAAATCAATGACATTCCCATCATCTTTATTTCACATTTACAGAATCTGCTATTTTTTAATACATCTTAAAGCTATTCTATGTGAATTGCAACAAATAATGTTAGCATTATATACACAAACCTTTAAATTAATGTACAAATCTCAGCAGGCCAGTTACTTGGAGAGGACACACTGGAGGGCTCACACACTATTTTAAGACAGAGATCGGTTGATTTTTAGACATTATTAAGGGAATCAAGGGATCAAGAGAGAGCTAGATAGGGCTCTTAAAGATAGCGGAGTCAGGGGATATGGCGAGAGGGCAGGAACGGGGTACTGATTGGGGATGATCAGCCATGATCACATTGAATGGCGGTGCTGGCTCGAAGGGCCGAATGGCCTACCCCTATTATTGTCTATTGTCTATATGGGGTTAGTGCATGAAAATAATGTTTGAGTTTAGTTTTTGTCACGTGTACCGAGGTGCAGTGAAAAGCTTTTGTTGCGTGCTTGTTATTAGTCAGCGGAAAGACAATACATGGGGCGACAATATATTTGGGCGGCACAGCCGTAGAGTTGCTGCCTCGCAGCACCAGAGACCCGGGTGCAATCCTGACGACGGGTGCTGTCTGTACGGAGTTTGTTCGTAGTCCCTGTGACAGTGTGGGTTTTCTCCGGGTGCTCCGGTCTCCTCCCACACTCCGAAAAGATGCTGGTTTGTATAGCAATGTTACAAAATTTTGAGATTTTAAAAATCAAGTCTGCAATTTATCCCATCAGATAAAGCATAAAAAGAAGTTTAATTTGACACCTAATTTACTTTCATATCTTCAGTATTAAGAAAGTTATGGCCATTTTCATACTCGGAAATGAGCATCTTGCTTCCCATTGCCTTTCAATTGACTTAACTCAAAAGCTGTGATCTGGAAAAGTTAAAAGTCCATAACATTCTTAAAAATTAAGAGAACTCAATGAAATTTTCAGTTATTATAGATTGAAGCATTCTGAAACAAATATGAAACAATCTTACTTGGATGACCTGAAATTAAAGCATATAATTAGTTAGTTATCTAATTGTAGCTAATTACAAAATTCAATGAGTAGATCTAAACATCTATCAATTTCTTAAGAAAAGATAAACTTTTTTTAAATTGCCTAAGTGTCCAAATAACATTCACACAATAATCCACAATATAACATAATTTTTAAATCTCATTTTCATGAATTTCTGGGCCAAATGGAAGGAATTTAGTGTTTTATGCCTGTAAATTAACGGCCATTTAAATCAACTAGCGAGTGGGTTTTAGCGGAATGCGGTGGATTAGAACGTTGTGGTTAGCGGTGAAGTCGGGGGGAAAAATACTGTTGGTTCATACATTTTTTGGGGACCCCATTTCGCAACATAAAAATATTATTAATGCCTCCCGAAAAACCAACTTTTAATATAAAAATAAAGTATTTACCTTTTTTTCTCCCCTACGCAAAATGCTTCCGGTTGTCTGCGCTCACGGCTTTTGAAGGTGATTTTTAAATTACTCTAGTTAATAAATAATGTAGAGTAATTTAAAAATACCACCATTCATGAAATGTCGGAGCGATTTTTCTTCAGCAACCAAATCGCCCGACATTCATCGATTATCCCTGCCTGTGGAAAAACGGCACTTTAAGCCCGCCCCCCTCTGCAAGGCGCGAAAGTCACGCACACGGGGAGCGGCAGAAGTGCAGCACCGGTAAAGGTACGTTTTGTAACATACCTAGTTTGTAGGTTCATTGGCCTTGGTAAAGATTGTAAATTGTCCCTAGTGTGTGGGACAGTGCTAGTGTACGGGGATCGTGTGAGGCCCTGTTTCCACGGTGTTTTTCCAAACTAAACTAAACTAAAGTCACAGGTAGAACGTATGAACCCCGTACAGACAGCACCCATAGTCACAATCGAACCCAGGTCTCTGGCGCTCTGAGGCAGCAACTCTACCGCTGCGCCATCGTGCCGTCCAAACAATTCAGAACTGGCATGGCTGATTCACCTATCCATGTTCTCCACAGATGCTGCCCGACCCGCTGAGTTACTCCAGCACTCTTTGAAACGTCACCTATCCATGTTCTCCACAGATGCTGCCTGACCCACTGAGTTACTCCAGCACTCTGTGAAACGTCACCTATCCATGTTCTCCACAGATGCTGCCTGACCCGCTGAGTTACTCCAGCACTCTGTGAAACGTCACCTATCCATGTTCTCCACAGATGCTGCCTGACCCGCTGAGTTACTCCAGCACTCTGTGAAACGTCACCTATCCATGTTCTCCACAGATGCTGCCTGACCCGCTGAGTTACTCCAGCACTCTGTGAAACGTCACCTATCCATGTTCTCCACAGATGCTGCCTGACCCACTGAGTTACTCCAGCACTCTGTGAAACGTCACCTATCCATGTTCTCCACAGATGCTGCCTGACCTGCTGAGTTACTCCAGCACTCTGTGAAACGTCACCTATCCATGTTCTCCACAGATGCTGCCTGACCCGCTGAGTTACTCCAGCACTCTGTGAAACGTCACCTATCCATGTTCTCCACAGATGCTGCCTGACCCGCTGAGTTACTCCAGCACTCTGTGAAACGTCACCTATCCATGTTCTCCACAGATGCTGCCTGACCCGCTGAGTTACTCCAGCACTCTGTGAAACGTCACCTATCCATGTTCTCCACAGATGCTGCCTGACCCGCTGAGTTACTCCAGCACTCTGTGAAACGTCACCTATCCATGTTCTCCACAGATGCTGCCTGACCCGCTGAGTTACTCCAGCACTCTGTGAAACGTCACCTATCCATGTTCTCCACAGATGCTGCCTGACCCGCTGAGTTACTCCAGCACTCTGTGAAACGTCACCTATCCATGTTCTCCACAGATGCTGCCTGACCCGCTGAGTTACTCCAGCACTCTGTGAAACGTCACCTATCCATGTTCTCCACAGATGCTGCCTGACCCGCTGAGTTACTCCAGCACTCTGTGAAACGTCGCCTATCCATGTTCTCCACAGATGCTGCCTGACCCGCTGAGTTACTCCAGCACTCTGTGAAACGTCACCTATCCATGTTCTCCACAGATGCTGCCTGACCCGCTGAGTTACTCCAGCATTTTGTGAAACGTCACCTATCCATGTTCTCCACAGATGCTGCCTGACCCGCTGAGTTACTCCAGCAGTCTGTGAAACATCACCTATCCATGTTCTCCACAGATGCTGCCTGACCCGCTGAGTTACTCCAGCACTCTGTGAAACGTGATTAATAAAAGACCAAAGCTAACCATCGAACACAGACATGTGGTCCATTTGCGAAACATTCACATGATGCTGGATGTGTGGTATTTGGAAGAGATGTCAGTTTAGGACATGCACAGGAATTTTAACTTGGAGACCATCACAGATAACTCTGAAGGATTCCACCATATAAAATGCTAAAGGGATGCAGGAAAAATGTTCCCGATGTTGGGGGAGTCCAGAACCAGGGGTCACACAGTTTAAGAATAAAGGGTAAGCCATTTAGGGCTGAGACGAGGATAAACTTTTTCACCCAGAGAGTTGTGAATCTGTGGAATGCTCTGCCACAGAAGGCAGTGGAGGCCAATTCTCCGGATGCTTTCAAGAGAGAATTAGATTTGGCTCTTAAGGCTAACGGAATCAAGGGATGTGGGGGAAAAAGCAGGAATGGGGTATTGATCGTGGATGATCAGCATTGAATGGCAGTGCTGGATCGAAGGGCCAAATGGCCACCTCCTGCTCCCAGTTTCTATGTTTCTAACAGGCTTGAGATGGTGAGAATGCAATCTTGCCCGAGTAGGTGAATCGAGGACCAGAAGACATAGGTGAAGGGGAAAATATTTAATAGGAATCTGAGGGGTAACGTTTTTCACACACAGGATGGTGGGTGTACGGAACGAGCTGCCAGAGAATGCAATCTTGCCTACAGCTCAGCCAGACTATCCCCGTACATTAGCATGATCAATCCGGTCTGTATAGAACACACCACTGATTCCATATGCAAGAGGTGCCCTTTTGCCGCCATTTTACAGCCACAAAGGTCCATTGCAGGCGTCTTCGCCACGGCCCCGTGAACCCTCGTCCCTCTTCAGCCTTCGTTCCCCAGGGGTGGGGTGCCACTTGCAGCCACATATCTCGGCTCAATACTACACCATTCAGTTATTCGCAAGCACGCAGAAAGTGTTTTAAACTAACCAAGCTATTTCCAGTCATCTTGTATTTTGATAAATTCTAGGAGCAGAATTAGGCCATCTGGCCCATCAAGTCTACTCCGCCATTCAATCAATTCTGATCTATCTCTCCCCCTCAACCCCATTCTCCTGCCTTCTCCCCGTAACCCCTGATAGGCCAACGGTCTCCAATGAGGTAGATAGTAGTTCAGGACCGCTCTCTGGTTGTGGTAGGATGGTTCAGTTACCTGATAACAGCTGGGAAGAAACTGTCCCTGAATCTGGAGGTGTTCGTTTTCACACTTCTGTACCTCTTGCCTGACAGGAGAGGGGAGAAGAGGGAGTGGCCGGGGTGAGACTGGTCCTTGATGATGCTGCTGGCCTTGCCGAGGCAGCGTGAGGTGTAGATGGAGTCGATGGAAGGGAGGTTGGTTTGTGTGATGGTCCGGACTACGTCCACAATTCGTTCCCAAACCGTGCTGTGATGCATCCCGATACATCCTGATGCTTTCTACGGCACTTCTGTAGAGGTTGGTGAGAGTTATTGGGGACATGCCAAAATTAATAGATGATGGCAACTCAGTTTTAAACTAAGTTTAATGGGAAAACAATGTATTTTCCCAGCTGTTATCAGGCAACTGAACCATCCCACCACAACCAGAGAGCAATGCTGAACTGCTATCTACCTCATTGAAACATATAAAATTATAAAAGGACTGGACAAGCTAGATGCAGAAAAAATGTTCCCAATGTTGGGCGAGTCCAGAACCAGGGGCCACACAGTCTTGGAATAAAGGGGAGGCCATTTAAGACTGAGGTGAGAAAAAAATGTTTTCACCCAGAGTTGTGAATTTGTGGAATTCCCTGCCACAGAGGGCAGTGGAGGCCAAATCACTGGATGGATTTAAGAGAGAGTTAGATGGAGCTCTAGGGGCTAGTGGAATCAAGGGATATGGGGAGAATGCAGGCACGGGTTATTGATTGGGGATGATCAGCCATGATCACAATGAATGGCGGTACTGGCTCGAAGGGCCGAATGGCCTACTCCTGCACCTATTTTCTATGTTTCTATGTTGCTATTTCATTTGTGACCCTCACACTATTCTTGATCGGACTTTGCTGGCTTTACCTTGCACTAAACGTTATTCCCTTATCACGTATCTATACACTATAAATGGCTCAATTGTAATCATGTATTGTCTGGATAGCACACAACAAAAAGCTTTTCACTGTACATCGATACACGTGACAATAAACTAAATCAACGACACTAAACTCAGTGTGTGGCAAGATATTGGAGTGGCTCTTCAATGAAAGATGTGACCAGCAGGTGTGTGGCCAATGAGCCAGTTAATCACTGCACCACATGCCCCGTAAACATTGGATTTTCCTGGTATGTTCTCAAACATAAACTGGGCGAGCACGGTGGCGCAGCGGTAGAGACCCGGGTTGGGGATGTGTGCGGGGGAGGTTTGACGGTAGATGTGTGCACGCGTGCTTTTGTTGCATTCGTTTGGCTGGTCTACCTCACTGGTGCTCTTTCCACTTGTTTCCGCAGCGCACAGTTCAGAAAAATGCCAAGTACGTTTGCCTTGCGAATAAGGACTGTCCCGTCGATAAACGGCGGCGGAACCGATGCCAATTTTGCCGCTTTCAGAAATGCCTTGCTGTGGGAATGGTAAAAGAAGGTAAGTCTTTGAGCAACTCTAGGTTATACAGTGGCTTGCAAAAGTATTCATACCCCTTGAACTTTTCCACATTTTGTCACGTTGCAACCACAAACGTAAATGTATTTTATTGGGATTTTATGTGATAGACCAACACAAAGTGGTGCATAATTGTGAAGTGGAAGAATAAATGATACATGCTTTCCAAATGTTATTACAAATAAAAAACTGAAAAGTGTGGCGTGCAAAAGTATTCAGCCCCCCTGAGCCAATACTTTGTAGAACCACCTTTCGCTGCAATTACAGCTGCAAGTCTTTTGGGGTATGTCTCTACCAGCTTTGCACATCTAGAGACTGAAATTTTTGCCCATTCTTCTTTGCAAAATAGCTCAAGCTCAGTCAGATTGGATGGAGAGCATCTGTGAACAGCAATTTTCAAGTCTTGCCAGATATTCTCAATTGGATTTAGGTCTGGACTTTGACTGGGCCATTCTAACACATGAATATACTTTGATCTAAACCATTCCATTGTAGCTCTGGCTGTATGTTTTGGGTCGTTGTCCTGCTGGAAGGTGAACCTCCGCCCCAGTCTCAAGTCTTTTGCAGACTCTAACAGGTTTTCTTCCAAGATTGCCCTGTATTTGGTTCCATCCATCTTCCCATTAACTCTGACCAGCTTCCCTGTCCCTGCTGAAGAAAAGCATCCCCACAGCATGATGCTGCCACCACCAAGTTTCACAGTGGGGGTGGTGTGTTCAGGGTGATGTGCAGTGTTAGTTTTCCGCCACACATAGCGTTTTGCATTTAGGCCAAAAACTTCAATTTTGGTCTCATCAGACCAGAGCACCTTCCCCCACATGTTTGCTGTGTCCCCCACATGGCTTGTGGCAAACTGCAAACGGCACTTCTTATGGCTTTGTTTCAACAATGGCTTTCTTCTTGCCACTCTTCCATAAAGGTCCGATTTGTGGAGTGCACGACTAATAGTTGTCCTGTGGACAGATTCTCCCACCTGAGCTGTGGATCTCTGCAGCTCCTCCAGAGTTACCATGGGCCACTTGGCTGCTTCTCTGATCAATGCTCTCCTTGCCCGGCCTGTCAGTTTAGGTGGACGGCCATGTCTTGGTAGGTTTGCAGTTGTGCCATACTCTTTCCATTTTCGGATGATGGATTGAACAGTGCTCCGTGAGATGTTCAAAGCTTGGGATATTTTTTTATAACCTAACCTTGCTTTAAACTTCTCCACAACTTTATCCCTGACCTGTCTGGTGTGTTCCTTGGGCTTCATGATGCTGTTTGTTCACTAATGTTCTCTAACAAACCTCTGAAGCCTTCACAGAACAGCTGTATTTATACTGAGATTAGATGACACACAAGTGGACTCTATTTACTAATTAGGTGACTTCTGAAGGCAATTGGTTGCACTGGATTTTATTTAGGGGTATCAGAGTAAAGGGGGCTGAATACTTTTGCACGCCACACTTTTCAGTTTTTTATTTGTAAAAAAATTGAAAACCATGTATCATTTTCCTTCCACTTCACAATTATGCGCCACTTTGTGTTGGTCTATCACATAAAATCCCAATAAAATACATTTACGTTTGTGGTTGTAACGTGACAAAATGTGGAAAAGTTCAAGGGGTATGAATACTTTTGCAAGCCACTGTATATAAATGCACAGATTCTGTTGTCGACCACCAGTCCCATATTTGTTGCACCAGCCTTTCCGCCAACACCAGTGATCAGTGGGGGTGGGGGGGGGGGCTAATTAAAGAGGACAACAAGGACATTTTGCAGCAAGTTGCCGCCATCTACTCAACGCATGAAGAGATCGCGCATAAAACGTGACCACGCCACCGCTGCGAATTGGAGCCTGGAGGAACATAGAAGGCACAGAAGACGCCTGGAAAGCATTTTATATCGGGATGCATCACGGCATGCTTTGGAAACAGCTCCATCCAAGACCGCAAGATATTGCAGAGAGTTGCGGACGCAGCGCAGACCATCACACAAACCAACCTCCCTTCCATTGACTCCATCTAGGAGCAAGGCCAGCAACATAATCACAAACCAGTCTCACCCCCGCCCACTCCCTCTTCTCCCCTCTCCCATTTATCTTAGAAACATAGAAACATAGAAAATAGGTGCAGGAGTAGGCCATTCGGCCCTTCAAGCCTGCACCGCCATTCAATATGATCATGGCTGATCATCCAACTCAGTATCCCGTACCTGCCTTCTCTCCATACCCCCTGATCCCTTTAGCCACAAGGGCCACATCTAACCCCCTCTTAAATGTAGCCAATGAACTGGCCTCAACTACCTTCTGTGGCAGAGAATTCCAGAGACTCACCACTCTCTGTGTGAAAAAAGTCCTTCTCATCTCGGTCCTAAAAGACTTCCCCCTTATCCTTAAGCTGTGACCCCTTGTTCTGGACCTCCCCAACATCGGGAACAATCTTCCTGCATCTAGCCTGTCCAACCCCTTAAGGATTTTGTAAGTTTCTATAAGGTCCCGCACTAAACATGATTCAATCTATTATTTATCTGTACACTGTGGGCGGCTCGATTGTGATCATGTAAAGTCTTTTAGTCTTAGTCAGGAAATGGTGTTTGGTAAACTGTTGGGACTGAAGGCTGATACATCCCCAGGGCCTGATGGTCTGCATCCCAGAGTACTCAAGGAGTTGGCCCTCGAAATTGTGGATGCACTGGTGATCATTTTCCAATGTTCTCTCGACTGGATCAGTTCCTGTGGACTGGAGGGTAGCCAATGTAACCCCACTTTTTGAGAAAGGAGGGAGAGAGAAAACGGGGAATTATAGACCAGTTAGGTTTACATCGGTAGTGGGGAAGATGCTTGAGTCAAATTTTAAAGATGTTATAGCAGCACATTTGGAAAGCAGGGACAGGATCGGTCAAAGTCAGCATGGATTTATGAAGGGGAAATCATGCTTGACCAATCTTCTGGAATTTTTTGAAGGTGTAACAAGTAGGATGGATAAGGGAGAGCCAGTGGATGTGGTGTATCTGGACTTTCAAAAAGCCTTTGACAAGGTCCCACACAAGAGATTAGTGTGCAAAATTAGAGCACATGTTATTGGGGGTAGGGTATTGACATGGATAGAGAACTGGTTGGCAGACAGGAAGCAAAGAGTAGGAGTTAACGGGCCCTTTTCAGAGTGGCAGGCAGTGACTAGTGGGGTGCCGCAAGGCTCGGTACCGGTACCCCAGTTATTTACAATATATATTAACGATTTAGACGAGGGAATTAAATGTAGCATCTCCAAGTTTGCGGCTTGCACAAAGCTGGGTGGCAGTGTGAGCTGCGATGAGGATGCTATGAGGCTGCAGGGTGACTTAGATAGCTTGGGTGAGTAGGCAGATGCATGGCAGATGCAGTATAATGTGGATAAATGTGAGGTTATCCACTTTGGTGGCAAGAACAGGAAGGCAGATTATTATCTGAATGGTGTCACATTAGGAGAAGGGGAGGTGCAACGAGACCTGGGTGTCATGGTACTGGGTGACATCAGTCACTGAAAGTAAGCATGCAGGTGCAGCAGGCAGTGAAGAAAGCTAACGGCATGTTGGCCTTCGTTGCAAGATAATTTTAGTTTAGGAGCAAGGAGGTCCTACTGCAGTTGTATAGGGCCCTGGTGAGACCACACCTGGAGTATTGTGTGCAGTTTTGGTCTCCTAATTTGAGGAAGGACATTATTGCCATTGAGGGAGTGTAGCGGAGGTGCACCAGGTCAATTCCTGGGATGGCAGGACTGACATATGTTGTAAGAATGGGTTGACTAGGCTAGGGAGTTTCAAAAGGTGAGAGGCAATTCTCAAGGGTGAGAAACATATAACATTCTTAAAAGATTGGACAGGCTAGATGCTGGAAAAATGTTCCCGATGTTGGGGGAGTCCAGAACCAGGGGTCACAGTTTAAGAATAAGGGATAGGCCATTTAGGACTGAGATGAGGAAAATCTCTTCACCCAGTGAGTTGTGATTCTGTGGAATTCTCTGCCACAGAAGGCAGTGGAGGCCAATTCACTGAATGTTTTCAGGAGAGAGTTAGATTTAGCTCTTAGGGCTAACGGAATCAAGGGATATCGGGGAAAAAGCAGGAACGGGGTACAGATTTTCAATGATCAGCCATGATCTTATTGAAACATATAAGATTGTTAAGGATTTGGAAACGCTAGAGGCAGGAAACATGTTCCCGATGTTGGGGGAGTCCAGAACCAGGGGCCACAGTTTAAGAATAAGGGAGGGGTAAGCCATTTGGAACGGAGACGAGGAAACACTTTTTCACACAGAGAGTTGTGAGTCTGTGAAATTCTCTGCTTCAGAGGGCGGTGGAGGCCGGTTCTCTGGATGCTTTCAAGAGAGAGCTAGATAGGGCTCTTAAAGATAGCGGAGTCAGGGGATATGGGGAGAAGGCAGGAACGGGGTACTGATTGGGGATGATCAGCCATGATCACATTGAATGGCGGTGCTGGCCCGAAGGGCCGAATGGCCTACTCCTGCACCTATTGTCTATTGTCTATTGTCTATCATATTGAATGGCAGTGCTGGCTCGAAGGGTCGAATGGTCAACTCCTGCACCTATTTTTCTATGTTTCTATGTTTCTTCTCTGTATCAAAGATGAGGTATATTTCATAATCGAACACCATTATCCCTTGCACAGTAGGATTTAAAAACTTCAGACTGCTTTCCCAATAACTGGTTCGCAGATATCCCAGCACTTCACAACAAAGCCAACTGTAAGCACTTTCTCTTTGCAGCGATCACAGATCATCACAAATGCCTGGCCCTGACTCCCATCCTGTATAAATGTTCCAGTCATCTCAATGAGGACATAGCAATCAACACTTGCTAATTGGTCTAGCTGGACTGATGTCCTGCATTTGGAGTAGTACTAACATATGTGGCAAAATATATTTTTGCCTTCCACCTAAACAGTTTGTTCCCAGTGAGCGAGCCAGACTTTAATCATCAATTTTTTTTAAAAGCCACAGAATGGTTTAACGGTTTTTAATAGTTCATTTATTCTCACGCGCCAAAATACAGTGAGATTTTATTTTAAGGGCGCAGAGCTAGAGTCGCTGCCTCACAGCGCCAGAGACCCAGGATTGATCCTGACCAGGCAGCATCTCTGGAGAGAAGGAATGGGTGACATTTCGGGATGGTTTGTATTGGCTTTGGTACAAAATTGTAAATTGTCCCTGGTGTGTTGGATAGTGCTAAAGAAGGAACTGCAGATGCTGGAGAATCGAGGGTTACACAAAAGGCTGGAGAAACTCAGCGGGTGCAGCAGCATCTAAGGAGCGAAGGAGATAGGCAACGTTTCGGGTCGAGACCCTTCTTCAGACCTATCCTGTTGGATAGTGCTAGTGTGTGTAGTGATCGCTGGTGGGTGCGGACTTGGTGAGCCGAAGGGGCCTGGTTCCGCGCTGTATCTCTAAAGTTTAAATATTATTCCCACACATAAGTACAATTTGTATGGCTGTATGGCAAACCAAACCTCGCTGGACCAATTGGCACAGTGACAATAAATGGAGACTTGAACTTGAAACAATCCGCATAATGCATAACACACATAGAAACAGCCCACTGAGTCTATGTGCAAAGGTCGCCAGGTGTTGGTGCCAAGGCCAGAAATAAGCCAAGTCATGGCTTGAAATAAGGCATGAGATATGTGTTATCTTCTCCCATGCTAGCAATGGGCAGCACAGTGGCACGCACAGCAGGCCCTCCGGCCCACCGAGTCCGCGCCAACCCGCGGTCCCCGTACGCTTACACTATCCCACCCACACTCGGGACAATTTTTCAATTTTACCAAAGCCAATTAACCGACAAACCTGCACTTTGGCGTGTGGGAGGAAACCGGAGCACCCGGAGGAAACCCACGCAGGTCACGGGGAGAACGTGCAAATTCCGTACAGACAGCGCCCGTAGTCGGGATGGAACCCGGGTCACTGGCGCTGTGAGGCAGTAACTATACCGCTGCGCCACCGTGCCACCAGCATCTGTCTGGTATTTTTCTCTGTCTAGCTTGTACTTGGGTGTGACAACATTTTTCACTGTATGTGAACATAATAAACTATTACCATTGAGTCCGCTCTGTATAATTTATGTATGTTTGTGTGTGCTGTCTGAGTCTATGTGGCTGTGAAGCTGCTGCAAGCAAGATTTTCATTGCACCTGTACACACCGTACTTGTGCATATGACAATAGACTTGACTTGGCTTGAACAATGTCCGAGTTCAATACTGAGCCCCAGTGCTGGGATGTCATTGTGCGCAGGTTAAGTCAATCCAGACAGCTCCATCCAAGACCACAAGAAATCGCAGAGGATTGTGGACGCAGCCCAGACCATCACACACCAACCGACCTCCCTTCCATCGACTCCATCTACACCTCACGCTGCCTCGGCAAGGCCAGCAGCATCATCACGGACCAGTCTCACCCCGGTCTCTCCCTCTTCTCCCCTCTCCCATCGGGCAAGAGGTACAGAAGTGTGAAAACAAACGCACACCTCCAGATTCAGGGACAGTTTCTTCCCGGCTGTTATAAGGCAACTGAACCATCCTCTCACCAACTTGAGGGTGGTCCTGACCTCCCATCTACCTCACTGGAGACCCTCGCACTATCTTTAATCGGGCTTTACTGGACTTCATCTTGCAATTATACCCTTTATCCCTTTACCTACCGTCACGTTGGCGCAGCGGTAGAGTTGCTGCCTCACAGCGCCAGAGACCCGGGTTCCATCCTGACTACGGATGCTGTCTGTACGGAGTTTGCACGTTCTCCGTGACCCCTTGGGTTTCCTTCGGGTGCTCCGGTTTCCTCCCACATTTCAAAGACGTGCGGGGTTGTAGGAGAATTTGGCTTTGGTAAAAACTGTAAATTGTCCCCAGTGTGTAGGATAGTGCTAGTCAACGGGGTGATCACTGGTCAGCATGGACCCTGTGGGCCGAAGGGCCTGTTTCCGTGCTGTAATCTCTGAAGTCTAAATTCTAAAATTCTTTATCTTTACCCTTGATTGTAATCATGTACAAGTCTTTACACGTTTCTTCTTCTTCCTGCATATGGCAAAGAATTGGCACAACCTAAAATTATAGGTCAACTTGTGCTATTTGATCATTTGTTTGTGCACGTCGGGTTGATTGCATTAGTCGAAGCAGGGTGGACCACGTGAAGGTTGCAATCTCCCATCCCAGTCTTTACGCTGACTGGTTAGCACGCAACACAAAAGCTTTTCCCTGTACCTCGGTACACGTGACAATAAACGAAACCAAACTGAGCCAGACTAAGCATCAGTGTAGAGTAGTGATGAACCAAGTTCAGAGACAGTTGCAGAGTGCCAGGGGCTGTGTGAGTGTCAGTGGGTGCACTGTTCCCCATTGCTTGGTGCTTTCAAGCTTCGGCCTGTGGAGACTAATGCTGTAAAACTGACTACGGAATCTCACCAGAGTCCCAGCAAGTGAAAAATACACTGCATAACTCTCAAAACCGCTGCCGTTAACACTCACTCTCTACATCCAGTAGCTGCTACCAGGCAACTGCACCGTCCTACCACAACCAGAGAGCCGTGCTGAACTGCTATCTACCTCTTGGTACCTGATGACCCTCGGACTATCCTTGACCGGACTTTACTGGACCCTATCTTGCACGAAACATTATTCCCTTATCCCGTATCTGTACACTGTGGACGGCTCGACTGTAATCGTGTATTGTCTTTCCGCTGGCTGGTTAGCACGCAACAAAAAAGCTTTTCGCTGTACACGTGACAATAAACTGAACTGAACACCAATCGATGAGGACTTCTTCGCCTAAAAGGCTCAAAAGAATTTCTAACTGTTTTTTTTTTCCAGTGGTCCGTACAGACAACCTGAAAGGTCGTAGAGGTCGCCTTCCATCCAAACCAAAGAATGCTCAAGAATCTGCGTCTGTCAATGCTCCAGTTAGTCTCATCACTGCGCTGGTCAGGGCACACATTGATTCCAATCCAGTCATATCCAATCTAGATTATTCCAAGGTAAATATAAGGATACATTTAGCTGAGGTGTTGAAATGGGGGGGAAAAATGTTTGTATTGGAAGAAGGAGGCAAGATACCAAACCGATAAACAATGCCAACGGTGCTTGGCGCGCGGTGGCGCAATGGGTAGAGCCGCTGCCTCCCGGCGCCAGGGTCCCGGGTTCGAACCTGACCTCGGGTAGTGTGTGTGTGTGTGTGTGTGTGTGTGTGTGTGTGTGTGTGTGTGTGTGTGTGTGTGTGTGTGTGTGTGTGTGTGTGTGTGTGTGTGTGTGTGTGTGTGTGTGTGTGTGTGTGTGTGTGTGTGTGTGTGTGTGTGTGGAGTTTGCACATTGTCCCCGCGACCGCGTGGGTTTTCTCCGGGTGCTCCGGTTTCCTGCCCGTGCGGGTTTGCAGGGCAATCGGCCCCTCTGTAAAATTGCCCCCTAGAGTGTAGGGAGTGGATGAGAAAGTGGGATAACATAGAAAAGGTGATCGCTGGTGGGCGTGAACTCGGTGGGCCAAAGGGCCTGTTTCCATGCTATCTCTCTGAACTAAACCAAGCAAAACTAGGTTATACATATGTAACTTCCAGTTTGCAATCGAATGAAACTCTTCTAACTTATTTGCTACCCACTGCATATAGGGCATCAGTGGGCACTGCCAGGCAGCACAGAAGCTTCTCTGCCATCTGCCAGGCACTTTGGGCAAGAACACCAGAGGACATTTTTTTACAAATAGTTTCTAATTTATGCTTCCAGGTCATAGGTTCTTAAGTGATTGGGGCAGAATTAGGCCATTCGGCCCACCATTTCACCTCTGCCATTCAGTCATGGCTGACCTATCTTTCCTTCTTAAACCCATTCTCCTGCCTTCTCCCAGTCATTCATCTTCCTCTTCGATTCCATTGCTCTGAGTTGCAGCGGCACGCATTGATATTCTTTGCCTACTCCGACAAGCGTTAAGATGGGCAAGAGAAGGTGGCAAACTGGCTCCACACTGAAACAATTTCCTACAGCGGGCACCAACCCTTGGCAATGCCACCCTGCCTGCCTCACGCTGCGCCGCCCACTAGGAGGCCGCCTGCACCTCTCTTGCCGCGCACCGCCGCATGTCCTGCGATCACCGGAAAGCGGCGGCGAATTCACCCGGGCAAAGTAAAGTTAGCGTGCACGTTGCAGGGGATCAGAAGGCAGCAAATGCGTAGCACTGCGCGAAAGCAAAAAAACAGCATTGGCGCCAACTTCACAACAGCAAGCGTGCAATTTTGCCTTCAGATGTGATTTGCGATCACCCAATTTCAGTTCAAGAATAAGTATAAACACAAAGCAGCCTCGCATTTTGAATTGCAAGAGAAAGAGAAAATCCAACCAGTTTACAAAGCCTTGTTAACAAGACAGTGGGTTAATGCTTTGTAAAGCGATCTCAATCTGCGTTTAATTAATTATGATGGTCCTTGCCTTTTTTTTCTTTACTGTTTTTTAGAAAAATGTCATGAGTTGTTCGGTGGCACAGAAACGTTCTCCTCTTAATTTCACATGCCTCTGGTCCAGTTTCAGGAATCCAGCACATACCCGTCGGAGGAGGATGAAGCAGGGGAGGTGCGGCAGTTTTACGAGCTGTTGGCCGCATCGATGGACATGATACGCAAGTGGGCGGAGAAGATCCCGGGCTTCAGTGGCTTCCCCAAGGAAGATCAGGACCTCCTGCTCGAATCTGCCTTCTTAGAGCTCTTCATCCTCAGGCTGGCTTACAGGTAGGTATCTGGCCACTCCTAACCACATTGGTGGTCCATACACCCACACCACCAGCTGCCGGAGGAGGTAGTTGAGGCAGGGACTATCCCAACGTTTAAGTAACAGTTATAGACGTGTACATGGATAGGACGGGTTTGGAGGGATATGGACCAAACGCAGCCAGGTGGGACTAATGTAGCTGGGACATGTTGGCCGGTGTGGACAATATGGGCCGAAGGGCCTGTTTCCACACTGTATCACTCTATAACCTGCCGGGGGTATTGCTTTCCATTTTCTGCCCCCTCCTTACTGAAGATTGTGCATTAAGAGGGAGACAACGCGGATAGACACTAAATGCTAGAGTAACTCAGCGGGTCAGTTCAGTTCAGTGCAGTTTAGTTTATTGTCACGTGAAAAGCTGCGCGCTAACCAGTCAGCGGCAAGACAATACATGATTACAATCAAGCCATCCACACTGTGCAGATGCAGGATAAGGGAATAACGTTTAGTGCAAGGTAAAGTCAGCAAAGTCCGATCAAGGATAGTCCGTGGGTCACCAGTGCTTTCTGGTTGTTAAACCGAAGATAGACACAAAAAGCTGGAGTAACTCAGCGGGACAGGCAGCATCTCTGGAGCGAAGGAATGGGTGATGTTTCGGGTCGAGACCCTTCTTCAGACTAGTGAAAGGTGTGGTTGGACGATTTGGTTTGTCCGACCATCTTCCTATGCAGCCTGAGCCTGAGAGGAAGGCCGATTTCCTTGAACCCAGGGCATCTCTCTCAACGGATCATTTGGTTGCAGGTCCAACCCTGACGAAGGCAAGCTTATCTTCTGCAACGGCATAGTCCTGCATCGGCAGCAGTGTGTCCGTGGCTTTGGCGAATGGATCGACTCTATCATCAGCTTCTCGGGCACCTTGCAACGAATGAAGATCGACGTTTCCAGCTTCTCCTGCCTGGCGACTCTGGTGGTCATAACAGGTGAGCCATGTCCCACTGTTCCATTACCATCACTCATCCACTCTGTGTCTGGTCCAACATGGAACATAGAACAGTACAGCACAGGAGATAAACACAAAAACGCTGGAGTAACTCAGCGGGTCAGGCAGCATCCCTGGCGAAAAGGAATAGGTGACGTTTCGGGTCAAGACACTTCTTCAGACTGAGAATCAGGGAAGAGGGAGACACAGAGATAAGGAAGGGTGAGGTGTGATAACGAGACATCAACAGAGATGCAGAGCAAGGAAAATATAGAATAGATCATTCTTAGCTGGGAGAAGGTGACAACAAAGCAAACTGAGATAGCGTGTAATCCGGGGGACAGTCAGACTGGACGGAGAACTGGGAATGGGGAGGGATGGAGAGAGAGGGAAAGCAAGGGCTACCTGAAGTTTCTGAAGAAGGGTCTTGACCCGAAACGTCACCTATTCCTTTCTGAAGAAGGGGGAGGGGTTGTACAGTTTGATAGCCACAGGAAAGAAGGATCTCCTGTGGCGTTCTGTGCTGCATCTTGGTGGAACCAGTCTGTTGCTGAAGGTGCTCCTCAGGTTGACCAGTGATGTCACGGAGGGGGTGAGCTGTATTGTCCAGGAGGCTCCGCAGTTTGAGGAGCATCCTCCCCTCCTTGACCAACCTCCCGTGAATCCAACTCCAACCCCGCCCGCAGGAAGCAGCCAGCCTTCCTGATGAGTTTGTTAATCCTAATACAGTTACAGTTTAGTTTAGTGTCACGTGTACCGAGGTACAGTGAAAAGCTTTAGTTGCATGCTAACCAGTCAGCAGAAAGACGTTGTCAAGCTGGAAAGGGTACAGAGAAGATTTACGAGGATGTTGCCAGGACTAGAGGGTCTGAGCTATAGGGAGAGGTTGAGCAAGCTGGGGCTCTATTCCTTGGAGCGCAGGAGGATGAGGGGTGATCTTATAGCTGTGTATAAAATCATGAGAGGAATAGATCGGGTAGACGCACAGAGTCTCTTGCCCAGAGTAGGTGAATCGAGGAGCAGAGGACATGGGTTCAAGGTGAGGGGAAAAGATTTAATAGGAATCTGAGGGGTAACTTTTTCACACAAAGGGTGGTGGGTGTATAGAACGAGCTGCCAAAGGAGGTAGTTGAGGCTGGGACTATCCCAACGTTTACGAAACAGTTAGACAGGTGCATGGATAGGACAGGTTTGGAGGGATATGGACCAAACGCGGGCAGGTGGGACTAGTGTAGCTGGGACATGTTGGCCGGTGTGGGCAAGTTGGGCTGAAGGGGCTGTTTGCACGCTGTATAACTCTATGACAATACATGATTACGACCGAGCCATTTACAGTGTACGGATACACGATAACGGATTAATGGCGCATGTTTTGGTCTTGTGACGTTTCAGATCGGCACGGCCTGAAAGAGCCCAAGAAAGTGGAAGACCTGCAGACCAAGATCATAACCTGTCTGAAGGACCACGTCACGTCCAGTGCAGGCGAGCAGATGAGGCCAAACTACTTGTCCAAGCTGTTGGGCAAGTTACCTGAACTGTGCACCCTCTGCACACAGGGGCTGCAACGCATTTTCTACCTGAAGCTGGCGGATCTGGTCGCACCACCTGCCATCGTGGACAAACTATTCTTGGACACGCTGCCCTTCTAGAGGAGAACGCCAAAAGCACTTTGACTTTCGAACTGGACCCAGCCGTCAGATTTGACAAAGTTGCGTTTGCAAAGCGAGGAGGTAGTATGGAGCCTAACACTGGAACCAGTTCAAAATCTGTGGCGGCGGCAGGAATTGGACAACGTATGCTATGTCGCTATTTGAGTTTGCTGCTTTTCAAAATGCTGTTTTGATTTTTAGCCAGCATACCGGTTGTTGAAGTAAACGTCCCTTTGCTGTGATGCAGCTTCGTGCAAAGCGATCTAACCACGGACCCGCTCTCAGGTTCGACAAGCACCACTGGGTGAGACGCACTGTTGCAGCCCCTAGCATTGTTACGCCTCTTGTTCCCAACCCACAACCCCCACGCTGTGACATTTTATTTTTGGTGCCCCGTCCTGTTATTCGCCCGTCCTCAGTTACAAACGAGAGTCGGCACGCAGAAGGGATCCGACCCAAAAACGTCACCTTTTCCTTTTTCTCCGGAGATGCTGCCCGACTCGCTGAGTTTCTCCAGCACTCTGTGTGTCTCTCAGCCTCAGGGGTGACAGGCCAAGTCTCGAATGCATCCCAGACAGGTTGGCGCCAGAAGAAGGCGCCAAAACTCCCGGCAAACACGGTCTTGCCTGGGGGCAACAAACTCCGATCTCTCCGTTGTGGAAGCGAAGCGCCCCCCGTGATGGGGTACAAATTATTGGAGTGAAGTTGGGTGTTTTGAAATGCTCTCTTTTGAGTTTCTGTGATCGAATGTGGACCGTGTTGCATTCACGGCGCAGTCTCGCGTGTGGCGTAGAGCAGTAGAGCGCCTGCTGAAGCCACTGACACTTGGGGATGAGAAGGGGGGAGCAGGAGAGGCAGTATTGTTAGGAGCTGTGGGGAGTGATGTCCAAGGTGCTTTTTCCACATCCCACAGAATCTGTCGCGTACTCAGAGGGGGTCTTCTTGCCCATCGCTTATCGAAGCTACGGCGCACCTTCGTGGCCAGGGACGACACTGTACGATGGAGCCCACCAGCTCAAACACGGAGCAAAATGAAGGACACCCAGACCTGGTGGCTTCAACTGGCTGGAGACCCTCTGGAGTCTCCTGGAGACCCTCGGCCTAGACCGCAGGGTTCGGGTGGCAAGTCTTCTTGGACCTTGGTGGGAACTTCAGTTTATTGTCACGTGTACCGAGGTACAGTGAAAAGCTTTTGTTGCGAGCTAACCAGCCAGCAGAAAGGCAACACATGATTACAATCAAACCTAATAATAGTTTATAGATACATGATAAGGGAATTACATTTAGTGCAAAGTAAAGCCAGCAAATTCCGGTCAAGGATAGTCTGAGGGTCAGCAATGAGGTAGATAGTAGTTCAGCACTGCTCTCTGGTTGTGGTAGGACGGTTCAGTTGCCTGATAACAGCCGGGAAGAAACTGTCCCTGAATCTGGAGGTGTGTGCGTGCGTTTTCACGCTTCTGTACCTTTTGCCCGATGGGAGAGGGGAGAAGAGGGAGTGGCCGGGGTGAGACTGGTCCGTGATGATGCTGCCGGCCTTGCCGAGGCAGCGTGAGGTGTAGATGGAGTCAGCGGAAGGGAGGCTGGTTTGTGTGATGGGCTGGCCTGAGCTGCGTCCACAATTCGCTGCAATTTCTTACCGCCCTGGATGGAGCTGATCCCAAACCAAGCAGGGATGCATCCCGATAAAATGCTTTCTACTGTGTATCTATAGACACCGCCCCTCGGTGCAAGGGGAGGGAAGGACGTCCAGCAATCAGTCAGGAAGGGATGGAGAGAGAGATCGGAAGCCGGGTGCTGGTTTCGGGGGGGGGGGGGGGGGGAGATTGGTGAGGCCTTGGCAGGGCCAGTGAACGGTGAGAGGTTGAGCGAGGGGAACGAGGACCGAGAGGGGGCAGGGAATAAAGGGGGGAGGGAGGCGCTTTGGGAAGAGGGGACGGATGGAGGGAGGAGGTGAGGTTACTGAGAGAGGGTGGCTGAGAAAGAGAATATGGATAAGAGAGTGTGTGAGTGTGTATGTGTGTGTATGTGCTGTAACTGGTACCAACCCCCACACATACGTCCTCCAAAACGGCACAGAAACAGGACGTCCTCAATTCTGAGGGGCTGACGAGGGGGGGGGGGGGGGAGGGGGATAGACCGTTCCACATTTCCAAGGGGCGTTGAGCATTTTCTACCGAATGTCGCTGGATTTGAGCCTCCCGTTGAACGGCCAAACCAAAAGCAACCCCCTTGTATATTTACCATTGTGTTTTGCACCCTCCCCCCTCAAAGCTCCTCATTCCCAGCGAAGTCACTGCTGTAATGTGGGAAAGGCTCAAATGGATCGCCCTTGGGACTTGTGGTATGGGAGGAAGGATGAAAGGGCTATGGAGTGCTGGTGTGGCCAGGAATAATTTGACTTTATGCTCTTTAGAAAACATTATGAGTGGGATTAAAAGGCCTGTCCCACTTTCACGACCTAACTCACAACCTTTTTTTACTCGTGGACATTTTTCTTCATGTTGAAAAAACGCCCCGACCTACTTGATGCCATGAGTACCTACCACTAGCATCACAACCTACCTACGACCTACCTATGACCATGCTGCGAGTATGAGTCAAGGGCAAACTCGGCTTAGGTCGTGAAAGTGGGACAGGCCATTAAGGTTTTATGTCGGACGATGAGGTCAGTAATACTCAACATGTCTGATGGAAATATGTACGTTTTATATTGGTTCCAAGACCCCCTGCACTATATTCACAGTGCCTTAGCAGCCACGGCATACAGACGATGCCTGATTATAATGTTGCCAGGAAAAGATAGAAACCATTGTGTTTTTTTAAATTCCTACCATTGTGCCATAGAGTCCCCAGCAGCTCATGTGCCCAGTGACTCGCACACTTCAGGCCACAGATCGGCCTCTGCAACGGGTGCGTTTTGTGGAGAGTAATTTCGCCCATAATCTGGATGGAGGAAACAGCGGAAACTCTAGGGAGAAAGAAAACGAACTGCTCCCCTTCCCACCCCAGTATCGTCTGGGCTATGTAGCTCATCCCTGTCAAAAAATCACCTGCCTATGTTCTTGAAGGTGTTGCAATGTAAAGCGTGGTAGCAAAATGCATATACTTTTCTATCGTTAATATATATTTTTAAAGCAATATTTTTCAATGGTAGGATGTGTGATGGCCCATTGCCTCTTCTCGCTCAATGTAAAAGCAAAGCTGCCCACTTGGACGGAGAGCACTTCACTTCTTATACATAACTGTTCAGAACACATGTTAAGTGTGGGGTCATCTTGGAGTTGTGCCAATAAAGCTCTTGTCTGCTCCAGCATTGTCTTTTTTTCGTTTCGAGACACAGCACGGAAACAGGCCCACCGAGCAAGCCCGCACCCATCAGCGATCCCCACACACCAACACTACCCCACACACACCCGGGTCACTGGCACTGCAAGCACTGTGAGGCAGCAGCTCTACCGCTGCGCCACTGTGCCACCCTGTTGACACTGGTGTTTCGTCCGAGTGCACAGCCGATTCACAGATGGTCACACTGTCCCATCCTGACAACCTTGTGCAAAAACGGTTCTGCCTTGAATACCTCATGAACAGCAGTAGAAATCGTAGAGATTTGTAGTTGTTGCCCAGTCCATCAGAGTTCAAATTTAGTTTAGTTTAGCTTAATTTAGTGCCGTCGCAACAACCTAGAGGTCAATGCTCTTAAGACAGTGGAATTGATTGTAGCCTTTAGGAGAGCTCCCCCTCCCCTCACCCCGCTCACCATCAACAACACCACAGTCACATCTGTGGAGTCTTTTAAGTTCCTGGGAACCATCATCTCCAAGGACCTTAAGTGGGGGGCCACCATCGACTCCACAGTCAAAAAGGCACAACAGAGGATGTACTTCATCGCTGAGGAAGCACAATCTGCCACAGGCAATGATGGTCCAATTCTACACGGCCATCGTAGAGTCTGTTCTCACCTTCTCCATCATGGTCTGGTTTGGCTCAGCCACCAAGCACGACACCCGGAGGCTGCAGCGAATCGTCCGATCAGCAGAGAAGGTTATTGGCTGCAACCTTCCCTCCATTGATGAACTGTGCACTGCAAGGGCCAGGAAGCGAGCGGGCAAGATCGGTAGTGGGGAAACTGCTAGAGTCGGTTATTAAAGATGGGATAGCAGCGCATTTGGAAAGTGGTGAAATCATTGGACAAAGTCAGCATGGATTTACGAAAGGTAAATCATGTCTGACAAATCTGATAGAATTTTTCGAGGATGTAACTAGTAGAGTGGATAAGGGAGAACCAGTGGATGTGTTATATCTAGACTTTCAGAAGGCTTTCGACAAGGTCCCGCATAAGAGATTAGCATACAAACTTAAAGCACACGGTATTGGGGGTTCAGTATTGATGTGGATAGAGAACTGGCTGCAGACAGGAGGCAAAGGGTAGGAGTAAACGGGTCCTTTTCAGAATGGTAGGCAGTGACTAGTGGGGTGCCGCAAGGCTCAGTGCTGGGACCCCAGCTATTTACAATATATATTAATGATTTGGACGAGGGAATTCAATGCAACATCTCCAAATTTGCAGATGATACCAAGCTGGGGGGTATAGTTAGGTGTGAGGAGGATGCTTGGAGGCTGCAGGGTGATTTGGATAGGCTGAGTGAATGGGCAGATGCATGGCAGATGCAGTATAATGTGGATAAATGTGAGGTTATCCACTTTGGTGGCAAAAACATGAGGGTAGACTATTATCTGAATGGTGGCAGATTAGGAAAGGGGGACATGCAACGAGACCTGGGTGTCATGGTACACCAGTCATTGAAAGTAGGCATGCAGGTGCAGCAGGCAGTGAAGAAAGCAAATGGTATGTTAGCATTCATAGCAAAAGGATTTGAGTATAGGAGCAGGGAGGTTCTACTGCAGTTGTACAGGGTTTTAGTGAGGCCACACCTGGAGTATTGTGTACAGTTTTGGTCTCCAAATCTGAGGAAAGACATCCTTGCCATAGACGGGGTACAGAGAAGATTCACCAGACTGATTCCTGGGATGTCAGGACTTTCATATGAGGAAAGATTGGATAGACTCGGCTTGTACTCGCTGGAATTTAGAAGATTGAGGGGGGATCTTATAGAAACTTACAAAATTCTTAAGGGGTTGGACAAGCTAGATGCTGGAAGATTGTTCCCGATGTTGGGGGAGTCCAGAACAAGGGGTCACAGTCTAAGGATAAGGGGGAATTCCTTTAGGACCGAAATGAGGAAAACATTCTTTACACAGAGAGTGGTGAGTCTCTGGAATTCTCTGCCACAGAAGGTAGTTGAGGCCAGTTCATTGGCTATATTTAAGAGGGCGTTAGATGTGGCACTTGTGGCTAAAGGGATCAGGGGGTATGGAGAGAAGGCAGGTACGGGATACTGAGTTGGATGATCAGCCATGATCACATTGAATGGCGGTGCAGGCTCGAAGGGCCGAATGGCCTACTCCTGCACCTATTTTCTATGTTTCTATGTTTCTATGTTTCTAAGATCATCTCTGACCCCTCTCACCCTGGCCACAAACTCTTTGAATCACTTCCCTCTGGAAGGCGACTCCAGATTGTCAAAGCTGCCACAGCCAGACATAAAAACAGTTTTCATCCACGAGTGTATATCCACGCGTTTTTATCCACATTGAATATAGGAGTAGGGAAGTAATGTTAAAATTGTACAAGGCATTGGTGAGACCAATTCTGGAGTATGGTGTACAATTTTGGTCGCCTAATTATAGGAAGGATGTCAACAAAATAGAGAGAGTACAGAGGAGATTTACTAGAATGTTGCCTGGGTTCCAGCAACTAAGTTACAGAGAAAGGTTGAACAAGTTAGGTCTTTATTCTTTGGAGCACAGAAGGTTAAGGGGGGACTTGATTGAGGTCTTTAAAATGTTGAAAGGGATAGACAGAGTTGACGTGGATAAGCTTTTCCCATTGAGGGTAGGGAAGATTCAAACAAGAGGGCATGACATGAGAATTAAGGGACAGAGGTTTAGGGGTAACATGAGGGGGAACTTCTTTACTCAGAGAGTGGTGGCTGTGTGGAATGATCTTCCAGCAGAAGTGGTGGAGGCAGGATCGATTTTAACATTTAAAAGTAAAGTGGATAGGTATATGGACGGGAAGGGACTGGAGGGGTATGGTCTGAGTGCAGGTAGATGGGACTAGGGGAAAATAAATGGTCGGCACGGACTGGAAGGGCCGAGACAGCCTGTTTCCGTGCTGTAATTGTTATATGGTTATAGTTGCTCTACTCAACAGCCAAAAATCTGTAGCCTCCCTTAGATCTGGTATTTTGTTGGTTCACGTGCTTGATCAATGGTGTTTTATCATTAATGTCTTATTATTATTAATGTTTAGTGTTTTCTGAGTCATTCGTAACTGTCACTGTATGTCATGTTGTTACGTGCGGGCGGAGCACCAAGGCAAATTCCTTGTATGTGAATACTTGGCCAATAAACTTACTTAATTTAGTTTATAGACACAAAATGCTGGAGTAACTCAGCGGGACAGGCAGCATCTCTGGAGAGAAGAAATGGGTCACACAAAAGGCTGGAGAGACTCAGCGGGTGCAGCAGCATCTAAGGAGCGAAGGAGATAGGCGACGTTTCGGGTCGAGACCCTTCTTCAGACTGGTCAGTTTAGTTTAGAGATACAGCGCAGAAACAGGTCCTTTGGCCCACCGAGTCCGCGCCGACCAGCGATCGCCGCACGCTACACACACTAGGGACGAGTTACAATTTTTACCAAAGCCAATTAACCTACAAACCCGCACGTCTTTGGCGTGTGGGAGGAAACCGGTGCTCCCGGAGAAAACCCCACGCAGGTCACGGGGAGAACGTGCAAACTCCGTACAGACAGCACCCGTAGTCAGGATGGAACCTGGGCTCTGGCGCTGTGAGGCAGCAACTCTACCGCTGCGCCACCGTGCCTGCCCTCTCCATCTCTGGTAGGTTTTTCCCACTTCTGATCCACAATGCCTCTCTCTCTCTCTCCACAGATGCTACTTGACTTGCCAAGTGTTTCCAAGATTTACCCTTCTTATTTTAAATTGACTTGCTTACCATGGCAATCACCTTTGTGGATGTAGCACACCACTTGGAGGCAGAGTTGGCCGGTGTGGGCAAGTTGGGACAAAGGGCCCGTTTCCACACTGCAAGCCGCCATGACTCTATGACTCTTATGACAGAGAACCTACCAGTGCACGATGCATGGTAAAGTGATGAGAATAGATAGCTCACAGACACAAAACGCTGGAGTAGCTCAGCGGGACTGGCAGCATATCTGGAGAGAAGGAACGGGTGACGTTTCGGGTCGAGAGTCTTCTTCAAATTAGTCAGGGGAAAGGCAAAGGAGAGATCAAGAAAAATGAATGATATGCAGTCTATCGTTTGACTGGTGGCAGACCAAGTTCCCTCTGGAATGAATAAAATTGCACTGTAATGTATCATATAAATATAGAGGAATGATTGTGGACAAATTAAAATGAGTTCATTCATTGTTCTATTGAGTACAAAAGTTTAATTTACTTTAGTTTATTGTCACGTGTACTGAGGTACAGTGAAAACCTTTCGTTGCGTGCTATCCAGTCAGCGGATACATCCATACATGTCTTGAGATTACGCCTTCCCTAGCCAACAATGGACCTACCAGGCACCACCCTGCCTGGGGTCATTTGTGGCTGGCCCTGTTTTTCCCTGGTCTTTTCTTGCCTCCAGCTTTTCACTTCCCCCCCAACCCCGTCCCAACCTGAAACGTCACCTATCCATGTTCTCCACAGACGCTGCCTGACCCGCTGAGTTACTCCAGCGCTCTGTGAAACGTCACCTATCCATGTTCTTCACAGGTGCTGCCTGACCCGCTGAGTTACTCCAGCACTCTGTGAAACGTCACCTATCCATGTTCTCCACAGATGCTGCCTGACCCGCTGAGTTACTCCAGCACTCTGTGAAACGTCACCTATCCATGTTCTCCACAGATGCTGCCTGACCCGCTGAGTTACTCCAGCACTCTGTGAAACGTCACCTATCCATGTTCTCCACAGACGCTGCCTGACCCGCTGAGTTACTCCAGCACTCTGTGAAACGTCACCTATCCATGTTCTCCACAGATGCTGCCTGACCCGCTGAGTTACTCCAGCACTCTGTGAAACGTCACCTATCCATGTTCTCCACAGATACTGCCTGACCCGCTGAGTTACTCCAGCACTCTGTGAAACGTCACCTATCCATGTTCTCCACAGATGCTGCCTGACCCGCTGAGTTACTCCAGCACTCTGTGAAACGTCACCTATCCATGTTCTCCACAGACGCTGCCTGACCCGCTGAGTTACTCCAGCACTCTGTGAAACGTCACCTATCCATGTTCTCCACAGATGCTGCCTGTGCCTGACCCGCTGAGTTACTCCAGCACTCTGTGAAACGTCACCTATCCATGTTCTCCACAGATACTGCCTGACCCGCTGAGTTACTCCAGCACTCTGTGAAACGTCACCTATCCATGTTCTCCACAGATGCTGCCTGACCCGCTGAGTTACTCCAGCACTCTGTGAAACGTCACCTATCCATGTTCTCCACAGATGCTGCCTGACCCGCTGAGTTACTCCAGCGCTCTGTGAAACGTCACCTATCCATGTTCCCCACAGATGCTGCCTGACCCGCTGAGTTACTCCAGCACTCTGTCTATCTTTCAGATCAACAACTGTTCAAGGGCAATTGGCTGCTCTCACGAGGCTCAATGCAGAGTGGTGCAAATCATTATATCTTTCCTTCACCAGGGCCAGTTCAGATGTCGACAGCAGTTTAAGTGCCTTGAACTCATCATTATTCCATGAGAAAACTCTGGGCCACTAGACATTAAACAAGGTAAAGATTATATGTTCCATGTGTTGTCAGTTAAGCCCAGGCACATCTTGGCCACGCTATTTATAATACCCTCTTCGGGATCAGTTGAACCACCAAGGAGCCTCCGTGATCCAAAAAAGCTGCTCGTTATTTTATTTATACAAATGTATCTTGGAAACACATGAAAACATCATCAGCTTGATTCATTTTCAATATATTATATTGAATGAATAATGGCGCTGAACCCGAGCGACTATTTGCGTGCTAGCCACAGAAGCAAATCTACAATCACATGTTATAATCGCTCAACACTCTCAAATCTCGACTCCATCAGACACATTTCTTACCATATTCCCTTATCATGTATCTACACACTGTAAATGGCTTGATTGGCTCAATTGCCTCTACAACTCTGACCAACCTCCCCTACTACTCCCACCAACTCCTACAGATGTACCATAGAAAACATTTGATCGGGAGGCATCACAGCACGGTTTGGGAACAGCTCCGTCCAAGACGGCAGCGAATTGAAATTGCAGCGAATTGTGGACGCAGCCCAGACCGTCACACAAACCAACCTCCCTTCCATCGACTCCATCTACACCTCACGCTGCCTCGGCAAGGCCGGCAGCATCATCACGGACCAGTCTCACCCCGGCCACTCCCTCTTCTCCCCTCTCCCATCGGGCAAAAGGTACAGAAGTGTGAAAACGAACGCACACCTCCAGATTCAGGGACAGTTTCTTCCCGGCTGTTATCCGGCAACTGAACCATCCTACCACACCCAGAGAGCAGTGCTGAACTACTATCTACCTCATTGGAGACCCTCGGACTATCCTTGATCGGACTTTACTGGCTCTACCTTGCACTAAACGTTATTCCCATATGATGTATTTATACACTGTAATTGGCTCGATTGTAATCATGTATTGTCTTTCTGCTGACTGGTTAGCACACAACCAAAGCTTTTCACTGAAGATAAGACACAAAAAGCTGGAGCAACTCAGACATCGTCTCTGGAGAAAAGGTGACGTTTCGGGTGACCCCAAACATCAGAATGGATGAAGGGTCTCGAACCAAGTCGTCACCCATTCCTTCTCTCCAGGGGTGCTGCCTGACCCGCCGAGTTACTCCAGCGTTTTTGTGCGTGTCTTTGGTTTAAACCAGCATACGCAGTTCCTTCCTACACAAAAGCTTTTTGCTGTACCTCTGCACACGTGACTAAATGGTCCAGAGTTCGCTGGGAAGATTAAAGGAGTGTGTCTATTATTAAAGCACATAACTTTAAATAGGAAATTAGCTATAAATGCTGGCTCACCATCGCATTGTCGTACTCAATTTTAAGGCACTGATCTACTCAGAGACATACTACAGTTGTCGCCAATTAATAATAACTTGTGGGATGTTTGATGGTGTGAGCTTAGACTTTGAGCAACAGGCAATGAAGTGTTGGGTATTCAGCATAGCACCCACGGTGATTGCTAATTGATTAAATCATAACGAGGATTTCAGTATAGGAGTAGAGAGGTTCTTCTGCAGTTGTATAGGGCTCTGGTGAGACCACATCTGGAGTATTGTGTACAGTTTTGGTCTCCTAATTTGAGGAAGGACATCCTTGTGATTGAGGCAGTGCAGCGTACGTTCACGAGATTGATCCCTGGGATGGCGGGACTGTCATGTGAGGAAAGATTGAAAAGACTAGGTTTGTATTCAATGGAGTTTAGAAGGATGAGGGGGGAATCTTATAGAAACTTATAAAATTATAAAAGGACTGGTCTAGCTAGAAGCAGGGAAAATGTTCCCAATGTTGGGCGAGTCCAGAACCAGGAGCTACAGTCTTAGAATAAAGGGGAGGCCATTTAAGACTGAGGTGAGAAAAAACGTTTTCACCCAGAGAGTTGTGAATTTGTGGAATTCCCTGCCACAGAGGGCAGTGGAGGCCAAATCACTGGATGGATTTAAGGGAGAGTTAAATAGAGCTCTGGGGGGCTAGTGGAATCAAGGGATATGGGGAGAAGGCAGGCACGGGTTATTGATTGGGGACGATCAGCCATGATCACAATGAATGGCGGTGCTGGCTCGAAGGGCCGAATGGCCTACTCCTGCACCTATTTTCAATGTAACGGGCGCTGTCTGTACGGCGTTTGTAAGTTCAGCCTGTGACCTGCGTGGGTTTACGCCGAGATCTTCAGTTTCCTCCCACACTCCAAAGACATACGTACAGGTTTGCAGGTTAATTGGCCTGGTGTAAATGTAAAATTGTCCCTAGTGTGTGTAGGGTAGTGTCAGTGTGCGGGGATTGCTGGTCGGCGCGTACTCGATGGGCTGAATGGCCTGTTTCCGCGCTGTATCTCTAAAGTCTCTTTCTTTTTTAAGTCTAAAGGGGAGAAGAGGGAATTGCCCAAAGTGGGCCGAAGCCTAAAGTAAAGTAAAGTAATCATCGGGGGGTAATCATTTGGAGCAATGGAGCGCCGTGGTCGAAACCTGAACATGCAGCAAAATATTCTGGAAAAAAACTGATGGTTATATGAAACTCATTTTCCAGACTCCCTAAGCACGCACGAGCAGTTACATGAAGCGTTGGGAGGGACAGACTGTGCCAGTGCTACCATTACACTTCTAACTAAGCACGCATGCAGGGGAGGCCAGTTGTGGATGTAAAGCAGTTTAAGTGTTTCCATATCATAAAACCATGGGGAAACAGATGTATGTTGTGTACACAAGTCGTAAACAAATCAGGTTATTACTGTAAATAGACACAAAATGCTGGAGTAACTCAGCGGGACAGGCAGCTTCTCTGGAGAGAAGGAATGGGCAACGTTTCGGGTCGAGACCTTTCTTCAGACTGAGAGAGGAAGAATCTCGACCCGAAACGTCACCCATTCCTTCTCTCAGAGACGTTGCCTGGCCCGCTGAGTGACTCCAGCACTTTGCGTCCATCTTCGGTGTAAACCAGCATCTGCAGTTCCTTCCTGCACACAGATTATTATTGTGTTTAGTTTCATTTAGTTTAGTTTGGAGATACAGTGCAGAAGCAAACCCTTCGGCCCATCGAGACCGCGCCGACCAGCGATCCCCGTACACTAGGACTATCGCACACAACACGGACAATTTACATTTTCTCCAAGTCAATTAACTTGCAAACCCGCACGTCTTTGGAGTGTTGGAGGAAACCGGAGCACCCGGAGAAAACTGTATCTTAAACGCTGGGATAGTCCCAGCCTCAACTACCTCTGCTGGCAGCTCGTTCCATACTCCCACCACCCTTTGTGTGAAAAAGTTACCCCTCATCTTCCTATTAAATCTTTTCCACTTCACCTTAAACCTATGTCCTCTGGTCCTCGATTCACCTACTCTGGACAATAGATCTACCCGATCTATTCCTCTTATACACCTCTATAAGATCACCCCTCATCCTCCTGCGCTCTAAGGAATAGAGACCCAGCCGAGCTCAACCTCTCCCTGTAGCTCAGACCCTCTAGTCCTGGCATCATCCTCGTAAATCTTCTCTATACCCTTTCCAGCTTGACAACATTTTTCCTATAACATGGTGCCCAGAACTGAACACAATGTTCCCAGAACTCCTCCAGGGATACACTTGATCCTAGCTGCCTCTTTCTTGCTCGTGATCAGTGCCTTAATTTCACTTGTCATCTAAGCTTCCTTACGCCCACCTGCCTTGCCCTTCACTCGAACAGGAACGTGCAGGTGTGCAGGAAGGAACTGCAGGTGCTGGTTTAAACCGAAGATAGACACAAAATGCTGGAGTAACTCAGCGGCACAGGCAGCATCTCTGGAGAGAAGGAATGGGTGACGTTTTGGGTCTCGACCGGGATCAGTCTGAAGAAGGGTCTCGGCCCGAAACGTCACCCATTCCTTCTCTCTACAGACGCTGCCTGTGCCGCTGAGTTACTCCAGCATTTTGCGTCAATCTCAGGAACATGCGGGTCCCGGATTCTTGTCAGCACACTTTTAAAAACATCCCAAGCCCGCACACCTTTGGGATGTGGGAGGAAACCGGAGCACCCGGAGGAAACCCCCGTGGTCACAGGGAGAACGTGCAGACTCCACACACAGACAGCACCCAACATCAGGATTGAACCTGGGTCGCTGGTGCTGTGAGACAGCAGCTCTATCACTGCGGTACTGTGCTGCCCAAAATCACCCTAACACTACCCATAATTAAACTAATAGAATGCATACTATTTTCCGTCATCGATGCATACTGAGGTACAGTGAAAAGCTTTTTTTTACATGCTATCCAGCAAACAGAAAGACTATCGCCTATCTCCTTCGCTCCTTAGATGCTGCTGCACCCGCTGAGTTTCTCCAGCTTTTTGTGTAACCCTCGATTCTCCAGCAGCTGCAATTCCTTCTTTAACAGAAAGACTTTAGTTGATTGTAATCCGAAGAAGGGTTCCGACCCGAACTGTCGCCTATTCCTTCTCTCCAGAGACCCGCTGCCTGACCCGCTGAGTTACTCCAGCACTCTGTGTCTATCTTCGGTATAAACCAGCATCTGCAGTTCCTTCCAACACATGATCACAACCGAGCCGTCCACAGTGTACAGAGACAGGGCAAAGGGAATAACGTTCAGTGCAAGATAAAGCCAGTAAAGTCCGATTAAAGGTAGTCAGAGGGTCTCCATGAGGTATATGGGAGGTCAGCACTGCTCTCCAGTTGGTGAGAGGACAGTGAGTTGCCTGATGACAGCTGGGAAGAAACTGTCCCTGAATCTGGAGGTGTGTGTTTTCACACTCCTGTACCTCTTGCCCGATGGGAGAGGGGAGAAGAGGGGGTGAGACTGGTCCTTGATGATGCTGCTGGCCTTGCCGAGGCAGCGTGAGGTGTAGATGGAGTCGAAGGAACAGCTGGGAAGAAACTGTCCACGGAGGAATTTGCCTGAAATCAGATTTCATAACCCAGGGAGTCTGTGTATTTCATTTCAAATGTGAGTATCAAGTTTGAAATAACTATCAATTTAAAGCCAAGCTCCTGTTCCACCCACACTCCAAAAACGTGCAGGTCTGTTGATTAATTGGCTTTGGTAAACTTGTAAATTATCCCTAGTGTGTAGGATAGTGATAGTGTACGGGGTGATCGCTGGTCGGTGCGGACTTGGTGGGCTGAAGGGCCTGTTTCCCCATTTTATCTCCAAAGTCTACATTTTTTCAAAAGTCTAAAGCCTTTCTTTGGAAGAGGGGAGAAGGGAGAATGACCCAAAAGTGGGCCAAAAGGCCTGCTTCCACGCTGTATCTCTGAACTAAGCCAAACCAAACCAAACCAAACTAAACTAAATCCTTGCCTATCCATGTACCTGTCCAAGTGACATCCTACTAATTGATCTAGTAATCCATTGCTGCACTCTCTCTCTCACAAGTGTCCCTTTCCTTAAGCAGGGAGACCAGACAAGATGTCCCGACAGTGGTGTTACCCGACAGAACTGCAGCAAGATGATCCACATTTAATCTTGCAATAAATGCCAGCATATCATTTGCCTTGCTAATTGTTTGCTGCACATTGACCTTGTGTACAAGGACACCCAGGTCCTTATGAAGAAGGGTCTCGACCCGAAACGTTGCCCATTTCCTTCGCTCCATAGATGCTGCCTCACCCGCTGAGTTCCACCAGCATTTTTGTCTACCTTATGAACACCATTACCTTTCAATCCCTCACCAATTGCAAAAAGACCTCTCCATTTCTATTTTTGCAACCAAACTGGATAAGGTCACGATTCCACATTATATTCTAAATAAGGGTTCCGACCTGAAATGTCACCCATTCTTTTTCTCCACAGATGCTGCCTGACCCGCTGAGTTACTCCCGCGCTTCTTGTCTATCCTTGATCCCCCCACTCTGGGTAAAAGACTCTGCATTCACACCCTCCGTTCCCCTTTATACTCCGTGTGTGATGGCCTGTTTAATGTGCACTTCAGTAAAGTATTTTATTTCCGCTAAAGAGCTGTGGAGTTTTCTGGCGTAGTCAAATGCACTACAGAATCAATAGCCCAGTGTTGCAACAAGCAAAATGTGTCGGAAGGAACTGCAGATGCTGTTTTAAACTGAAGATGGACACAAAAAACTGGAGTAACTCAGCGGGACAGGCAGCATCTCTGGAGAGAAGGAATGGGCGACATTTCGGAGTCAGGGGAGAGGGAAGCCAGAGGTATGAAAAGGTACAGAACATGAAAAATTTGCAAAAGGACAAATCAAAGTCAGCAATGACGATCAAGGAAAGGAGGAGCCCACAATGGTCCGTTGTTGGCTGAGGAGAAGGTGATAACAAGGGAATACAGAGAGTGAAACTAAGCAGGACGACAGTGAAACTAGTACGACGACAAGGGTGGGGGAGGGTCGAGGAGAGAGGGGCGATGACAGGGATACTTGAAAGCAGACAAGTCAGCAAGCAGCTTTGCTGTGGATAACAAACAGCAGAAGCCCTGATGGCTCTTTAAACACCACTGACACATGCATTAGACGGGTTATGCTGAGTCCAAGGTCCGTCATATATCTCCCTGCACCCCCCCCCCCTCTCCACCTCTCCACTATTTCCCCCAGCCCCACAGCTCCATGTCCATTGAAGTTTATCAGGACAGCTGCAAATTACGCAGCCGATTTGCTACCACTGATTGTAGAGCATCACACAAGGTCAGCAGCAAGGCAGGGCTCTGCTTTACAACGTACAGAATAGTCAAAGGCCTGCTGGATAGAGTGGATGTGGAGAGGATGTTTCCACTGGTGGGAGAGTCTCGGAATTAAAGGACGTTCCTTCAGAAAGGAGATGAGCAGGCATTTATTTGGTCAGAGGGCAGTGAATCTGTGGAATTCATTGCCGCAGACGGCTGTGGAGGCCAAGTCAATGGGTATTTTTAAGGCAGAATAGACACATTTTTGATCAGTACGGGTGTCAAGGGTGACGGGGAGAAGACAGGAGAATGGGATTAGGAGGGAGAGATAGATCAGCCATGATTGAATGACGGAGTGGACTTGATGGGCCGAACGGATTAATTCTTGCTCCTATCACTTGTGAACTTGTGTGGCTCGATTGATAGTTCTTGGTTCTTGGTTACTTGGTCCCCCAAAATATTCCAACTGGAATATTCCAACTGGAATTCCAACTGGAGGTGGTGAAGGGAGGGGTTTAGCCATTTAAGTGTGGGAGTCAAGTTCAGATCCTGCTCTTGATGTGGACAGGAGTGCACATTCCAGCAGGATGCCACACGCAAAATACTGGAAAGCAAACTTTCAGTTTTAGTTTTAGAGATGCGGCGTGGTAACATATAACCGTATACCAATGAGAGCACGGAAACAGGCCATCTCGGCCCTTCTAGTCCGTGCCGAACACTTACTCTCACCTAGTCCCATCTACCTGCACTCAGACCATACCCCTCCATTCCTTTCCCGTCCATATACCTATCCAATTCATTTTTAAATGATAAAATCAAACCTGCCTCCACCACTTCCACTGGAAGCTCATTCCACACAGCCACCACTCTCTGAGTAAAGATGTTCCCCCTCATGTTTCCCCTAAACTTTTGTCTCAAATCATTCCCTCTTGTTTGAATCTTCCCTACTCTCAATGGAAAAAGCTTATCCACGTCTACCCTGTCTATCCCTCTCATCATTTTAAAGACCTCTATCAAGTCCCCCCCTTAACCTGTATCAAGTCCCCCCTTATCAAGTCCCCCATTAACATGCCCTTCGGCCCACTGAGTCCATGCCGACCAGCGATCACCCGTACACTAGCACTATCCTACACATTTACAACTTACAGAAGCCAATTAATGTGGCCACTAGGGGCGCCGCACGACGACAGCCTCTGCCTACAGTCTGTCTGTTTTTCTATCTTTTTTTAAATTTTTAGTTTGTTTAAAAAGTACATTTTGGAGGATTTTTGTAGTATTTCTATGTGGGGAATGTGGGTAAGGTAAGGGGGAAACTGTTTCCCAGTCACTTCCTGGTGAGGAAGCGACTATTCTCCGAGTCGCGTCCTCGCCCCCCTCCCCCCCCCGCGGCCTACCAACTGGATTGGCGCAGCCTTTCCTGCCGGGGACCCGGACCAAAGCTTCAGCGACGGCGCAGCACTGGATTCACCGCGGAGCGGGCGATGCCTAACCTGGGATCGCCGTTTGAAGCTGCGGAGCGTTGGGCCGCTGCTCCAGCATCGTGGAGCTGCGGTTTGTGCGAGCTTCCAGCGCGGGCGGCGCTGACTTCAACACCGCGGAGTCCTGGGGCTGCCAGCGTGAATCTCCTGCACATCTTTGGAGAGTGGGAGGAAAGCGGAAGACTGCAGTCTGGTTTCCTCCCACATTTGTTTAGTTTAGTTTAGCGATACAGCGCAGAAACAGGCCCTTCGGCCCGCGCCGACCAGCGGTCCCCCCATATACTAGCACTATCCTACACACACTAGGGACAATTTACAATTTTTACTGAAGCCAATTAACCTACACGGCTGTACGTCTTTGGAGTATGGGAGGAAACCGGAGCGCCCGGAGAAAACCCACGCAGGTCACGGGGAGAACGTACAAACTCCGTACAGACAGCACCCGTAGTCAGGATGGAACCCGGGTCTCTGGCGCTGTGAGGCAGCAACTCTACCGCTGTGCCACCGTGCCCCCCTTAGACATAGCATCCCAAAGACGTGCGGGTTAATTGGCCCTCCGTAAATTGCCCCCGGTGTGTGGGGAGTGGGTGAGAAAGGGGCATAACCTGGAGCTGGTGTGTGAACGGGTGACTGATGATCAGCACGGACTCGGTGGGCCGAAGGGCTGCATCTTTCGACCAATCAATCTTACGAGTCTAGGATTGATCGGCAGTGTCCCTGTCATGTTGGGACTGCTTTGTGGAGAGAACCCTAGAATTGGCCGTTGTCCAACGTATCTGGGTGAGGGCTTGATCCATTTCTGTTTTCCAGGACCATTGCCAAAATGATTCATGCATCCCCAGGGCCATCTCTGTGATCAGAGCAGCTGCTCGGCTTCAGAAGGTGCCTTTATAGTACTCTGGCAAAGTTTAGACCCAGTTCGAGTTAGCCTCACCCCTGCCAACATTTACTGGAATGTGCCACACATGATCAAACGTGGACAAGTTTGCAAAGTGTCCTGTCTCTCATACGCCGTGTGCATGTCCACTCTGGCGACTAACATCAGGCGTAGCGGCTGGTTGAAAAATTAACAAGGTTTCACTAATAATAAGTTGGACACAAAGCTGGAGGAAGAATAAGCCAAACGCGGCTATTATCAATGAAGCGTGTCGGAAGGAACTGCAGATGTTGGTTTGCACTGAGGTTGCCGGAGTAACTCAGCAGAACAGGTAGCATCTCCGGAGAGAAGGAAAGGGTGACGTTTTGGGTTGAGACCCTTCTTCAGTTTGGACGTTGCTGGCTGTGACATGTCCTTTTCTATACCTTTCATTCATTTGTGACTTTACAGGCCTGTTAAGCTGCAGAAGTAAGAATTTTGTTAATCATAGAGTGATAGCGTGATACAGTGTGGGAACAGGCCCTTCACCCCAACCTGCCCACACCGGTCAACATGTCCCAGCCACTCTAGTCCCGCAGTTTGGTCCAGATCCCTCCAAACCTGTCCTATCCATGTACCTGTCTAACTGTTTCTTAAACGTTGGGATAGTCCCAGCCTCAACTACCTCCTCTGGCAGCTTGTTCCATACACCCATCACCCTTTGTGTGAAAAAGTTACCCTTCAGATTCCTATGAAATCTTTTCCCCTTCACCTTGAACCTATGTCCTCTGGTCCTCGATTCCCCTTGTCTGAGCAAGCGACTCTGTGCATCTCCCCGATCTATTCCTCTCATGGTTTATATACATGTGTTTGCTTTTAATAAATTGTTAATATATATAAGTTAATGTCATGATCTTGAATATTTTCCAGAGCAATATAAAAAAATTCAACAAAAACTGTATTGATGAAATTATCACCCTGAACTTCACAAATCATCCGTAGTTGGTTCACTCCAGAAATAAGATTGTCCAAACCCGGATTATGACCTCCGGTCTGCAGTCGATACTTGCATTCCCACATTCTGTGGACAAGCGGACTTATTCACTGAAACATAAATTAGGCCTTGTCAGTTAGGGTTGCCAACCATCCCGTATTAACCGGGACATCCTGTGAATTGGGCTAAATTGGAGCTGGTGTGTGAACCAGCCGAGGGTCGCCAGCGTTGAATCTCCGCCCAGCACGGCCTATGGACTTTGGGAGCCGCAGTCTCCAGTAGGAAGTGGCCGATTCAGAAACTCCAAGCCACTGGGAGTATTCTCTGTTCCGACGCCGGAGCTCCGATCATCCCGGCGAGAGGGCCTGAAACATCGGGCCACCCGCAGCGGCGACGGCGGAGGGCTCAAAAGGCCCCGACCACGGGTGAACGAAGAGGAAGAGGACTGAACTTTACTGCCTTCCCTGACAGTGGGAAAGGTTGATTCTGCTGTGTGGGGATGTTCATGTTAAATCATATTGTGTATTGTGGTCTTTTTATTCGTGTGACTGTATGGTAATTCAAATCTCACTGCACCAATTGGTGCACGTGACAATAAATGGAACTTGAACTTGAACTTAAATTGGTTTGTCCAATACGGGACTGCCCTTGTCCCGTATTTGACTGCTACTACCAGGTGCTCCTCAACTTACGATGGGGTTAGGTTCCGATAAACCCATCGTAAGTCGAAAATGCATTTAATACACCTCACCTACCATCACCAGAGTGTTCAGGATTGGACCGCCAGGCACTTGTGGGTATTCATTCTCCAGCTTAGTCCCCCCCCACCCCCCCCCCCCCCCCCCTCTCCTCTTCAGTCCTCTGCCTCTGGGAGTGTTTCTAATTTCCACGTTTTAATTATGAAATCTCTTTGGAGTTTCTCAACCGCTCACCCCACCGCACCCCTCTCCTACCACCGCCCCTGTTCGATCGGAGAGCTCACCAATTCCCTGAACACCGACGCCCCTTAAATCTCCCGAGTGCCAGCCAGCCCCTGCATGAGCGAACAGATGGAGAATTGTCCCAGCAGGTAGCAGCTCTGAGATTTTATCAACCAGCTCATCAGACCTGTTGCCGTTCGATGTGCATCTCGCCTCCTGAAAGGCTCCTCACAAGTCCCTCCCTCGTCGCTGCCTCCTACGGAAAGGCTAACACGGTTCACCTCATCCCGGGTGAGCACCATAACCACACCGCGGCGGCCGCAACCTTTTGTCCCTTATTTGGGAGCGAGAACGTTGGCAACCCTATTGTATCAGCTTTTGGAGTGGAGGATTGACTAAAGCAGGGGAGGGCAGATTCAGTTTAGTTTAGTTCAGTTTAGAGTTACAGATCCGGTCCCCGCACATTAACAGTATCCTACACACACTAAGGACAATTTTTACCTTTGCACCAAGCCAATTTACGTACCTACATACCTGTACATCTTTGGAGTGTGGGAGGAAACCGAAGATCTCTGAGAAAATCCATGCGGTCACGGGGAGAACGTACAAACTCCGCACAGACAGCACCCGTAGTCGGGATGGAACCCGGGTCCCCGGTGTTGCATGCGCTATAAGGCAGCAACTCTACCGCTGCGCCACCTCGCCTCAGTTATAACTGAAGCACACCAGAGGCAAGTTTTCTGTGTGAAAACACTGGATTGGATTACAGAAAATTCACAAAGGTTTAATGGGGAGGAGATGGGCGGCACGGTGGCACAGCGGTAGGGTTGCTGCCTCACAGCGCCAGAGACCCGGGTTCCATCCTGACTACGGGTGCTGTCTGTACAGAGTCTGTACGCTCTTCACGTGACCTGCGTGGGTTTTCTCCGGGTGCCCCGGTTTCCTCCCACACTCCAAGAACGTACAGGTTTGTCGGCTAAGTGACTTTTGTAAATTGCAAATTGTCCCTAGTGTGTAGGAGGGTGCTGGTGACTGCTGGTCGCGTGGACTCAGCAGACCGAAGGGCCTGTTGCCGCGCTGCATCTCTAAAATCTAAAGTCTAAACTGAACCCCAGAAAAGGCCAAACTTCTGTGTGAAAATACAGGGATTGTGATCCTGGCTGATCATCCCCAATCAATAACCCGTGCCTGCCTTCTCCCCATATCCCTCGACTCCACTAGCCCCTAGAGCTCTATCTAACTCTCTCTTGAATCCATCCAGTGACTTGGCCTCCACTGCCCTCTGTGGCAGGGAATTCCACAAATTCACAACTCTCTGGGTGAAAAAGTTTTTTCTCACCTCAGTCTTAAATGGCCTCCCCTTTATTCTAAGACTGTGTGTGGCCCCTGGTTCTGGACTCGCCCAACATTGGGAACATTTTTCCTGCATCTAGCTTGTCCAGTTCTTTTATAATTTTATATGTTTCTATAAGATCCCCCCTCATCCTTCTAATCCCCAGTGATGAGGGGGGATCTTATAGAAACATATAAGATTTTCTGTATATAATTCAGAAGATAAATTCAGAAAGAATCAAGGAGAAAAGGCATGGCAATGAGACAGTTACATTGCGTTAAAACAATCTCACTGGAGAAAAATTATAAACACGTTTCGGTGCCAAGAAATTCAAAGCCCTCTGTTGTTTTGTAGTTTTGTGGACAGCATTAACTTCAAGGGCAAGAACTCAAGGGAAAGTGAAAAGGAAATGGTTTGCTGAACAGTCCACGGGGAGATAGACACAAAATGCTGGAGTAACTCAGCGGGACAGGTAACATCTCTGGGAAGAAGGAATGGGTGACGTTGGGAGTGTAAAGGGAAATACTGTGTGTGCTCCAGAAGGCAGCAGGAACAGTAGGCCGAAGAACACGGTCTCGACCCAAATTCTCACCTATTCCTTCTCTGCAGAGATGCTGCCTGTCCCGCTGTGCGGGTTTTCTCCGGGTGCTCCGGTTTCCTCCCACACTCCCAAGACATGCAGGTTTGCAGTTGAATTGGCTTCGGTAGAAACTTTTAATTGTCTGTAGTGCGTAGGATAGTGCTAACGAGTGCTGCCGATGAGGCATTTCACCAGACGAGCTGGGCAGTCTGCTCTGGGAATCACACAAGACTACATGTGATTACGATCAAGTCATCCACAAGATAAATGGAATAGTCAAGTCAAGTCAAGAGAGTTTATTGTCATGTGTCCCAGATAGGACAATGAAATTCTTGCTTGCTGCAGCACAACAGAATTTTGTCAAAAAATACGGAACGGTTCAGTGTGTCTATATAGCATAGACCATATATATACACACATAAATAAACAAATAAAGTGCAATAGGCTGTTATAGTTCAGAGTCTGTTTGTTGGCGAGTTTAATATCCTGATGGCTGTGGGGAAGAATCTGTTCCTGAACCTGGATGTACCAAATTTCAGGCTCCTGTACCTTCTACCTGAAGGCAGTGGAGAGATGAGTGTGTGGCCAGGATGGTGTGGGTCCTTGATGCTGCTGCCAGCCTTTTTGAGGCAGTGATTGCGATAGATCCCTTTGATAACGTTTAGTGCAAGATAAAACTCCAGTAAAATCCCATTAAAGATAGACCGAGGGTATCCAATGAGGTCGGTGGGAGGTCAGGTCCGCACTTTTAGAGGACGGTTCACAGCCGGGATGAAACTGTCCCTGAATCTGGAGGTGTGCGTTTTTGAACTTCCGTACGTCTTGCCTGATGGGAGAGGGAGTGAGACTGGTCCTTGATTATGCTGCTGGCCTTGACAAGGAAATAGGAGATTTCCCTGTGACCGCGTGTGGGCATGTTACAAAACTCACCTATAGCGGTGCTGCAGTTCTGCCGCTGGCCGTGTGCGTGACTTTTGCGCCTTTAAGGGGAGGGCTGGGGTTAAAATGCGGTTTTCCCCATGCAATCCGGAGCTTTATTTCCTCGGAGTGCGATCGATTTCTGGAGATGCGTTCCAACTGCCGGTAAGTCCGTTTTTTTAAATAAATAGCCCGACTACTTAATCACTGCAGTAAAATAAAAATTAGCTCCTAATGCCGTGAACGCCGACAACGGGGCGGATTTTACGTAGGGGACAGGTAAGTGAAAGCTGTTTATTTTTACATATAAACTTGCTTTTTTTAGGGGCTTTAATCAATATTTCATGTTGCGAAACGGTGATTTAGCCCCCATACTAACCGGCAGAAATTTTCCTGCCGATATTGGGTTTAAATTCACCGCAACCGCAACGTTCTAATGCATCGCGTTCCAGAAAATCCCACTCGCAAGCTGTTTAAAATGCCCATTAATTTACAGGCATTAAACACTGAATTCCTTCAATTTGGCCTATAAATTAATGACAATTAGATTTAAAAATCATGTTATATTGTGAATTATTGTGTGACTGTTAATTGGACACTTAGGCTTTAAATTTTTTTTAAATTTTTTCTTAAGAAATGGATAGATGTTTAGATCTAGTAATTGAATTTTGTAATTGGCTACAATTGGGTAACTAATTATATGCTTTAATTTCAGGTCATCCAAGTAAGATTGGTTCATATTTGTTTCAGAATACTTCAATCTATAATATCTGAAAATGTCTTTAAGTTCTCTTAATTTTTAAGGAAGTTATGGGCTTTTGACTGTCCTCGATCACAACTTTTGTGTTAAGTCAATAGAAAAGCAATAGGAAGCAAGTTGCTAATTACCGAGTATGAAAATGGCCCTAACTTTTTTAATACTGAAGATATGAAAGTGAATTAGGTGTCAAATTAAACTTTTTTTTATGCTTTATCTGATGGGATAAATTGCAGACTTGATTTTTTAAATCTCAAAATTTTGTAACATTGCTAACCCGCGTGGGTTTTCTCCGGGTGCTCTGGGTTCCTCCCACACTCCAAAGACGTACAGGTTTGTGCGTTAATTGGCTTTGGTAAAAATTGTCACTTGTCCCTAGTGCATGTTGGATAGTGTTAGTGTACGGGGTGATCACTGGTCGGTGCAGACATCTGTGCTCCGAAGGGCCTGTTTCTGCACAGTACATCTAAAGTAAAGTGTAAAGCACACAGATACAGGATAAAGGGTATAACATTGAGTGCCGATAAGCACTAAACACCCAAATTGCATTCTGAACATTAAGCTCATATTTCAAGCGAATAGCCTCACATCACTTTGAATTTCAATGGACAGGGTGTCAAAGCCTTTACAAGGACTGGAAACAACCAGCCTTTGAGTTAATGCTTGTGTCTTGATTCACTGTCACAAGTCATGTTCGAGCCTCTTGCTGGCTCACATTACGGCGGACATGCAAGTGTCAAGTGCCAAAGGGTTGTGAAAGCAATTGGCAGTGGAACCAGCCTCCATGTCTCAATATAGAATCACTTAACACCTAACTGCCCTTCTAAGTACAAAGTAGACGAGCTTTAAACCCCAGGGATACCATTACCGAGAGCATTAAAAACTTCCAACAAGTGGCAAGTCTTCGGGTGATTGATTTCAAAGCTTGAAAACTAAAAAAAAATGTCAGCTCTGAGGTGAAACATTTCAGCGGGTCGAGGAGCAACGCTGTCTCATTTGCGTGAAAATTGCACGCATGTAGATCATTCCCTTCCACGCGAATCGAAGGGAGGCGCATTGGCCCGGACGAGATATGCTGGGGAAATGACAGAGGTGAAGTCCGCTCAGTACTATTAGTGTCTGAAGCAGGGTCCCGACCCGAAAACGTCACCTATCCATTTTCCCCAAAGAAGCTGCCTGACCCGATGAGTTACTCCAGCATTCTGTGTCTATCTTTACTGTCAGTGTTGAAATAGACTAGCATCTGCATCAAGAAAGAGATACATTTCTAACTGAGGATTGCCAGTGGTTTTCTCAACGCCTGCGAGGCCAAGTTAAATGGTCACCGGGCGGCGTGTCAAAAGCCATTGGCTAGCCTCTTGGAAATTCGATTGTGTCTGACGCTCGAGTCAAGTTGAGGCCATTTGGTGCCAATTGCTCATGGGAGATCGGGCAAATCAGTGGCAGGAGAGTTTTAACCATATAACCATATAACCATATAACAATTACAGCACAGAAACAGGCCTTCTCGGCCCTTCCAGTCCGTGCCGAACAACTTTTTTCCCTTAGTCCCACCTGCCTGCACTCATACCATAACCCTCCATACCCTTCTCATCCATGTGCCTATCCAATTTATTTTTAAATGATACTAACGAGCCTGCCGCCACCACTTCCACTGGAAGCTCATTCCACACCGCTATCACTCTCAGAGTAGAGAAGTTCCCCCTCATATTACCCCTAAACTTCTGTCCCTTAATTCTAAAGTCATGTTCTCTTGTTTGAATCTTCCCTATTCTCAAAGGGAAAAGCTTGTCCACATCAACTCTGTCTATCCCTCTCATCATTTTAAAGACCTCTATCAAGTCCCCCCTTAACCTTCTGCGCTCCAGAGAATAAAGACCTAACTTATTCAACCTATCTCTGTAACTTAGTTGTTGAAATCCAGGCAACATTCTAGTAAATCTCCTCTGTACCCTCTCTATTTTGTTATAATTAGGCGACCAAAATTGTACACCATACTCCAGATTTGGTCTCACCAATGCCTTGTACAATTTTAACATTACATCCCAGCTTCTATACTCAATGCTCTGATTTATAAAGGCTAGCATACCAAAAGCTTTCTTTACCACCCTATCTATATGAGATTCCACCTTCAAGGAACTATGCACGGTTATTCCCAGATCCCTCTGTTCAACTGTATTCTTCAATTCCCTACCATTTACCATGTACGTCCTATTTTGATTTGTCCTGCCAAGGTGTAGCACCTCACATTTATCAGCATTAAACTCCATCTGCCATCTTTCAGCCCATTTTTCCAACTGGCCTAAATCACTCTGTAGACTTTGGAAATCCTCTTCATTATCCACAACACCCCCTATCTTGGTATCATCTGCATACTTACTAATCCAATTTACCACCCGTTCATCCAGATTATTGATGTACATGACAAACAACAAAGGACCCAACACAGATCCCTGAGGCACCCCACTAGTCACCTGCCTCCAACCCGACAAACAGCCATCCACCATTACCCTCTGGCTTCTCCCATTCAGCCACTGTTGAATCCATCTTGCTATTCCTGCATTTATACCCAACAGTTGAACCTTCTTAACCAACCTTCCATGAGGAACCTTGTCAAAGGCCTTACTGAAGTCCATATAGACAACATCCACTGCTTTACCCTCGTCAATTTCCCTAGTAACCTCTTCAAAAAATTCAAGAAGATTAGTCAAACATGACCTTCCAGGCATAAATCCATGTTGACTGTTCCTAATTAGATTTTGGGAGAGAGAGGCCAAGGGCTGGTGGTTCAGAAGGAATTGGAATTGGATAAAGGGTCAACTGCCAACGATGGGTGATAGGAGTTGGGGGCTTAGACATTGCAGTAGACATTGCGGCGTAGACACAGACGGCAGTAGACATTGCGGCATAGACACAGACGGCCGTAGACATTGCGGCGTAGACACAGACGGCCGTAGACATTGCGGCGTAGACACAGACGGCCGTAGACATTGCAGCGTAGACACAGACGGCCGTAGACATTGCGGCGTAGACACAGACGGCCGTAGACATTGCAGCGTAGACACAGACGGCAGTAGACATTGCGGCGTAGACACAGACGGCCGTAGACATTGCGGCGTAGACACAGACGGCCGTAGACACAGACGGCCGTAGACATTGCGGCGTAGACACAGACGGCAGTAGACATTGTGGCGTAGACACAGACGGCAGTAGACATTGCGGCGTAGACATAGACGGCAGGAGACATTGTGGCGTAGACACAGACGGCAGTAGACATTGCGGCGTAGACACAGACAACAGGAGACATTGTGGCGTAGACACAGACGGCAGTAGACATTGCAGCGTAGACACAGACGGCCGTAGACATTGCGGCGTAGACACAGACGGCAGTAGACATTGTGGCGTAGACACAGACGGCAGTAGACATTGCGGCGTAGACACAGACGGCAGTAGACATTGCGGCGTAGACACAGACGGCAGTAGACATTGTGGCATAGACACAGACGGCAGGAGACATTGTGGCGTAGACACAGACGGCAGTAGACATTGCGGCGTAGACACAGACGGCAGTAGACATTGCGGCATAGACACAGACGGCAGGAGACATTGTGGCGTAGACACAGACGGCAGTAGACATTGCGGCGTAGACACAGACGGCAGTAGACATTGTGGCGTAGACACAGACGGCAGTAGACATTGCGGCGTAGACACAGACGGCAGGAGACATTGTGGCGTAGACACAGACGGCAGTAGACATTGCGGCGTAGACACAGACGGCAGTAGACATTGTGGCGTAGACACAGACGGCAGTAGACATTGCGGCGTAGACACAGACGGCAGTAGGCATTGTGGCGTAGACACAGACGGCAGTAGACATTGCGGCGTAGACACAGACGGCAGGAGACATTGTGGCGAAAGTCCGTAAGTCACGGGGGTCTTTTGATTATTATCCAATGGTCAATCAGGCTAGATCTTGGGCGGCACGGTGGCGTTTTGTAGAGTTGCTGCCTCACAGCGCCAGAGACCCGGGTTTGATCCTGACTACGGGTGCTGTCTGTGCGGAGTTTGTACGTTCTCCCCGTGACCGCTTGGGTTTCCTCTGGGTGGTTAGTTTAGTTTAGTGTAATTTAGTTTAGAGAAACAGCGCGGAAACAGGCCCTTCGGCCCACCGCGTCGGTGCCGACCAGCGATCCCCATTACACCAGCACACACTGCCTGTTTCCGTGCTGTAATTGTTATATGGTTATATGGTTTATAAAATGATGAGAGGCAGAGAAAGGGTAGACAGAACAATAGACAATGGACAACAGGTGCAGGAGTTGGCCATTCGGTCCTTAGAGCCAGCACCGCCATTCAATGTGATCATGGCTGATCATCCCCAATCAGTACCCCGTACCTGCCTTCTCCCCATATCCCCTGACTCCGCTATCTTTAAGAGCCCTATCTAGCTCTCTCTTGAAAACATCCAGAGAACCGGCCTCACCGCCCTCTGAGGCAGAGAATTCCACAGACTCACCACTACTCTGTGAGAAAAAGTGTTTCCTCGTCCCCGTTCTAAATGGCTCACTCCTTATTCCTCTTCGGATTGTTGACCTTGTTGCGGTGAAGAGCCTTGCGTGACCCCATGATTCCGAGAGCGGTGCCATCGGAAGCACCGGCTTCTGGTCGGGCCACCCACGGCGGTAAGGTCGAGGATGAGGGTCCGGACTAAGAACCATCCAGCCTACAGGACCTCAGCGGCGGACCAGGTGGACAAAGGTATCTTGAACTCAACGGCAGTGAAGGCGGATGAAGGCTGCAACAGATCTATCAGCTCCACTCGTCTTGGTTCTCTTGCCATTGGAATGAGTTCATTGATTAGGGAAGGACCGCGTGCTTCTTGGAGTGCAACACCAAGTACACGTTAAACACACACACACGCACAGGCGTCTTCATTCCGTGAGCTGCAAAGCCAGGATTGGACTGAGAGTCCATAAAAAGAACAGAACGTAGACCATCATCCTCGACCTCGAGGGATAGCCACAACGACGACAACCCCTTATTCTTAAACTGTGGCCCCTGGTTCTGGACCCCCAACATCGGGAACATGTTTCCTGCCTCTAGCGTGTCCAAACCCTTAATAATCTTATGTTTCAATAAGATCCCCTCTCATCCTTCTCGATTCCAGAGTGTACAAGCCCAGACGCACCATCCGCTCGGCATATGACAGGCCCGCCATCCCGGGAATTAACCTGGTGACCTTTATCCCACGATGGAAAAATCGAATGCTAGAGGGGAAAGCTTTGAGAAGGACAGAGATGTGCGGGGCAGGTTTTTTTACACAGAAGCTGGTGGGTGCCTGGAACGTCTTGCCCAGGGGTGGTGGTGGAGGCAGATACAATTGTGACGTTTAAGGTCTTTTGGACAGGGGATGGAGGGATATGGATCACATGCAGGTAGGTAAGTGATGCTTTGTCATCATGTTCGGCACAGACATTGTGGGCCAAAGGGCCTGTTCCTGTGCTGTGCAGTAAGTACTGTGTTCCATGTTCTGCGCAACCTCTCGCTGTAGCTCAGGCCCTTGACTCATGGCAACATCCTCGACAATGCTCTCTGCACCTTTTCCAGATTGATGGCATCTTTCCCACAGCAGGGTGACCAAAACTGACCACGCAACAGCGCAGTCACACGCTGTGCCACTCAGCCTTGGCCAATTCAGCCTTCAATGAAAGGACGTTCTCTTAGGAGGGAGATGAGGAGAAATGTCTTCAGTCAGTGGGTGGTGAATCTGTGGAATTCATTACCGCAGACGGCTCTGGGGGGCCAAGTCAGTGGATATTTTTACAGCAGAGATGGACAGATTCTCGATTAGTGCGGGTGTCAGGGGTTATGGGGAGAAGGCAGGAGAATGGGGTTGGGAGGGAGAGATAGATCAGCCATGATTGAATAGCAGAGTAGACTTGATGGGCCGAACGGCCTCATTCTGCTCCTATTCCTTATGACTTGAGACCTCAACTCAGCGTCGGCTTCTTACTTGTTAGGGAATTAGAGAGGATTGCAACATTGACCCAGCGTGGCATTAAACCAGAGGAAAGTGTCGCAGTTACTGGAATACATGCGAGTTAGTGGTGAGTCTGGAGTTTAGCATCGAGCAAGGTTTTACCATGGAAATGCAAATGTGTCAAAATGACAGCTATATTTAAGTTTGTATTTGAACGTGTGCCAGCTGTACAATAACTCTAGCCGTGTTTGAACCAGGTCACAATGTTAGTGCTATTTCAAGACACAAACCAACAAATAACAGGTGCAGTTCTGCCAGTGCGCCTCAGCTATCCCCTTGCACGACGGCGAACTTCACAAGAATGGGAGGATGTCGCTTGGTGTATCATGATGGCTCATCTTAGCTCCAGGCAAATCCCAGAGAGAGAATCCTCCCCCCCTTATCCTTCCTGCAAGCTCATGGACAATCTCCAATATCACTCCAAAACCCGGGCAAGGGCAATGGGCTTCACAAGTCCACAAGTTACCGGAGCAGAATTAGGCCATTCGGCCCATCGAGCCCACTCCGCCGTTCAATCGTGGCTGATCTATCTCTCCCTCTCAACCCCATTCTCCTGCCTTCTCCCCATAACCCCTGACACCCGTTCCAATCAAGAACCTGTCTATCTCCACCTTAAAAATATCCGCTGACGTGGCCTCCACAGCCCACTGTGGCAATGAGTTCCACAGATTCACCACCCGTTGACCAAAGTAGCTCCTCCTCACCTCCTTTCTAAAAGAGCGGCGTTTAATTCTGAGGCTGTTGGTGACTGAGACGTAGAGACATAGAGAGATACAGCATGGAAACAGGCCCTTCCACCCAACTTGCCCACACCGGCCAACATGTCCCATCTACACTAGTCCCACCTGCCCTCGTTTGACCCATATCCCTCCAAACCTGTCCTATCCATGTACCTGTTTAATTGCTTCCTAACGTTGCGATAGACCCTGGCTCAACTACCTCCTCAGAATCTCTGGAGAGAAGGAACCGGAGACCCTTCTCAAGGTCTGAGCCATTGTCTATTTGAGCCAAGGGTTATTGCCCACCAGTTACTGGTAATAGGGGCGGCACGGTGGCGCAGCGGCAGAGTTGCTGCCTCACAGCGCCAGACACCCGGGTTCCATCCTGACTACGGGTGCTGTCTGTGCGGAGTTTGCACGTTCTCCCCGTGACCTGCGTGGGTTTTCTCCGGGTGCTCTGGTTTTCTCCCACACTCCAAAGACGTACACCTTTGTAGGTTCATTGGCTTGAGTAAAAATTGTAAATTGTCCCTCGTGTGTGTAGGATAGTGTGCGGGGATCGCTGGTCGGCGCGGACTCGGTGGGCCGCTGGACCTGGTTCCGCGCTGTATCACTAAACAAAACTAACGTCACCCATTCCTTCTCTCCAGTGATGCTACCTGTCCCGCTGAGTCACTCCAGCACTTTGTGTCTATTGCAGATGTTGTGGTTCATGAGAATGCTGATAGTTTAGTTTAGTGTAGTTTAGAAATACAGCACGGAAACAGGCCCTTCGGCCCACCGAGACCGCACCGACCAGCGATCCCCGCACACTAACACTGTCCTACACACACTAGGGGCAGTTTTCAATTTCACCGAGCCAATTCACCTACATGCTTTGTGATTAAGCCAGATGAACTTTCTGCATTGAGTTAGCAATTGGTCCCTATCAATAGGTGAAGGCAAGCAAGCAAACTGCAGCATTCAATCAACGATAGAACCAGGGAATTGGTTCAACTCTCCAATTGGTTCAACACACGAGAGGAATTGGTCCGCTCAGTCCGCCTGGACCTACCTGATCTCCCGGTGGCCAAACACTTCAACTCCCCCTCCCATTCCCACACTGGCCTTTCTGTCCTGGGCCTCCTCCACTGTCAGAGCAAATTGGAGGAACAGCACCTCATATTTTGCTTGGGCAGCTTACAACCCAGCGGTATGAACATTGACTTCTCTAACTTCAAGTAACCCTTGCTTTCCCTCTCTCTGTGTCCCTCCCCCACCCTAGTTCTCCGACTAGTTTCGCTGTCCTCCTGTTTAATTTTACTGTTTGTACACCTCGTTGTCACCTTCCCCTCAGCCAACAATGAACCATTCTACATTCCATTGTAATCAACATCCGCTTTGATCTGTCCTTTTCACACCTGGCCCTTTCATATCTCTAGACTCCCTCTCCCCGGACTCTCAGTCTGAGGAAGGGTCTCGACCCTAAAAACGTTACCCGTTCTTGCTCCCCAGAGATGCTGCCTGTCCCACCAGGTTAAGCCCCTGTCCCACTTACGAGACCTAAGCAGCAGTTTGTCAGGGCCTGTCCCACATAGGAGACCTAAACAGCAACGTCTGGTGGCCTTGCCCGCCACCCAAAAAAAAATAAAGGTGGGGTTGACCTGCAACCTCCTACCACCTCCCACGCATATGTTGAAAACCTTCCTCGACTATGAAGAAATCCGGCTTCGACTAGACCTGCGACAAAAAAATATCGATTTTTAAAACGGCAACCTATTTTTAGTCGAGGGCGGTTTCAAACATGATGAAAAAATAGCAGCAACCTAGATGAAGCCTCGACCACCGCGGAAACCACTTTCGACCGTTAGGGAGAGTGACCAAAACCTCCGGTGACCTCATGGAAACCTTGGGTGGCGGGCGAGGTCACCAGAGGTTGCTGTTTAGGTCTCCTAAGTGGGACAGGGGCTTTACTCCGGCATTTTGTGTCTACCTTCTGATGAATCGGTACTTTGAGGAGATACCTGAGGACAGTGAACACTGCAAACAAACGCGAAGATTGACTCAAAATGCTGGAGTAACTCAACGGGACTGGCTTCATCTCTGGAGAGAAGGAATGGCCCACTCCTGCACCTATTGTCTATTGTCTATTGAATAGATGACATTTTGGGTCTAGACCCTTCTTCAGACCTGAAATTTGAGGAAGGACATTCTCACTATTCACACCAGGTAGTGCAACGTAGGTTCACCAGGTTAATTCCTGGGATGGCGGGATTATCATATGAAGAAAGAATGGATTGACTGGGCTTGTATTCACTGGATCTTATAGAAACATATACAATTCTTAAGGGATTGGACAGGCTAAATGCATGAAAAAATGTTCCCAATGTTGGGAGAGTCCAGAACCAGGGGTCACAGTTTAAGAATAAAGGGGAGGCCATTTAGGACTGAGATGAGGAAAAACTTTTTCACCCAGTGAGTTGTGAATCTGTGGAATTCTCTGCCACAGAGGGCAGTGGAGGCCAATTCACTGGATGTTTTCAAGAGAGAGTTAAGGGCCTGTCCTACAAGCATGCAACTCTATGCGATGAACGCAATCAAACTAGAAGCGGGGGCCGCGCGGAGGTCGGGTGATCCCCTCTACAGGGCCGTTCCCACCAGCATGCACCTGCATGCGGCAAGCGTGACCAAACCGGCAGCAGGGGCTGCACGGAGGTCGGGTGAGGCGAACTTGGAGCGAAGTCTTAAGGTAAGTTCGCCAGGACAGAGAGGGGCACACAGAGAGGGGCACAGAGGCACACACACACAGAGGGCCACGGAGCGACACACATAGAGGGTCACGGAGGCACCTACAGAGAGGGTCACGGAGGCACGATGTCGAGGCGGTGTGTAATGCGTCGAGGCGACTGCGAGCCGACAAGCCGTTGCCGCCCGGAATTTTTGAACACGTTCAGTTTTTCGGAGCCCCGCGCGATGTCGGGGCGAACTCCGCACAATTCCGCACGGCTCCGGCGATCGAAGTGGGACCGGGCCCGCGACGCCGGACGGCTCAAGCGACCACGTTAGGTCGCGCTCATCGCATAGAGTTGCATGCTGGTGGGACAGGCCCTTAAGATGGAGCTCTTAGGGCTAACGGAATCAAGGGATATGGGGGAAAAGCAGGAAAGCGAGAAGGAAAATCTGGTCAATTATTCATGATTTCATTGATCTTTCCAGGTACCTTGACAGTCTTCACATCACTCCGTACTGACATCGACTCTTTCAAATGTTATTCTTATTCAGCACTTGAAAAAGCTGAAAGAGAAGGGATCCGTGCATCAATGATTACTGACCATATAAGTGGTACGTTTATTAGTGTGTCAATACTGAGAAAAGTATTGAGAAGCAGCTCCCTGCTTCTTACTGACCCCCTTTTAAGCATTTTAGTTAACTTTTCTCATTGTAGACACTCTGATAAACTTCTACTGTCATCAGGGCCAGCCTTAAGCCGATTGGGCCATTGCTCCCAATTGGGCCCTGCGCCTAAGGGGGCCCCGCGCTAGAGTAATCTACTCTCAGCTTGGGTAGATCTACCCCGAGTGGGGGGGGGGGGGGGGGGGAGAGAGGGGCGGAGACAGAATAGATGGGTGGAGGGGGAAGAAAGGGGTTGACTGGGAGGGGAGTGTGAGGGGGAATGGAGAAGGGGGAGAGGGGGAGGTGAGTCGTTCCCTCACGGTCCCGGGGCAGCGCTCCCGCCCCTCCAGTCGCCGTGCTTCACACACACAGCCCCGACTCCACTCCTCTCTCTCCCCGGGGAGACGCGGTGAATTATACAGGGACGGCCGGGCCGGGGGTTGGAGCAACACTTACAAACCTCGGCCTCAGCTCACACCCGTCCGCCCGGACCCCGGCATCCGCTCCTGCCGCCATGCCTCTCCTTCCTTTCTCTCCTTCCTTCCCTTAGGATGGGGTAGAAGCCCAAAGGGCAGGATGGGGCTGAAGCCCAAAATGTAATGCCTGGACTGGTTTTTCGCCAATAGTTATTAGTTTTCCAGGATCTAGTTAATTTTCTTTTTTCATTTCAGTCACTAAAACAAGTGGTATTGTAACAGTGTACTTTTTAGAGGTGATCTACACATTTTGTTTGCTACTTGTAGGCGTACATGTTTGTAATTTTATATTAAAATGTAGCTTAGACTTGTTTGGTCCATTAACTCGCAGGCACTTTTTAAGCGCCCATTTTGATGACTTTCCATTCTACCATCGAGATATAAAGGGTATAATAGACATTGGCTTGGGAACCTGGTGCTCACCAGAATTGTTCCCAATTGGGCCCCGCACCTCCTGAGGCCGGCCCTGGTTGTCATTAACATGTCGCGGCGCCTGCTGGCGCACGCAGGTATCGAACCCGGCGTTCGGAAGCCACGGTCACGTGACGCGGGAGGGGCTGCTAGCTGCCCGCGGCAGGGAGGGAGAGGGAGAGGGAAAGCAAGGGTTACTTGAAGTTACTCAACGTTAACACCGCTGGGGTGTAAACTGCCCAAGCGACATATGAGATGCTGTTCCTCCAGTTTGTGCTGGGCCTCCTCTGACAATGGAGGAGGCCCAGGACAGAAAGGTCGTTGTGGGAATGGGAGGGGGAGTGGGGGGGTTAAAGTGTTTCGCAAGATGACCAGAGAATAAATTTCAACGATCGATACAAAATGCTGGAACATCGGATGGCGCAGCGGTAGAGTTGCTGCCTCACAGCGCCAGAGACCCGGGTTCGATTCTGCTACGGGTGCTGTCCGTACGGAGTTTGCACGTTCTCCCCGCGACCCGCAAGGGGTTTCCTCCGGGTGCTCCGGTCTCCTCCCACACTCCAAAGACGTACGGGGCTTGTAGGCTCATTGGCTCCTGTAAATTGTCGCTAGCGTGTGGGATGGAACCAGTGCACGGACGGGGTGATCGCTGGTCGGCGTGGACTCGGTGGACCGAAGGGGCTTTTTCCACGTTGCATCCCAAAACTAAACATACCACCTTGCCTCCATGCGTGGCCACTTGCAGGGATTATGTGCTCCATGGTCTCTCCGGTCTACCGCTCTTCCCTGGGCCCTGCCATTCACTGTGTATGTCCTGCCCTGGTTTGACTTGCAAAGATGTTTCAATATGCGCTTGTCTAAATTGCATTGCATCTGTCATTCCGTTGCCCACGCTCCCAATTGATTTCTGATCCTGCTGCAACCTTAGCTAACCATCTTCACTGTCCATTACACCATCATCAATATATTTATAAAACAAACCTTGTGATTGAGGCAGTGCAGCGTAGGTTCACGAGATTGATCCCTGGGATGGCGGGACTGTCATATGAGGAAAGATGGAAAAGACTAGACTTGTATTCACTGGAGTTTAGAAGGATGAGGGGGGATCTTATAGGAACATATAAAATTATAAAAGGACTGGACAAGCTAGATGCAGGAAAAATGGTCCCAATGTTGGGCGAGTCCAGAACCAGGGGCCACAGTCTTAGAATAAAGGGGAGGCCATTTAAGACTGAGGTGAGAAAATACGTTTTCACCCAGAGAGCTGTGAATTTGTGGAATTCCCTGCCACAGAGGGCAGTGGAGGCCAAATCACTGGATGGATTTAAGAGAGAGTTAGATAGAGCACTAGGGGCTAGTGGAGTCAAGGGGTAAGGGGAGAAGGCAGGCACGGGTTATTGATTGGGGACGATCAGCCATGATCGCAATGAATGGCGGTGCTGGCCCGAGGGGCCTATTTTCTATGTCTCTATGTTTCTAAACAACAGTCGATCCAGCACTGACACTTGTGACACGTGACTGTTCACAGGCTTCCAATCTAACAACAAGCTTCCAGTGCAGTAGAGCACGGTAGAGCAGCGGTAGAGTCGCTGCCTCACAGCGCCAGAGACCCGGGTTCCATCCTGACCACGGGCGCTGTCTGTACGGAGTTTGCACGTTCTCCCCGTGACCGCGTGGGTTTTCTCCGGGAGCTCCGGTTTCCTCCCACACTCCAAAGACGTCCAGGTTTGTGGGCCAATTGGCATCGGTAAAATTGTAAATTGTCCCAAGTGTGTGCAGGATAGTGTTAGTGTGTGGGGATCGCTGGTCGGCACGGACCTGGTGGGCCGAAGGGCCTGCTGTATCCCAAAACTAAATTAAACTAAACTGAACGAAACTACCACCCTCAGCTTCCAATCTCCAAGCCACTGTTACATCCGAAGATAGACACTAAAAGCCGGAGTAGACACAAGAGGTGAAGAAAGGAATTGGTGACGTTTCGGGTCAAGACCCTTCTTCGACCCGAAACGTCACCTAATCCTTTTCTCCAGAGATGCTGTCTGACCCGCTGAGTTACTCCGGCCTTTTTGTGTCTATCTTCGGTTTAATGTTTCAAGACGCCACAGTAATTTCTTCATCGGTTGGCCAAGTGGCCTGAGGAATGGCGAATGGAATTGAATGCAGATGTGACATGTTGCACTTTGGGACGTCAAACCAGGGCAGGATCGTCACAGTTAACGGCAGGGCCCTGGGGAGTGTTGTCGAGCAGGGGAGTGCAGATACACCAGTTCCCTGAAAGTGACGTCACATGTAGATAGGGTGGTCAACAAGGCTTTTGGTACAGTGGACTTCATCAGTCAGGGTATTGAGTATAGAAGCCTCCATTGAGTTACAGTTGTACAAGACATTAGTAAGACTGCTATGAAACATAGAAAATTGGTGTAGGAGTAGGCCATTCGGCCCTTCGAGCCAGCACCGCCATTCAATATGACCATGGCTAATCATCCACAATCAGTGCCCCATTCCTGCTTTCTCCACATATCCCTTGATTCCGTTAGCCTTAATAGCTAAATCTGACTCTCTCTTGAAAACGTCCAGTGAATTGGCCTCCACTGCCTTCTGTGGCAGAGAATTCCATAGATTCACAACTCTCCGGGTGAAAAGGTTTTTCCTCATCTCAGTCCTAAATGGCCGACCCCTTACTCCTGTACTGTGTGACCCCTGGTTCTGGACTCTCCCAACATGGGGAACATTTTTCCTGCATCTAGCCTTTCCAATTCCTTAAGAATTTGATATGTTTCTATAAGACCCCCTCTCATCCTTCTAAATTCCAGTGAATATAAGCCCAGTCGATCCATTCTTTCATCATATGTCAGTCCTGCCATCCCGGGAATTAACCTGGTGAACCTACGCTGCACTACCTCAATAGCAAGAGTTGGACTTTTGGAGTATTGTGTTCCGGTTTGGTCATATGCTGGCGGAAGGGCGTTATTAAAGTGGGGAAACTGTAGAGACGATTTATGAGGATGTTGCCAGGACTCGAGGGGCCTGAGCTACAGGGAGAGGTCGGGCAGGTTAGGACTTCATTACTTGTAGCGCAGGAGTACGAGGGGTGACAATAGACCATAGACAATAGGTGCAGGAGTAGGCCATTCAGCCCTTCCAGCCAGCACCGCCATTCACTGTGATCATGGCTGATCATCCCCAATCAGTACCCGTTCCTGCCTTCTCCCCATATCCCCTGACTCCGCTATTTTTTAAGAGCCCTGTCTAGCTCTCTCTTGAAAACATCCAGAGAACCGGCCTCCATCGGGAACATGTTTCCTGCCTCTAGCGTGTCCAAACTCTTAACAATCTTATTTGTTTCGGTAATATCCCCTCTCTTACTTCTAAAGTGTACAAGCTCAGCTGCTCCATTCTCTCAGCATATGACCTGAATCCCTGATTCCTGGGATGTCAGGACTTTCATATGAGGAAAGATTGGATAGACTCGGCTTGTACTCGCTGGAATTTAGAAGATTGAGGGGGGATCTTATAGAAACTTACAAAATTCTTAAGGGGTTGGACAGGCTAGATGCTGGAAGATTGTTCCCGATGTTGGGGGAGTCCAGAACAAGGGGTCACAGTCTAAGGATAAGGGGGAATTCCTTTAGGACCGAAATGAGGAAAACATTCTTTACACAGAGAGTGGTGAGTCTCTGGAATTCTCTGCCACAGAAGGTAGTTGAGGCCAGTTCATTGGCTATATTTAAGAGGGCGTTAGATGTGGCACTTGTGGCTAAAGGGATCAGGGGGTATGGAGAGAAGGCAGGTACGGGATACTGAGTCGGATGATCAGCCATGATCACATTGAATGGCGGTGCAGGCTCGAAGGGCCGAATGGCCTACTCCTGCGCCTATTTTCTATGTTTCGATGTTTCTATGACAGTCCCGCCATCCCGGGAATAAACCTTGTAAACCTACGCTGCACTCCCTCAAGAATGTACTTCCTCAAATTAGGGGACCAAAACTGCACACAATACTCCATCATATAGAGGTGTATAAAATCATGAGGGGAATTGATAGGATGAATGCATGGAGTCCTTTACCCAGGATAGGGGAATCAAGAAGCAGAGGACATAGGTTTAAGGTGAGAGGGGAAAGATTTATATGGAAACTGAAGAGCAACTTTTTCACTCAGAGGGTGGTGGGTGTATGGAACGAGCTGCCAGAGGAGGTAGTTGGGGAGGTACAATAACTATATTTAAAAGACATTTGGACAGGTACATGGATAAGGACGGGTTTTAGAGGGGATGTGGGCCAAATGCAGGCAGGTGGGACTAGAGTAGATGGGGCATGTTGGTCGGCGTGGATGAGTTGGGCTGAAGAGACTGTTTGCCGTGCTGTTTGTAACTCGATGTCTATATCACCACTAATCTCGCCACTGAATTCATTCGCTTCCATGACAACCTCCAGGGTAAATAAAGACAAGAAGTAATCCTTTAAGGCCAGGCCCATCTGACTTAGCCTCACACAGATACAAAGATCTCGCCCATCTCCTGTGGACCAAGATACAGACATTGATCCTTAAGTAGACACATTCGCTCACTAGTTATCCCTTTCGCTCTCAAGATATTAGTCGAATCGCTTAAGATTCTCATTTACTTCACCTGATCTGCCTGGCCTCTCTGATGCACTTGTTGTGCTCACCTGATATCCATCTGAAGTGTACACTTACATCCCGTGTAATCCTCAAGGGATCAACTTGACCCCATCTGCCTGTACCTGACGTATGGCTCCATCTTTTTCCTGACTGGACCCTCAATATCCCATCTCAATGAGGGTCCTTTAATCCTGGCATTCATCGCTGGCCCTGAGTGCCCAGTTCAGTGTAGTTTGTTGTCACGTGTACCGAGGTACAGTGAAATGCTTTTGTCGCCTGCTAGCCAGTCAGTGGAAAGATAATACGTGATTACAATCGAGCCATTTACAGTGTACAGATACATGATGAGGGAATAATGTTTAGTGCAAGGTAAAGCCAGCAAAGTCCGGTCAATGAGTGGTCGGACGGTTCAGTTGCCTGATAACAGCTGGGAAGAAACTGTCCCTGAATCTGGAGGTGTGTGCGTGCGTTTTCACACTTCTGTACCTCTTGCCCGATGGGAGAGGGGAGAAGAGGGAGTGGCCGGGGGTGAGACTGGTCCGCGATGATGCTGCTGGCCTTGCCGAGGCAGCGTGAGGTGTAGATGGAGTCGATGGAAGGGAGGGAGGTTGGTTTGTGTGTGATGGTCTGGGCTGCATCCACAATTCGCTGCAATTTCCTGCGGCCTTGGATTGCGCTGTTCCTAAACCACGCGGTGATGCATCACGATAAAATGCTTTCTGTTGAAGTTGGTGAGAGTTGATGGGGACATGAGGAACCTCCTAAGCCTTCTAAGGAAGTGAAGGTGTTGATGTGCTAGAGGTCTCCCACGTGCAATACCTCTCTTTACCTGCAAACAATCTCTCATATCAACCTCAAAGGTTCCTGACTAATGCCTTCAAAATTAGCCTTGGCCAGATTCAGCAATTGAACTGCAGTCACTGATCTCAAATTGTTCCCTACTTACACTTCTGTCACTTGCCCTGACTCACTCCCCAGCAGTTTTAGTTTTTATAGTTTTAGGGATACACCGTGGAAACAGGCCCTTCGGCCCACCAAGTCCGCGCCGACCAGCAATCACCCGTTCACACCAGTTCCATCCTGTTACAAAAGCCAATGAACCTACAAAACCTGCGCGTCTTTGGATTGTGGGAGGAAACCGGAGCACCCGGAGGAAACCCACGCGGGCCACGGGGAGGTCGAGTTCTCAGCCCACTCCAGTTGGCCCAGTCCTTAGGGCTGCTCGGCACAGGATTGTACAATGGTGTCGCCCAAGGCTGTGACGTCAAGACGCTGTGGACACCAGGAGCTGAGCATCTCTCATCTGACCACCTGATGCCACTTGCATGCCTGCAAGCTCCTCAAAGGCAGACCACGAAAGCACTGGGTAAGATGAGAAAGCACTGGGTAAGTCGCTTCATTTGACTGTTCCAACTGAACTGCGCAGTAGTTACACGGCGCTCTATTTCAGCCGCTGCAATTAATAGTAAAACAAAATGCCGTTTTCTAGACGCCAAACCATTTTGAAGTGCCCTGGAATATTTCAAACTGGAATCAGAGTCTCTTGCCCAGAGTAGGTGAATCGAGGACCAGAGGACATAGGCTTACGGTGAAGTGGAAAAGATTTAATAGGAACACAGAGGGTGGTGGGTGTATGGAACGAGCTGCCAGAGGAGGTAGTTGAGGCTGGGACTATCCCAACGTCTGAGAAACAGTTAGGCAGGTACATGGATAGGACAGGTTTGGAGGGATATGGACCAAGCGCAGGCAGGTGGGACTAGTGTGGCTGGGACATGCTGGCCAGTGTGGGCAAGATGGGCCGAATGGCCTGTTTCCACGCTGTATCAATCAATGCTACAGCGTGTGACACATTAGGACTTTGCATAACGTTACAGACCTATCCCAATGAATTAAATTCATTAAATTGACGCATAACTCACTCTGAAGCTAAGTATCTGCCCCTGAAAACCCCTTTACAAATTCCTGAATATTAATCCTGAATGTGTGCATTCGCACCACAGACTATATTACATTCTGGGATATAGAATTATAGCTGAGGAGACAAAGTGGCCAAGTCATTCTTTTAATTCTTTTCATTAGACGATACTCTCTCAGCATGGCTTATATGCAAGGACTCTATGTTCCATCGACTGGATGCTAGACAAGAACCCGATATTGTTACCGTGATAAAATAGAGATGATGACAGCATAATTCATTTTCCCTAAATGATTTCTGCGTTGTAAATCAGTTGGACAGAGAGTCGCAGCGACACAAACATAATCGGATGTCATATAGTCCCGGGGAACGAGCTGTCCTGTGGTACACCAAGCGGTAGTTCTACACGGTTTGTACAAAGTGGATGTTTTGTCCGCGATGAGTGGAACAGAGCTTTTGGCCTCGGGGAGGAGGAACGAAAAATGTGAGCCCGTTTGACCTTCACCCACCTGCTGTGTTAGTAAGGACATGAAGCCAGTCAAGAATCAAGAGTTTACCCATTTGATAAAAATACATCTCTTGACGGTCCTGAACACATCAGTGATGTAACCTGGGGTTATTGGGTGTTTCGGGTCTTTCAACATCAGACACCCTCGCCCAGGCGACCCAGCCGTGGTTGATCAGACCACGACTCGTGTTCAGGACCTCCTCTCCTGATCCAGAGCCATCTCGAGGCCTTCTCCGCTGCCTCTGTGGTGTTCTTGTTGGCTCGTCTCCTCGCCAGTCCGTCGATGCCCAGTGCGCTCAAGGCTTTGTAGAGCGACTGCCCTGCAAATGCTCTGCAGCCAACCCCGGTGGGCATTCACCTTGCCTTCCAGCCCTGCTCACGGCAGTCTATGGCCAGCTCTTCATACTTGGCCAACTTCCTCTTGTGGGCCTCCTCCAGACGGTCCTCCCATGGCACTGTCCGTTCCAGAGAAACCACAAAGCAAAAACGTTCAGTGTGTATATATACACTTATCCACAAGTACACACCATCACACCAACACAAACACACACATATAGACTATTATTCTTATCATTATTACTGTTATATAATAAAAAGAAGAAGAATTATAAGAATAATAGTCTGTTGAAGTTCAGAGCTTATTTGAGGTTGTAGTGTTTAATAGCCCAATGGCTGGAGGGAAGAAGCTGTTAAAATGAACTGCCTGCCTCTCACCTGAGGAGAAAGTCCCTGCAACCCTAGCCACACGCCCGGTTGATAAGTTGTGTCTCCTCCATCTCCTCTTCTGCTGTTTCACGAGAATCCCTTTGCGGAGCTGGCCTGCCGCTGGTTCCCACCGCTGACCCACGCCTGGAGTTGGCGGGTTCCCCCCCCCCCCTCGATTCCAGGGTTTGGAGGCTCAACCGTCCGCAGGGCTGCTCTGGAGGTTTGCAGGTTAATTGGCTTGGCATTGGATCGTGTTAGCGTGATCACTGGTCGGTACAGACTCGGTGGGCCGAAGGGCCTGTTTCCGCGCTGTATCACGAAACTAAACTAAACTAAACTCAGCTTGTCGGAAGGAACTGCAGATGCTGGTTTAAACCGAAGACAGACACAAAATGCTGGAGTAACTCAGCGGGACAGGCAGCTCCTCTGGAGAGAAGGAATGGGTGCCATTTTGGGTCGAGACTCTTCAGCAGATATCAGACCTTTATCTGTCGACCCGTATCTTTACTCCAGCCCCCCGCGGGCCTCCACCAGGACCGCTCCGACCCTCGCCTCTCCACCGCTCACCAGCTGGCCGAGGCCCGGGCCTGAGCTCCAGTTCCAGCAGCCTCCACAGTGCAGACTACCACGCCACGTGGCCTGACCCTCCTTCAGCCTACTGCTCCCTTCCCTCCTCCAGGGAAATAAAGGCCTGATGAGAAGTCAAGTCAAGTCCATTTTATTTGTATAGCACATTTAAAAAACAACTCTCGTTGACCAAAGTGCTTCACATCAGATCAGGTACTAACGTGCTACATACAGAGGTACGTAGATCTAACAATACATACATAAATACACACATACAGCGCTCCCTCAGAGGACCTCAAGAAACGCTTGTGAGTAGAAATAAGTTTTAAGTCAAGACCTAAAGGAGTCGATGGAGGGGGCAGTTCTGATGAGGAGAGGGATGCTGCTGTTCCACAGTCTAGGTGCTGCAACCGCAAAAGCACGGTCGCCCCTGAGCTTAAACCTAGACGGCGGGATAGTCAGTAGCCCCAAGCCGGCCGACCTGAGGGACCTGGAGGTAGAACGGCGGGTTAGCAGATTTTTGATGTAGGCAGGGGGCAAGCCCGTTAAGTGCTTCATATGCATGAAGGAGGAGCTTGAAATTGATTCTGAAGGGTCTTGGCCCGAACCCTAACCAGTTCCTTTTCTCCAGAGATGCTGCCTGAGTTACTGCAGCGTTTTGTGCCCATCTTCAGAAAAATAAACTCAGCGGCTTTGCACTGCTTGTGCAGTGCTACGCATCTGAAAATAGATTGATGGATTTATTACATGTGGATCCAAGTCCTTCAGCCCAACTCTTCCTTTCCAACCCAGATGTCTGCCTCGTTTGCCTGCATTTGGCCCATTTCCCTGGAAAATCTTCGTCCAAGTGTATTTTAAACGTTGTAACTGTACCTGCGTCTACAATTTCCTCTGGCAGCTCGTTCCATATACCCACCACCCTCCGCGTGAAAATGTTGCCCCTCAGCCACTTCAATCCTTTCCCTCTCACCTTAACCTTATACCCTCTAGTCTTGGATTCCCTGACCTGGGCAAAAAAAAAAGCTGTGATCATCCCATCCTTTGCTTCCCTTGTGATTTTATAGACGTCTACAAGGTCACCCCTCAGCCTCTTGTGCTCCAGTGAAAACAATACCAGAATATCCAGTCTCTCCATATAACTCAAGCTGTTCAATCCAGCGCCATCTTGGACACAAAGAGCTGCAGTAACTCAGCGGGTCAGGCAGCGTCTCTGGAGAACATGGATGGGTGGTGCCATGAGCGGCAGCCTCGCCAGCAGCCCGTCTGTCCTTTCGACTTGCTTTGGTATTTTTAGTGCGTCTAAATGTACGATTGAATCGTAAATCTCGGTCTGTCTCACGTCGGGAGTGGTGGGGAGGCGAATAGGGGGAAACCGCTTTCAGTCACATACAACCGGTTTGGCGCGGCCTCTCCGAACCGGAGTCCGGCCCGGAGACTCAGCGGCAGGCGCGGCGAGGAGAGGAATTACCATCGCGGAGCTCGGGATCTCTTGCCGCGGACGGCCAGAAGAAGCGCTCCGGCCGCTGGCCCGTGGTCTTTAACATCGTCAAGCCGCGGTGTCCGGCAAGAAGCAGCCGATTCGGGAAGTCCAAGCGTGTGTTCAAGGCCCCCGACCACGGGTGAACAAGGAGGAAGATGACTGAACTTTACTGCCTTCCATGACAGTGAGGAATGGGGATTCCACTGTGGTGGATGTTTATGTTAAATTCTATCGGGTATTGTGTTCTTTTGTCCCAAATGTGTTTTGTTGTGTATTGCGTCCCAAAACGTCACTTATTCCTTTGCTCCAGAGATGCTGCCTGGCCCGCTGAGTTACTCCAGTACTTTGGGTCTCTCTTTGGGACAAGCCAGCATCAGCAGTTTCCTTGTTTCTACCATCCTTGCTTTTTTGTGTCTCCCTTCGAGACAAGTAAAGTGGTTTCGAATGCCCCCTCACATCTGATCAAATATAGGCAGCGAACGACACTGCACTTTATCCCCGTGCAGCAAGGAACTGCAGGTGCTGGTTTACACCGGAGATAAACACAAAAATGCTGGAGTAACTCAGCGGGCCAGGCAGCATCTCTGGCGAGAAGGAATAGGTGACGTTTTGGGTCGAGACCCTTCTTCAGACTGAGAGTCAGGGGAGAGGGAGACCCAGAGATAAGGAAGGGGAAGGTGTGAAAACGAGACATCAAAAGAGATGCAGAGCAAGGAAAATATAGAATAGATCATTGTTAGCTGGGAGAAGGTGACAACAAAGCAAACTGAGATAACGTGTAATCCGGGGGACAGTCAGACTGGACGGGGAACTGGGAATGGGGAGGGATGGAGAGAGAGGGAAAGCAGGGACAATAGACAATAGGTGCAGGAGTAGAGGCCATTCGGCCCTTCGAGCCAGCACCGCCATTCAATGTGACCATGGCTGATCATCCACAATCAGTACCCCGTTCCTGCCTTCTCCCCATATCCCCTGACTCCACTATTTTTAAGAGCCCTATCTAGCTCTCTCTTGAAAGCATCCAGAGAACCGGCCTCCACCGCCCTCTGAGGCAGAGAATTCCACAGACTCACCACTCTCTGTGAGAAAAAGTGTTTCCTCGTCTCTGTTCTCAATGGCTTACTCCTTATTCTTAAACTGTGGCCTCTGATTCTGGACTCTTCAAACATTGGTAACATGTTTCCTGCCTCTAGCGTGTCCAAGCCCTTAATAATCTTATATGTTTCAATAAGATCCCCTCTCATCCTTCTAAACTCCAGAGTGTACAAGCCCAGCCGCTCCATTCTCTCAGCATATGACAGTCCCGCCATCCCGGGAATTAACCTTGTAAACCTACGCTGCACTCCCTCAATAGGAAGAATGTCCTTCCTCAAATGAGGGGACCAAAACTGCACACAATACTCCAACTGTGGTCTCACTAGGGCCTTGTACACCTGCAGAAGGACCAAAACTGCACACAATACTCCAGGTGTGGTCTCACTAGGGCTCTGTACAACTGCAGAAGGACCTCTTTGCTCCTATATTCGACTCCTCCAAGGGTTAATTGAAGTTAGAGAAGTCAATGTTCACACCGCTGGGGTGTGAGCTGCCCAAGCTAAATATGAGGCGCTGTTCCTCCAATTTGCGCTGGGCCTCACTCTGACAATGGAGGAGGCCCAGGACAGAAAGGTCAGTGTGGGAATGGGAGGGGGGGGGGAGGGAGTTAAAGTGTTCGGCAACCGGGAGATCAGGTTGGTTTCAGCGGATGCAGCAGTGGGTGAGGGTTGGAGGAGGTGCAAGTGAAACCTCGGCCTCACCTGCAAGGGAGGGGACTGCCGAGGTTGCACCCCATCGCTGCCAGGTCAAGGGGAGAGCTTGGATGTGGGAGGGGACACACAGAGCGCTTGAGGGGACAAAAAACAGCATCGCATTCCTCATCAATCACTAATAATTACAGCACTGTGATTAAAACTCAAGAAAGGGCGCATTCATATGTACCACTCAGACCTCAGCTCCCGATTAGGATCTTGGGAGACGACGTGCAAGCCAAGCATGAACCATTCGACTATTATCGCTGGTAAAGGCTCTCCATGACATTATCTAGCTTGTTGCCATTTTGCAAAGTAACGGAATCTGCCCCTTACAACGCACTCTGAAATCAACTTGGGCTGGATGACACGTGCTTGACAATAGTCCCATTGAGCGAGGGGGAACAGCCATGTAAAGGTTTGAGAGGACGGAGAAGAATAGCCGTTCTGTATGGAGTTGTATAATTTATTTCCATCTCGCTACAATGTACAATAGGATAATGGGAAGAAATGCATATGGAGCGCTCCAAAGGAAACTGGGGAGGACACAAAAGCTCGCGTACGTAATTGCAAATGACCGCGGAGAGATTACACGGATATTTATCCTCTTGACTGTGGTGCATTTTCCATAACGCTTCTGTTTTCCAGTTTTAGTTTAGAGATACAGCGCGGAAACAGGCCCTTCGGCCCGGCCGACTAGCGATCCCCACTCACGCTAACACAACCCTACACACTCTAGGGGCAATTTTACATTTTATACCAAGCCGATTAACCTGCAAACCCGCACGTCTTTGGAGTGTGGGAGGAAACCGGAGCGCCCGGCGGAAACCCACGCAGGTCACGGGGAGAACGTGCAAACTCCGTACAGACAGCGCCTGGTGTCAGGATCGCACCCGGGTCTCCGGCGCTGTGAGGCAGCAACTCTACCGCTGCGCCACCGTGCCGACCAGTTGCTGGTACTAATCTACTTCAGACCTCTGACAGCGCCTGGAACGCCATCCCTGGGGGCTTTCCTTCCCATCCCTCCTGACGGGTGACTTCACTCCTCCAGGGAACGACAGCCGGCCTGTGATCGAGTGGCCTCACAAACCAACCTCCCTCCCTCCCTTCCATCGACTCCATCTACACCTCACGCTGCCTCGGCAAGGCCAGCAGCATCATCACGGACCAGTCTCACCCCGGCCACTCCCTCTTGTCCCCTCTCCCAGCGGGCAAGAGGTACAGAAGTGTGAAAACGAACGCACACCTCCAGATTCAGGGACAGTTTCTTCCCGGCTGTTATCAGGCAACTGAACCATCCTACCACAACCAGAGAGCGGTCCTGAACTACTATCTACCTCATTGGTGACCCTGGGACTATCTTTGATCGGACTTTGCCGGCTCTACCTTGCACTAAACGTTATTCCCTTACGTCGCCTATCTCCTTCGCTCCTTAGATGCTGCTGCACCCGCTGAGTTTCTCCAGCTTTTTGTGTGACCCACGTTATTCCCTTACCCTTTAACATCAGGAGAAGAATGGAAAACAGGGGAGAGACAATGACTTTGCCCCATCACAGTGAGGAGGAGATTCACTGTGATGGATGTTTGTGTGAATTGTGTTAATTGTGTGTCATGGGTTTTTTTCTTGTTGTATGACTGCAGAAACCAAATTTCATTTGAACTTCATTTGAGGTTCAAATGACAATAAACTGTATTGCATTGTATTGTAAATATCTGCACACTGCGAATGGATCGATTGCAATCACGTGTTGTCTTCCCGCTGGCTGGTTAGCACGCAACAAAAGCTTTTCACTGTACTTCGGTACACGTGACAATAAACTGAACGGAACTGAATGTGCAGGGAGGTCTGAACGATTTGTAGCAGTCTGAAGAAGGGTCTCGACCCAAAACGTCACAAATTCCTCGCCAGAGATGCTGCCCGCCCCGCTGAGTTACTCCAGCATTTTGTGTCGAGAAACTGAACTGAGGCCAAGTAGGATCCAATTCTCAATCTGCATTCTCTGGGATTAGAAGGTTGTTGACGGCAAATGTCCGATGGACCTCTCGACCGACTCCTGACCCAAACAGCGCTTGCGTGAGATGCACCATCGCGTCACTGCCCCACTGAGATCAGCTCATTCAACCCAAAGAGTTGATTCTAACTGCTGTCGCCAGGAGCGCAGAGGGTCCATTTTGCATTTCTAGCTGCGCAGTGGCGCAGATGGTAGAAGCGCTGTCTCACAGCGCCAGAGACCCGGGTTCGATCCTGACCTCGGGTGATATCTGCGTGTATGGAGTTTGCACGTTCTCCCTGAAACTGCGTGGGTTTCCTCCGGGTGCTCCGGTTTCCTCCCACATCCCAAAGGCGTGTGCGGGTCTTTGCAGGTTAATTGGCCCTCCGAGGAAGTTGCCCTCTAGGGAGTGGATGAGAAATTGCGATGACGTAGAACTGGTGTGAACGGGTGAGCGATGGTCGGTGTGGACCCAGTGGGCCGAAGGGCCTGTTTCCATACTGTCTCTTTCAATCACTCAGTCAACAGGTGATTATTGGAAAGGATTGCCCAGAGAGATACACAGTGGGTGGCTATTGTTCTGCCCTTGTGGTAGGCACATTCCCAAATTGATGTTGAGGGGTCAGGCTCAGCAGATCTGGAAGCTCTTCCCACCAACCCCCCAGTGTCATAAGGGGAATAGATTGGGTGGACTCTCTCTTGCCCAGAGGAGGGGAATCGAGAACCAGAGGACATAGGTTTAAGATTTAGTTTAGTTCAGAGAAGCAGTGCGGATACAGGCCCTTCGGCCCACCGAGTCCGCGACGACCAGCGATCGCCGCACACTAACACAAGCCTACACGTACTAGGGACAATTTACACTGATATCAAGTATACCAACCCAAACCAATTAATCTACAAGCCTGCACGTCTTTGGAGTGTGGGAGGAAACCGAAGATCTCGGAGAAAACCCACGCGGTCACGGGGAGAACGTACAAACTCCGTACAGACAGCGCCCGTAGTCAGGATGGAACCCGGGTCTCTGGCGCTGCAAGCGCTGCAAGGCAGCAACTCTACTGCTGCGCCACCGTGCCTCCCGGTGAAGGGAGGAAAGATTTAATGAGAACCCCAGGTGTCAATTTCTTTACACAAAGGGTGGTGGGTGCATGGAACGAGCTGGAGGAGGTAGTTGGGGCAGGCACTATTATAACATTTAAGAGACATTTGGACAGGTACATGGATAGGACTGGTTTATAGACAATAGACAATAGGTGCAGGAGTAGGCCATTCGGCCCGTCGAGCCAGCACCGCCATTCAATGTGATCATGGCTGGTCATCCCCAATCAGTACCCCGTTCCTGCCTTCTCCCCATATCCCCTGACTCCGCTATCTTTAAGAGCCCTATCTAGCTCTCTCTTGAAAGTATCCAGAGAACCGGCCTCCACCGCCCTCTGAGGCAGAGAATTCCACAGACTCACAAAGAGAAAAAGTGTTTCCTCGTCTCCGTTTAATTTGCTTACCCCTTACTCTTAAACTGTGGCCCCTGATTCTGGACTCCTCCTCGGGAACATGTTTCCTGCATCTAGCGTGTCGAAACCCTTAACAATCTTATATGTTTCAATGAGATTCCCTCTCATCCTTCTAATCTCCAGAGTGTACAATCCCAGCCGCTCCATTCTCTCAGCATATGACAGTCCCGCCATCCCGGGAATTAACCTTGTAAACCTACGCTGCGCTCCCTCAATAGCAAGAATGTCTTTCCTCAAATTAGGGGACCAAAACTGCACACAATACTCCAGGTGTGGTCTCACCAGGGCTCTGTACAACTGCAGAAGGACCTCTTTGCTCCTATACTGACTCCTCTTGTTATGAAGGCCAACATGCCATTCGCTTTCTTCACTGCCTGCTGTATCTGCATGCTTACTTTCATAGACTGATGAAAGGTTTAGAGGGATATGGGCCAAATGCAGGCATGTGGGACTAAATATTGCTCAGTGTAGACAAGTTTTCACGCTGTATCACTCAATGACTATGACTTTACGAATACAAATATACTGAGGAATTTAAACCATTATGACCCAGAGGTTTTGCCTCTATGTCAGGATGACCAAGCAGAGATGATAACGAGAACCTTGCGAGCATTGTCAACATTGCAAGAACAATTTACGAAAGAATTGACATTATTTCTTCAACAAGTAACTTGTACGTTGATTTGCATGGACCTATGATCAGAGATACAGTGCGGAAATGAGGCCCTTCGGCCCACCGAGTCTATGCTGACCAGTGATCACCGATACACTTGTTTTATCCTTCACACTAGTACAATCTTTAATTTGCATGCTGTCGAATCAGATCAGATAAACGTAATCCAGTTAAACTCAAGTCCAACAGGTAGATCAAAGGTGAAGATACAGAGTGCAGAATCTAGCTCTCAGCATTGTAGTGCATCAGTTCCACAGACAAAGTCCAACGTCCGTAATGGGGTGGAGGTGAATCGGGCAGTACCCTAGCAAAGTCAAAGTCAATTTTATTCGGACCATGCACCCGAAGGTGCAGTGAAATGAATTTGCCAGCAGTGATACGCTTATAAAGAGAACACACAATACACAATAACATTTTACGCAAACTTCCACCACAGTATTCTTCACTGTGGTGGAAGGCACAAAGTTCAGCCAGTCCCCGTCCTTGTTCACCCGTGGCCGGTGATATGAACCGAATAGGTTATGGAAGGTCCATTCAGAAGCCTGATTACACAGGGGAGGAAGATAAACACAAAATGCTGGAGTAACTCAGCGGGTCCGGCAGCATCTCTGGAGAGGAGGAACAGGTGACGTTTCAGGTTGAGACCCTTCTTCAGACAAGCTTCTGTACCTTTTATCAAGAAGGCTCAGCAGCGGCTGCACTTCCTGAGGGTCCTCAGGAAGCACAACCAGGACTCCAACCTGCTGCTGACCTTCTACCGCTCGTCCATTGAGAGAGAGCCTGTTGACATACTGCAGTACAGCATGGTACGGCAGCTGCACCACGGCAGACAGGGAGAGGCTTCAGAGGGTAGTCAGGGCAGCACAGAAGATAATCGGCTGCCCTCTCCCCTCTCTGATGGACATTTACACCTCCCGCTGCCCCAGCAGGGCGAAGAACATTATCAAGGACAGCTCCCATCCTGCATTTGGCCTGTTCAACCTGCTGCCCTCAGGGAGGCGCTATAGGTGCATCAGCACAAGGACAAATAGACTCAAGAACAGTTTCTTTCCAAAATCCATTATCTCCCTGAACTCACACATGCATTGACTTCACAGCCTAACCCCCGGACTTCCATCTATCCACCTACTGTAATTTGTACTGTAACTGTAATTTCCAATATGTGCAATAACCCATACTGGATATAGGAATCCTATTTATCCGTTCTATTTATCCATTGTCTTTTTATCGATATGCATATTGCGCTGCAGAAACTGTGCACCTTATCCCCCCCCCCCCCCCCCTTTTTGTTTTGTTTTGCACTGAGTAGGAGCAGTTTTTAATCTCATTGTACATGTGTATAGTGACAATAAAAGGCATTCTGATTCTGATTCTGATTCTTCTGCCGGACGGGAGCGGGGAGAAGAAGAAACGACCGGGGGTGGGTCAGGGACAAGTCTCCTTGTGTGGGCTGCTTTTCCCGAGGCAGCGTGAAGTGCAGACGCAGTCGATGGTGGGGGTGATCTGGTCTGCGTGATGAACCGGGTTACATCCACGACTCTCTGAAATGTCTTGCCTTCTTGGGCAGAGCTGTTGCCAAACCGTGCTGAGATGCAAGCCAACATTGTGGTTTCTATGGTGCATCTGTTAAATGCCTTGGGAATAATTCTGGAGAGACTAGTGTCATCCGCAGGGTCAACATAAAGGGACATTAGCATTGAAAGGCGATCGGAATCTCGAGTGTTGAACTGTCGTGAGTCGGACTTTCCATCGGTCCTCTGTGCTAATGACGCATACACTTGATGAAGTCGAATCATTTTGAAGGCTGCAGACAATGCACATATTTGAAATAATACAGCACTGCCCTGGAAACGTTGAAGAGCTCCTCAATATTTTGCCAAGAGCCCACAGAGAAAATGGCTTTCTCCGCACACTGAATATTGCTTTTGTTCTCTACACTTCAGAAACCAGATGGAGAGGCGGATGCGTTGCCATAGAGACTGCCAACTATGTTCCTCGATGAAAGCCATCTTTCCACCCCTCAACCCCCAACCCCCCCCCCCCCCCCTCAAATTAGATTCGAGCAACCCGGCGTGACGGGGGGGGGGGGGGGGGAGGGAGGGGGCGCCAAGAACATGGAGGGACCCGGCCTGTGGAGGGGCCGCCGAGATCATACAGGGGCCTGGCCTGCAGGGGGCTGCTGTGAACAAAAGGGGAATCCTGGGGTGGAGGGACACCAAGTGAAGAGGGACACAGTGAGGGGGGTGGGGGGGGGGGGGGGGCTTACATGTGACATAAAGTATCATTGAATTGTATCATGGAGCGATGTTGTCACACACTACATCCCAGCCTGTCCTTGCCGACCACAATGCCCCATTTGTCCCGCCCGCCCACCCCTTACCCCCTCTCAACCTGCCTAAATGTCTGAAGAAGGGTCTCGACCCGAAACGTCGCCCATTCCTCCTCCCCAGAGATGCTGCCTGTCCCGCTGAGTTACTCCAGCACTTTGTGTCTACCTTGGGTGTAAAACCAGCACCTGCACTTCCTTCCTGGGGTGAAGGGAAGAACGTTCACGTCGCGGTCCTGTTTCCACCAAGCTTTCCACCACCACGCACAAGAAGCGACGAGACGGACACCACGCTGCCTCACCCGCTGGGTTTCGCCAGCATTTTTGTCTACCTTCGATTTTTCCAGCATCCGCAGTTCTTTCATTAAACAGACAGACACCATTGTGTGCAGATGCCGAGATGCCGAGTGTTCAGCTCTGCCAGAGCAACTTCTAATCTTGTGTGTGTGGACTCGATAAGAAGAAGTGCCTTCCTACACAACAGTTGAGCGGGAATGTTTGACGCTGGGGTCTTCTTGCTCCCCATGCAGGGCTATGCTGTACCATCGTACGCCAGTCAACGTGACAACATGCCCTCTCTCATTTTTCATTCCCTCTCTCTCTCTGCATTGAATGCCTGGAATCCTGCTGCAGAAATGAGATGCAATTACTAACTCTTCAGACGTCCGCTGAAGAGGCTAGTTGAACCTGATTGAAGGAGCATGATGCACTTTGTGGCGAGAATGATTGTTCCAGGCGTGCGATTGCTGCTTCAATTATTATTAACATTAAGAGCTGAAAAGATTACTCACGACACATTTAAGAGCCCACAGAATATAATTTCACTTCCTGCCTGTGACGCAAGCATTGCTTTAAAGCACTTACCTGCAAAGCACACAATTATGTGTCAACTTTCCTCTTCAATCTAAAACTCAGGTCGCCAATATAGAAATCATACATCGCCGACAATGGGCATTTTTAAGGCAGAGATTGCAAGATTCTTGATCAGTGCGGGTGTCAGGGGTTACGGGGAGAAGGCAGGAGAATGGGGTTAGGAGGGAGCGATAGATCAGCCACGATTGAATGACGGAGTTGACCTGATGGGACGAATGGAGGAAAATAACCTTTTCACACAAAGGGTGGTGGGTGTATGGAACGAGCTGCCGGAGGAGGTAGTTGGGGCAGGGACTATTATGACGTATAAAAAACATTTGGACAGGTACATGAATAAGAAGGGTTTGGAGGGATATGGACCAAACGCAGGCAGGTGGGACTCGTGTCGAGGGGGCATGTTGGTCAGTGTGGGTAAGTTGGGCCGAAGGGCCTGCTCCCGTGATGTATGACTCAATAGACAATAGGTGCAGGAGTAGGCCATTTGGCCCTTCGAGCCAGCACCGCCATTCAATGTGATCATGGCTGATCATCCCCAATCAGTACCCCGTTCCTGCCTTCTTCCCATCTCCCCTGACTCCACTATCTTTAAGAGCCCTATCTAGCTCTCTCTTGAAAGCATCCATAGAACCTGCCTCCACCCCCCTCTGAAGCAGAGAATTCCACAGACTCACCACTCTCTGTGAGAAAAAGTGTTTCCTCGTCTCCGTTCTAAATGGCTTTACCCCTTATTCTTAAACTGTGGCCGCTGGTTCTGGACTCCCCCAACATCGGGAACATGTTTCCTGCCTCTTGCGTGTCCAAACCCTTAACAATCTTATATGTTTCAATGAGATTTCCTCTCATCCTTCTAAACTCCAGAGTGTACAGAGTATATAACTATATAAGTTGTTGAAGGTGAGGGCAGGTTCTGCCAGGCAGAAGAGCATGTTAAGAGGGAAATGGGTTGGGTCTTTGTTCAGTTGTCCACATGAACTGATGGCCGCCATGGGTAAATGGGGCCAACAGACACCATCTGGGCAAGGCACCTAGAGGTGCCTGAATGGCCTGAACTGGTCCTGTTTCATTGCAATCAGCCTACCAGGTTTGCTTAGCTCCCTCGGCCCCTCCAAAGCCCCAAAGAGAGAGGACAATGCCCTCTGCTTGTGGGCACGTGCCTGGTTGGCACTTGGTAGCTGCAGGTTCAACCGGAACTGGCATTGTGCCCACCCGGTCTGGAGTTGGATTCGAATAGTTGGTCAAACTGGGCAGAAAGTGATCTGAGAATCCAAGAGAACACACTCCAGGCCACCCATTTTCCATCTCATTAGCGGTCTTGCCTGTAGAGCGTCCCATTAAAGGCTGGGACAGTTGCCATCTTTACCCTGGGCAACTGGAGGAGAGAAATATTAACTTGGACTCAGATTCCTTGGCACCCAGTTTAATGTTCTGGCCTATCTTGGGTTTCCCTCGGATTAAATAACACAGCTGAGGCAGTCAGCTCTCATAATCACATTTTTAAAAAGAGTGCTACCATATTAAGCTGGACTCCGGCAGACATGATTCAAAACACAGCACACTAAGGTGGAAAGTTCAGAGGCGTTACATAACCAAACATCATGTATCATGGTTGCGTCCTTCTTCAAAGTCATGGCCAGGGAAGATTACATCTCCAAGGTGGATAAAGTGATGTGCACTCACATCCAGCGGTGATTAAACGTTAAGTTTTTTTGCGTGATCATTCGGTTTAATTAGCATCAGTCTCACTTCTGAGCCAGGCCGCAGTGTCTACCAATGTTACAACATTTTGGGATTTTAAAAATCAAGTCTGCAATGTACCCCATCAGATAAAGCACAAAAAGAAGTTTCATTTGACACCTAATTCACTTTCATATCTTCAGTGTTAAAAAAGTTATGGCCATTTTCATACTCGGAAATTAGCATCTGGCTCCCCATTGCTTTTCCATTGACTTAACTCAAAAGCTGTGATCTAGAACAGTTAAAAGCCCATAACTTTCTTAAAAATTCAGAGAACTGAATGAAATGTTCAGTTATTATAGATTGAAGCATTCGGAAACAAATATAAAACATCTTACTTGGATGACCTGAAATTAAAGCATATAATTAGTTAGTTATCTAATTGTAGCTAATTACAAAATTGACCGTTGTGACGGAAATAGTCATACACACCCAGACTGCCTTGAAAATTCAAAAATGTGATATTCTCAAGATCAGAACTTTAATATTATTGTATTATATGCTGTAAGTCCGTAACAGATAGGTAAATGAATTACAATTTCTAGCACTAGACCAGGTCTTTATGGAGTAGATCAGTTGCTAGCGGGTACATTGGCATTTCATAATCAGTAGCATCATCATATGTCTCAGATTGTAACCAATAAGCAACTCTGTACACCTAGTTTTCCCACAACTTTTCAATGTTGGCATTGTAAACTACAAGTTTTTGCTCTTCAAACCACGCATGCCCACTACTTTCCCATTAAGAATGTCCTGTAGATTCAATTTCTTAAAGAAAGGATTTTTTTTTTAATAGCCTAAGTATCCAAATGTCAAACTAATCCCATTCACACAGGAATTCACAATATAACATGATTTTTAAGTCATGAATTGATATGCCAGATGGAAGGAAATATAATGTTTAATTTCCATAAATTAATGCAGAATCATCCTCTCAAATTATAATAAAAATGATTGTTATTTGCACAATACATGTGACTCAAACTGTTGTGAATATCCATATCTGCAGGAGAAACACTGCCAGTTCGTATGGGGCCCAAATCACATTTTCGCAACATAAAAAAGATTAAAGCCATCCTAAGAAGCAAGATTATATGTAAAATACACAAACTACCCTTTGTTTTGTCCCACTCTTGCAATCCGTCACGTTGTAGGCGTTGAGGGCGTTCAAAGTCGCTTTTTATTTTAATCCAAATATTAAATTGTCCAGCAAATTTTTTTTTAAATATAGTGCCAAAGGAAGTCCGATCGATTTTGCATCAGCAGCTAGCAGCCTGAGGAAGTCCGCCTCTGACAGCCAGTACAAAGCAGCATTTCTATCCCGTCCGCCCCCCTCAAAGGCGCCAAAGACGCGCACACGGCCAGTGGCAGAACTGCAGCGCCGCTAAAGGTACGTTTTGTAACATTGCTACAGTGTCAGGAGTCACGCCTGGTTTTGATTCAACGGGTTTAGTTCAGCGTGTAGTGAGACCGGGCAGGTTGTGCGAAATATTCTTTATATGCTCGAAATACCGCATACCCAGTCACGAATCAACGATTAAAGCTCCTGTCGATGCGAGGGGCACTAACTACTAATTGCTCTCAAAAGCCCGCGAACGAACCCCTGGTCACGTGACAGTCCCGACCAATGACGAGGGTTCTGAATGCTCAGCTTCACCACTAGGTGTCGCTACAAGAGACACAGTGCAGAAACAGGCCTTTCGGTCCACTGAGTCCGTGCCGACCAGCGATCCCCGCACACTATCCTACACACACTAGGGATTTTTACATTTGCGCCAAGCCAATTAGCCTACAAGCCTGTACGCCTTTGAAGGAAACCGAAATTCGCGGAGAAAACCCACGCAGGTCACGGGGGAGAACGGGGCAGACAGCACCCGTAGTCGGGATCGATCCGGGTTATCCAGCGCTGCAAGCACTGTAAGGCGGCAACTCTACCACTGCACCACCGTGATACTTTATTGTCACGTGTACTGAGGTACAGCAAAATGCCTCGTTCCGCACACAACCAGGTAAAACCATACCAAGGTTCTCCCCAGTGACCTCACCAAGGCGGTACACAAGTGTCGCCGCATTTCTGGCTTCGACAAAGTTCTCGGTGGTCTTATCTTCTCGCAGCAAAGTCCACAAGAGTCCAACCACCTGCCCCTTGGACTCAATGGCATGAACACAATCAAGTGCTCCACTATTGACCAGAGGTTCAACTGGGCCAGCCACAGAGATACTGTGGTCACGAGAGCAGGGCGGCACGGTGGCGCAGAGGTAGAGTTGCTGCCTCAAAGCGCCGGAGACCCGGGTTCGATCCCGACTATGGGCGCTGTCTATACGGAGTTTGCACGTTCTCCCCATGGGTTTTCTCCGTGATCGCTGGTTTCCTCCTGCACTCCAAAGACGTGCAGATTTGTAGGTTAATTGGCTTGGTGCAAATGTAAACTGTCCCTGGTGTGTGTAGGGTCGTGTTAGTGTGCGAGGATCGCTGGTCGGCGCGGACTAGGTGAACCGATCGATCGGCCTGTTTCCGCGCTGTATCTCTGAACTATGAGAATGAGAATGACATTGACATGAGAATTAAGGGACAGAAGTTTTGGGGGAAACATGAGGGGGAACGTCTTTACTCAGAGAGTGGTGGCTGTGTGGAATGATCTTCCAGCAGAAGTGGTGGAGGCAGGATCGATTTTAACATTTAAAAGTAAAGTGGATAGGTATATGGACGGGAAGGGAATGGAGGGGTATGGTCTGAGTGCAGGTAGATGGGACTAGGGGAAAATAAATGGTCGGCACGGACTGGAAGGGCCGAGAGGGCCTGTTTCCGTGCTGTAATTGTTATATGGTTATATGTTAACTAAACTAAACTGAACTAAGAGCAGGTCAGAGGAAAGGGGTCCTGTGGTGAGTAACTTACCTCCTGAGGCCTCAAGACCTTTCAACCATCTACAATATGATGGAACACGCTCCACTTGCCCAGATGAGTGCGGCTCCAACAACTCTCAAGATGGTCGGCACCATCCAGGGCAAAGCGGTTCACTTTATCATCGTTACTTTATTTGTAACCCGAAAGGTGACCTGTTCCGTTTCTCCAGAGATGCTGACGGAGCCGCTGTTACTCCAGCCTTTTGTCTCTATCTTTACTTTGCTTTAGTTGACTGTAGATTACATCAGACTTACAGTGTGGAAACTGGCCCTTCGGCCCACCGAGCCCGCGCCGACCAGTACACTAGCACTATCCCACACACACTAGAGACAACTAATAACCAAAGCTAATGACTCTACAAACCTGAACGTCTTTGGGACGTGGGAGGAATCCGGAGCACATGGAGAAAACCCACGCGGTCACTGGGAGAACGTGCATTCTCCGCACAGACAGCACCGGCAGCCAGAGTCAAATCCGGGTCGAGTTGCTGCCTTCCAGTGCCAGAGACCCAAGTTTGATCTTGACCTCGGGTGCTGTCATCCGTTCTCCCCGTGACCTGCGTGGGTTTTCTCCGGGAGCTCCTGTTTCCACCCACATCCCAAAGACATGTGGGTTTGTAGGTTCATTGGGTTCTCGAAATTGCCCCTAGTGTGTAGGATGGAACAAGTGTAGGCGGTGATCGCTGGTCGCCATGGACCCGGTGGGCCGAAGTCCCCCTTTCCACGCCATATCTCTAAACGAAACTAAGACAAACAGAAAGAGGCCGAATCCCACCCCTCCCCAATTTGTCCCTCATCCTTGTTGCTAACAGGTACTTGTGCGATTCTCGTCTGAAACTGTTTATTGAATCTGGACCGAGTTGGTGGATTCTGGATTACAAATCACTGAATTAATTGAACTCAGTTTCAGCAGTCATTTGAGTTTTTTTAGTCAAAATACTAAAAACGCTGCTTAAACCTAATTCAATTAATTCATTCATTTTATCTCTGGATCGTTTGGCAATTCCATGGTCCAAAATAGTCTAATGGAGAGTGTCGACCTGAATTCTTCTGCTGCTTGACTTGCCGAGTTCCTCCAGCACTTTGTGTTTTCCTAAAGAGTCTAGCATCCGCAGTTCCTTGCGCCTCTGCCATCATCTTGAGATTGAATCCCCTGCAGCGGTAATCATCTTCCTCCATTTGTTCCTCCAAACCTTGATTATTGTGAACATTTTTGATAAAATTGAATATTAAGGTCATGAGGTAATAAGTCTACTCCGCCATTCAATCATGGCTGATCTATCTCTCCCTTCTAACCCCATTCTCCTGCCGTCGCCCCATAACCCCTGACACCTGTCCTGAATATTGTGAACATCCCCTTTCTCAGGCGAGATTTAAGGAGCAGATGATTTTCTCGTTCTCATCGAGCATACGGCCAACAATGGCCTGTTTCCTTTATCATTGTGACTTTTCTGCATATCTTTCATCCATTTGTTCAACATCTCTCTACATCATCGTCTATATCTCGCGTTTCCCTCTCCCCCGACTTTCAGACTGAAGAAGGGTCTCGACCCGAAACGTCACCCATTCCTTCTCTCCAGAGATGCTGCCGGTCCCGCTGAGTTACTCCAGCGTTTGGTGTCTATCTTTGGTTTTATAGTGTTCAGTTTGAAGCAGACAATCAAATGCAGGAGTCTGTCACCCCCTGCTGGCCCAGCTGAGTGTCCAGAGGAACGTTCCCCCATACCTGGCTCTGTGTGCTTGCTTCCGAGTGCTGTAATGCCCCTGTCCCACTTAGGACACCTGAACAGAAACCTCTGGAGACTTTGCACCCCACCCAAGGTTTCCGTGCGGTTCCCGGAGGTTTTTGTCAGTCTCCCTAATGGTCGAAAGTGGTTCCGTTTTAAAAATCGGTATTTTTTTTAGTGGAAGCCGGTTGCGATGCTAGTTGAAGGTGGTTGCCGGAGGACGAAAACCTCTGGGAACCGCGCGGAAACCTTGGGTGGGGCACAAAGTCTCCAGAGGTTTCCGTTCAGGTTTCCTAAGTGGGACAGGGGCATAAGTCTTTAAATCAGAGCAGGTCTGCGCAGTCTCCAGCCAGCTGACACCAACAGAAGCTTTCATTTATACAGCATTGTTAAATAGCGAATGCGGAGCGATAGGTTGTACAGGTACGGACAACCACCACCGATTATCCGGCAACTGGTGGTCCGCCACCTCCTTTAATCCGGACAAAATGACAAGAGCGCACTTGAAATCCTTCCCTGGAAGTTTTGTCCTGGTCTTCATGTCCCCCACGCTCCACCCACAATCAGTCTGAAGAAGGGTCTCGGCCCGCTACATCACTTCTCTGTTCTCTCCAGGGATGCTGCCTGACCTGCTGAGTTACTCAAGCACTTTGTGTCTATCTTTAATTAGACTTCATCTTGCACTAAACATTATTCCCTTTATCCTTGGGAGATAAACTCAGCGGGCGAGGCAGCATCTATGGAGCGAAGGAATAGGCGACGTTTCGGGTCGAGACCCTTCTTTATCTGTATACTGGACACTGTATCCTGTAGCTGTACACTGTGGACGGCTTGATTGTAATCATGCAGTCTTTTCTTTGACTGGATAGCACTCATTGCTGAGGTGACCCGTTGTCTTGTCAAACACATTTAATGCACCGTTGACCCTGTGTTAACCTACATATGACAAATAAAACGGAACTGAACTGAACAAAAGCTCCCATTCCTTCTCTCCAGAGTCGCTGCCTGTCCCGCTGAGTTACTCCAGCTTTTCGAGCAGAACATTATTTGCTGCAGGGTTACACAAAAAGCTGGAGAAACTCAGCGGGTGCAGCAGCATCTAAGGAGTGAAGGAGATAGGCGACGTTTCGGGTCGAGACCCTTCTTCAGACTGTGTTGCTGCTTAGTATTTGCTGCAGTCTGCCATTTGGGATGTCCTGCAGATGGAAAACCGCAGCAGAAATGCAACCGTCTCTGTTTCTCTTCCTTACCTTCCACGCTGCTGGAGACACACACACTCATGACATGATGTGCGATTACATAAGAGGCACACGTTGCAAGATCTTCAAATGTTCTGACGCCGCACTTGATACGAGCCACCTGATGATCAAAGTTGGGACGGTAATTGTATCCTGTACAGCAAAAACTAAATATACCACAATGCAGCAGCAGCAGCTGCACTTTTCCATCAGAGATAACGATGAGAGGTCATGACGGGTCCTTTCTTGCTGGGGGGGGGGGGGGGGGGGGGGGGGGAATTGGCGGGAAGGGACTGCTGAGTTTCCCATTTTACAAGCCTTCATTGCCCTTGCAAGCCGCAGAGGTTATGAAACAGGCAAGAGTGCCAGGTATAATGGCAGTTCAGTTTAGTTTAGTTAGGAAGGGGCACGGTGGCGCAGCGGTAGATTTGCTGCCTCGGCTTCGATCCAGACTACGCGTGGGTTTTCTCCCGGCGCTCCGCTTTCCTCCCAAGACGTACAGGTTTCTAGGCTGATTGGCTGTGGTTGTGTACGTGGTAAAATTGTCCTTAGTGTGTGTGTGTGTAGGATAGTGTTAGTGTGTGGGGATCGCTGGACGGCACAGACTCAGTGGGCCGAAGGGCCTGTTTCCGCGCTGTATCTCGAAACTAAACTAATCAATGCTGGCATTTATTTCAAGAGGGCGCGTTTACAAAAACAGGGATGTAACACTGAGGCTCTAGTCAGGCCGCATTTGGTACTATTGTGAGCAATTGTGGGCACCAGACCCAAAGAAGGATGTGCTGGCTCTGGAGAGGGTCCAGAGGAGGTTTATGAGAAAATGATCTCAGGAATGAGTGGGTTAACCTATGATGAGCTATTGACGGCACTGGGCCTGTACTCACTGGAGTTTGGAAGAATGAGGGGGAGGACCTCAGTGAAACATACAAAATAGTGAAAGGCCCGGATAGAGTGGATGTGGAGAGGATGTTTCCACTAGTGGGAGAGTCTAGAACTAGGGGTCATAGCCTCAGAATTAAAGGATGCTCTTTTAGGAAGAAGATGAGGAGAAATTTCTTCAGTCAGAGTGTGGTGAATCTGTGGAATTCATTGCCACAGACGGCTGTGGAGGCCAAGTCATCGGAAATTTTTAAGGCAGGGATAGATAGATTCTTGATTAGTGCGGGTGTCAGGGGTTACGGGGAGAAGGCAGGAGAATGGAGTTAGGAGGGAGAGATAGATCAGCCATGATAGCATGGTGGAGTAGACTTGATGGGACTAATGGCCTAATTCTGCTCCGATCACTTATGACCTTATGACCTTCAGAGATACAGCGTTGAAACAGGCCCTTCAGCCCATCGGGTTCGCGCCAACCAGCGATCCCCGTGCACTAGTTCTGTCTTACACAGCAGGAACAATTTACAGAAGCCCATTAACCTACGAACCTGCACGTTTTTGGGATGTGGGAGGAAACCGGAGCTCCCGGAGAAAACCCACGCAGGTCACTGTGAGGTAGCAAATCTACCGCTGCATCACCGAGCCTCCCAAAGTTGTGCAGTGTTCAGGAGCCGAATGGTTGCCTGAAAGAAGTGACATTATTCCTGAACCTGGTTTTCATGCTCCCGTCCACGCCGACCAGCGATCACCTGTTCACACTAGTTCTGTCCTACACACTGGGGATGATTGTACCAAAGCCAATTAATCTACACACCTGTACGTCTTTGGAGTGTGGTGGGAAAGCATAAATCCAGCGAACACAGGGAGAACGCACGAACTACACAGGCCTTTTAATCAGGATGGAACCCTGGTCTCTGCAGCTGTGAGGCAGCAACTCTACTGCAGAGCCTACTATAGATCCCTTCAAAGAAACATTAAACTACAGTCATGTCCCTTTGTTCACCTGCACCTCCTCCAACCTCATCTACTGCATCCGTTGCTCCAGATGCCAGCTGATCTACATCGGTGAGACCAAGCGGAGGCTGGGCGATCGTTTCGCCAAACACCTCCGCTCGGTCCGCAATAACCAACCCGACCTCCCGGTGGCTCAGCACTTCAACTCCCCCTCCCATTCCGTATCCGACCTCTCGGTCCTGGGCCTCCTCCACGGCCAGAGTGAGCAACACCGCAAGTTGGAGGAACAGCACCTCATATTCTAGGAAGAAGGGTCTGGATCCGAAACGTCGCCTATCTCCTTCGCTCCTTAGATGCTGCTGCACCCGCTGAGTTTCTCCAGCTTTTTGTGTAACCCTCCCTGTTGGTTGTAACAGATTCCATGACACCATTTGAAGAAAATTTAGGTGTTTTCCATGGGAGCTAATTTTAAAACAATACTGATCAGACCATTTTAAGTGTAAGAAATATAGCTTCCCAAAACGGTGGTACCCTTTTCTTGTTTAATGGTAGATCCCTGTGGTGTTTTTTGGCAGTTTCCTTGACAAACTTTTCGGTTTGGAGAATACTCGCCGCAGCCTCAATGTAACATGTCAGTTTGACGTGATTTTTTTATGCAGGAAATTCACTTTAAAAGCGTGGATGTGGAGAGGATGTTTCCACTGGTGGGAGAGTCTAGGACCAGAGGGCACAGCCTCGGAATTAAACGACATTCTTTAGGAAGAAGATACGGAGGAATTTCTTTTGTCAGAGAGCGGTGAATCTGTGGAATTCTTTGTCACAGGTTGTGGAGGCCAAGTCAATGGGTGTTTTTTAAGGCGGATATAGGTAGATTCTTGATAAGCACGGGTGTTAGGGGTTATGGGGAGAATGGGGTTAGGAGGGAGAGATAGATCAGCCATGATTGAATGGCGGAGTAGACTTGACGGGCCGAATGGTCTAATTCTGCTCCTATCACTTATGACCTTAAAAAAAAATCCACGATTTAGTCCATAATTTCCTTTGTTCTTGAAAAAAAACTCGTTTGGAATAAAGATATGAATATGATTTTTTTTATAGAATTTACCCAGAGTATTAGGCCACTCTAAAAGGCAAGTCAAACTATTTCGGGAAACAGAGCTGAAGTGAATTTTGAAAAATAACATTGAAGTAAGTTATTTAGTTTAGAATGTCGCCCTGTAAAAAAGTTCCAGTTACTCAGTATTCAGACCAGTAACAGCACAATGTTACACAACGTCAGTGATAGAATTTGTTTATTTTATGAATCGGGCCAGCAGCGTTAAAATGCAACTTTAATGTTATGTTGATGCATCAGATGTTTTAAATTGCAATTATGCAGCATTGCATCGAAACTGATCCGGTGGCATGTGCGCCAATGAATGTTAATTGCACTGCATTCTACAAGGTGCATTCTATAACGTCCGATTGCTGTGTCGAACATTTGACGCCTGGAGATTTAGGAAGATTCACCGCTTCCCGTCACACACGAAGGATGTGGTGCGGCATTTCCGCTCCGCAAGTGACATCTCACCTTGTGATTGACAAAGGCACGGGTCAGAAATATGGGCAGCATCCTGGTTAAATGCGCGGTGGCAGACATGGCCATTCAGTGGGTACTCTGGGCCGTGGCGAGTATTCTCCAAACCGAAAAGTTTTTTGACTTGGCAGGTTGGTGCTGTGTTAGTGGGGACGAAGCGGCGACGGGACACTGCCGCGGTCGGGGAGGTGACATGTACAAGGAAATGTACAAGGGTGGCCCCGCGTTGGCGGGAGTAATTCACCAGCAAAGTTCCTAGATCCTTGTTCACCAGGTGGTTGATTTCATTTCTCTCTTGCTGATGCTTATACCCTCCCTCCTCTCGATTTTTGAAGGAGTTCGAGCGGGGCTTTTTACGCAATAAGTCTGTTTGGATGTTATGAAACATCTGCCCGGCCCAAAACTTGTGTCCGCCTGTTGGTGAAACTTTATTAAACTCAAATATCCTTTCAATTCATGACAGAGAGAAAAAAAACAGCAGCGAAGAAGGGAAGGTTCGATCAAGCTTTAGCCACGAGAGGCCAAGTTTTATGGGGGGGGGGGGAAGCAATTGCTGATTGAAGGGAAGAGAGGAGACATTTTCACCAAAATGAAGGGCAGGGAGAGCAGATCCACAAACTATCAACCAGCAGGAAATTCCACATACTTGGAAAGGGGAACTTTTTTTTTCTACCCCAAGGAAAAGAGCAGCAGGAGTGGAACCAGTTTAGTTTAGAGACTCAAAATGGAAACAGGCCTTTCAGCCCACCAAATCAATGCCGACCATCGACCACTCATACTGTTATCCCACTTCCTCTACACACTAGGGACAATTTACAGGAGCCACTTAAGCTACAAACCCGCACGTCTTTGGAGTGTGGGAGGAAACCGGAGCGCCCGGAGAAAACCCACGCAGGTCACGGGGAGAACGTGCAAACTCCGTACAGACAGCATCGACAATCAGCATCGAAACCAGGCCTGTAGTGGTCTAAGACAGCAACTCTACCACTGCGCCACCCTAATTGAGAGAGCAGTGGAGTGGTGGACCAAATAATAGCAATGTTACAAAATTTTGAGATTTTAAAAATCAAGTCTGCAATTTATCCCATCAGATAAAGCATAAAAAGAAGTTTAATCTGACACCCAATTCACTTTCATATCTTCAGTATTAAGAAAGTTATGGCCATTTTCATACTCAGAAATTAGCATCTTGTTCCCCATTGCCTTTCAATTGACTTAACTCAAAAGCTGTGATCTAGAACCGTTAAAAGTCAATAACTTTCTTAAAAATTAAGAGAACTCAATGAAATTTCCAGTTATTATAGATTGAAGCATTCTGAAACAAATATGAAACAATCTTACTTGGATGACCTGAAATTAAAGCATATAATTAGTTAGTTATCTAATTGTAGCTAATTACAAAATTCAATGAGTAGATCTAAACTTCTATCCATTTCTTAAGAAAAGATAAACTTTTTTTAAAATTGCCTAAGTGTCCAAATAACATTCACACAATAATCCACAATATAACATAATTTTTAAATCTCATTTTCATGAATTTCTGGGCCAAATGGAAGGAATTTAGTGTTTAATGCCTGTAAATTAATGGCCATTTAAATCAACTAGCGAGTGGGTTTTAGTGGAATGCGGTGGATTGGAACGTTGTGGTTTGCTGTGAAGTCGGTATGAAAAATACAGCCGGTTCATACATTTTTTTTGGACCCCATTTCGCAACATGAAAATATTATTAAAGCCTCCATAAAAACCAACTTTTAATATAATAATAAACTACTTACCTTTTTTTCTCCCCTACGCAAAATCCTTCCCGTTATCGGCGCTCACGGCTTTTGAAGGTGATTTTTAAATTACTCTAGATAATAAATAATCTAGCGTAATTTAAAAATACCTTCATTAATGAAATGTCGGAGCGATTTTTCTTCCGCAACGAAATCGCCCGACATTCATTGATTTTCCCTGTCTGTGGAAAAACGGCACTTTAAGCCCGCCCCCCTCTGAAAGGCGCATAACTCACGCGGCAGAACTGCATCGCTGCTCAAGGTAAGTTTTGTAACATACCTACAAATAACACCACCCCTCATCCCCACCGTCTGGTCCCATGCTATGGTTCAATTCCGTACTTTATTAGCTAAAAAGTTGGTGAAGACAATATAATAAAATACCGTGAAAACAGGTGAGCACGTGTGATTTCAATACCATTCACGCCAAGGATTAGCACCCGTAGTCAGACAGCACCCGTACTCAGGATCGAACCCGGGCCTCTGGCACAGTAAGGCTGCAACTCTACCGCTGCACCACCATGCCTCGCCTTTTTTTTTTAATTTAGTGTTATGATGCAGATTAGCCACGACCTAATTAAAAGTCTGCGCTACAATGCTGAGAACTATATTCTGCATTTTCCCCTTTGCTCTTATCTATTCTACTTCAGTTTGACTGGAGAACTCATAATAAATAAATAAATAAATGCTGATAGATATCGTTCAAGTTCTTTGAAGATAAGACAAAGTGCTGGAGTAACTCAGTGGGACAGGCATCATCTCTGGAGAGAAGGAATGTGTGATGTTTTGGGTCGAGACCCCTCTTCACTGCCATTAACATGTCGCTCACCTCTTTTACAGGATCTGGAACTTTCATCCTATTGACCCACCTGAGTTACAGGTGGAACGGCACCAATTACCTGAGACAGCGGATACAGGCGGCATTGGTCACCGCATGGGGCTTGAGGTGAGAATGCAGAAGGAACAGATTTAGAAAGGAAATTTGACCCAGTTCTCCAGCCTGCCTTATCCCAACTGAAATTGTTCTGCACCATCTGATGAAATGGGAGGTTAGGTGGGGAGAGAGTTTGATTGCATATAGAGCGGTGTAAAATCATGAGGTGGAATTGACAGGATTAATGCAGAGGCTTTTACCCAGGGAAGAGGAAACAAAAACCAGAGGACAGAAATTTAATGTGATAGGGGGACATTTTAATAGGAAGCAGAGGGAGATTTTTCTCACTCAGATGGTGTTGGGTGCATGGAACGAGCTAACAGAGGAGGTAGTTGAGGCAGGTATAACAGCATTTAAAAGGCACTTGGACAGGTAGAGTTGAGCGATATGGACCAAACACAGGCAAATGGGGCTAGCGTAAATGGGACATCTTGGTTGGCATGGACAGGATGGGCCGAAGGGCCAGTTTCCATGCTTTATGAATCTATTACTAAATTCAGTTGCACTTTGTAACATGCGCTTAAACATGCCTGACATAAATCCCACCATCTGTTAGCTTCATTATTGTTGCCATGTTATTTTTTCAAATTTAAAATAAAAAGATTAAGTTAAATTGAGCCATGGTTGGCCAAAACTTATCTTTTCTCCACAATACTTCAGCAAGAAGTCATGAAATCGGTCTAATTCTGGCCAGAATTTGACCAGGACTACTCCATAAAGTTCAGGTTAACACTCTGCACTACAACAATATAAATGGAAAGTTATGCAGTGGAGGAACCAATCCACCATAATGAATAAGTACTATTTTTTATCCGATTGCAGACTGGGCTTGTTTCTCTTCTTAAGAATGCTAAAGGAAGGCAAGGATCGACGCTTCAATCAAGTACGCCACAACCCTAAAATTTTCTTTGTGTACTGGACTTTTCAAGGTGAGCTTCCTTGGAAGTTTAGAGTTTCCTTCAGTCTATTCACATTGCCTGCGTTGCACATTCAGTCATTTTGAATCCCCTTCCTCTAGAGGATACGGTGGTCCACTACGGAGTCTTAAGTACAGGTGGTTTGGAGTCCCCAATTTTTCCATGCCATTAGTGATAGAAGAATTTGGCCATTCGGCCCATTGTCTACTCTGCTATTCAATCATGGCTGATCTATGGCTCCCTCCCAACCCCACTCTCCTGCATTCTCACCATAACCTCTGACATCCATACTAATCAAGATATTTGGGAACAGGCAATAAATACAGGGATACCCACATCCCATAAACAATTGGAAAAACATGCGATCAGTAATGATCGTTTGTTATTATATTCTATAAGAAATGGGGCAGATTATGGCTAGACTTAGCACTCCAGTGCAGTCCTCTATATACATGATTTTCTGCATTCCACCTCACAACTCATTCACTTCTGTTCAGTTTGAGGAGACATTGAGAACAGGTAACAAATGTTGGCAGTGCTGGCATCACATAATTTGCCTCAAAGCAAATTTTAAAAAGGGGGGAGGGGGGAAGAGATAGGAGAGTATGTAGTGTTTGGTTCCAGATCATCCACACTCCCCTTTAATGGCAGAACAGACACAAATGTGTTGTTGAAATGGTCAGACCTTGTTCCTATTGTTACTGCTTTCCAGGTATATGGATCTTTATCACACTCCTCCCAACGCTAATTTTAAATACTCAGGAAACGGACACGCCTTTGTGTGCCCGAGACTTGACTGGATGGGTAATCTGGACATTGGGCTTTGTTCTGGAAGCAGTTGCGGACCACCAGAAGTGGAAATTCAAAAGTAATGTTAAAAACACTGTGAGTGCATTTGTACTATACTTTCAACGGGGCTTGTGTGAGATTGTATACAAATCAAAGATAGCATGCAAGTAGTGAGCAATAAGAGAAAATAGTTTATTAGTCTTTACTATAAAAGGATATTACAGAACTAGCGCAGTAGCTAGTTTTTAAATTATGTTAAATAGTACCAAGTTGCATTTGATCAATGCTTGGGATAGCAGAATTGACATAGCAGATTACATAGGCTGGGATAACATCTGCTAGAATGCAGATTTCATTTTTAGCATTTATGAAAAGTTAACAGGATTGGATGGTGGAAGGATGAGTTCTCTCTCAAGGGACTGGGAAAGGCAATCAATGTATTTGGGCAGTAATGAGTGGTTTTACACACAGGGTCATAAACCTGCATAATTCTCTACCCAAGGCTCAGTCGGCGTATATTCTACCTCAGGGTCAATACATTTCTTCAGTAACGAAAGAGGGAAATGAGGATTAGTCAGGAAGACATTGAACTGGAGAATTAGTCCCAATCTTGACAAGTGGCAGAACAGGTTCTGATGGCTGAATGGCCTACTTATTTTGCAAAACTAAACTAAAATGGGTCAGTGGTATTGAAACAAGTAGAAAGCCACGTTCTTGAGAAGATTTCACAGCCATGTAATTTTATTTTCTTGCACTAGCACAAATTCATTCAAAAAGGACTCTGGGCTTTTTGTCGACATCCAAACTACTTGGGCGAAATGCTTCAGTGGACCGGCTTGTTCCTCTCTGCATCTACTGTAATGACTGGAATAGAGTACATCAGCATCGTCTCGCCAGTATTTCTATGGTTCTTGCTAACCCATGTCAGTGGAATTCCAATGCTGGAAAAGCATGCCATGAAGAAGTGGGGACAGGATCCTGCTTACCTTGAATACATCAGACATACTCCAGCACTCTGGCCGTTCAGATTTTAATGCAAGCTTCCTTCACTGTCTGCTACCTTATTCATTTTGTAGATCTTTGGGTTCGAACTAGTCAATGGTCAACAACGTGGCTTTAAAACAAATGTTCCAAAAGATTCAACTTGTGCTGACCCCAACCTTCACAACTGATGACTTGAGTGTCTTCAGGTTTTTATGTAATTGGCTTGCTTTAGAAAGTCTATGTGGATCAAAGCAGTTATTGAGAACACAGGTGGTGTGGTGAAGAAGCCTTTTTGAATTTTGTCCCTTTTCCTCAGAGAGTGGTTTTGGGCCAAAATGTCACTTGAACAAAAAAAAAAATTAATGGTTCTCAATGTCATCTATTTAGGAAAAAAGTGACTAATTCTTGCAACGAATGGTATATAACTTTTCATCCTCAGTGACAACTTAATTATTTTTTGCAAACACTCAGGAGAGAAGGCGACAATGAATAAACAACTCCCCACAATTCTCAAGGAGTACATTTTAAAAGGACCAATTTAAGGAATTAGTAAGCTTTGCAGTTTGTTTCTCGAAGCATGCTACTTATAAGTTTACTTTTTTTTGCAAATAGCCTCAGGATGAAATGGGTTACATTTGTTTGCACAACAGCACAATTTACACAAGGTATATGGAACAGATCATGCAGATTGTCCAAGAGACATTGTTTGAAGTTAAACTGTTCAAGAAAATAAATTCTGGCCTTTTACATTTAAATTTGTGCTCATTTTAAAAAGTCAGTATTCACCGGTTCAGAGTCCCAGGCGTGTATGAATGCAAGTTACTAGTCAATTCTATAGGATTACAGGGGTATATTAAAATAATCTAGCATATCAGTCATGAATATTATTCCAATCAATAAATCAACATCAGTTTAGTATAATAAACGGTTTAGTGAGGGTGACACTGGCAAGTAACTTGAACGCACAGGAACCAATGCTTAGCTTGTGAAAGGTAGCACAGGAAAAGAATCAGGATTTCTGAACAACCAGGTGGCAGCTTTACAGAATTTGACTGCATGTTAAACTAATTAAGATGAAACTTAAAGGAGAAGTGACACACATTGGTGTGTTCAAGGCAAAAAAAGAAACTGGGTTGAAGAGGTTGAGAATAAAACGAGACTCATGATAATAAATACCAGTGGACCACTTGGTCTGTAGACAAGTCTTCCAAAACTTGGGACTAAAATGTAATCTTGTGTGTCATCTACCTACAATTGGAAAATTAAATTCAGCCTTAATCACTTCAGGGCCAAGACTTGTGTGGCAGTATTGACAGTAGTTAGTGAGTTTACTTTTGTGCTGTGTAATACTCAGAACCACTACTGTTCTTCAACAAATTAATCCTACTCAAGCCCACTTTTAGCACTAAAGTGGTTTGCAGTAATAATTTGATATGATGTTTCAATACCATTGTATAATGGAACATTTACAAGGTTACAGAGCAGAATCCATTATATCCATAAGCTCGTACAAGCCACATATTTGCTAAGCGTTCATTTTAAGCATCCCCATTTCAGTTACTTTGTTTTACATGTACTCATATTGGGAACAGGTTGGAGTGTGATTGCTTTGGTAGTCAAAGAGTTTATGGGGAATGTTTCAAGATTCAGAAATGTGCCTGTATTCTGATTAGCACACCCTTAAAAAGGAAGTCTTGGTAAGGGATAAAAAAAGTCTCGAGTGACTGCCCTCAAATGCAGTAATCTACTATTTTAAAGCATTAACTACTTTATGGTCTCACAGATCCTCCACCCATCAAAACAAAAGGATAGCCAACTATTCTTCAAGGCGCATTTTGCTTTGAAATATTGGTGTTCCATTTCAATTCCTCTCCCCAAGGGTAGAGGAATAAGTCACTTCTCCTTTTGGTGAAACAGAGCAGTTAACATATTTGGATGGAGATGCACAAATCATTTAAAGAAACACTACTAAAATAAGATTGCAGACAAAAACTGGGATTAATTTTAAAGAAAATTGTTTGCGCAACGTTGATTAAGCCACATGGAAAAGGTCTATATTTAAGGGGATACAGTGGCACTAGGAGCTGGAATCTAGAACAAAAACAAAACGCCAGAGGAATTCAGTGGTTCAGGCAGCATCTGGGAAGGGAATGGACAGGTGATGTTTCAGGTCAAGTTGTGTGGAATAAATGACTAGAGATGAAAAAGAGACAAAAGAATATCAGATCAGAAGAGTGAAATGTCAAGTTGGAGGGAGGAATGTGGGTGGAAGGGGAGAAAACAGCATTTGGAAGTTTGGCAGAACATGCAGATTCTAGAGCAGGACAGACACCATGCTCAGTGGATTTGGACACAACTCAACATTGGGATATTGACAATTCCCAGCAAGCATTCAAACACCATATATACACTAGATTTTTTATTTTTTTTTTAAACTTCAAAATAACACACTATACCATTGTGAAAATGCACTGGTCAGTGTTCCAATTTATTGAAGCAGAGCAACCTCAGGCAGAATTTAATTCATTTACACGAGAAGACATATCCGAGTCAGGATGAAGTGATCCCACAATAAATGGAACTAAAAGCAAATGCAAGAGTTCATCACTGCAGTTATTTAACCAAAGTGTTTGAAACATCAGGGAATACATTACACAGGACTACAGTGAAAATGACCTACAAAGCATTTTACTATTTAAGATGGCGTTCAATTTGACATATTCATCAATAAAGCTGCAACAATCTCTCACATCCTCAATTGGTTGTGAGAACTTCAAAGACAAAAAGCCTTTTCACTTTCACAGAATCCTATGGTTTCTGTTGCAAGCAAAATGAAAATGCAAACAAAAACATTTGCAGCATGCCCAGTACACAGGTATTTAACAGGATGACTCAGAGTTTGCAAAGGACATGGTTTAGCACTGCTCCAGAAAATGGGGTTATTAACAAAGGATACTATTGCACTGCTAGGGCAAATTTGAAATGGACAAGAAATCTTTGGTGCAGGCCATTTTATAATTAATCTCAAATAACCATAAGAGCCATTTAAAACGAGCAACACAGATGAGATGTTTACATGTATAAAATCTACATTAATATTACACCATAATCTAATTTAGAATCTTGACATATATATATAACATGAGCCAATGGGCTTTTACTTTTGGTTAGAGGATTCTAATATCAGCAAATGTGTTCAAGAATTCTACATAATATTGCAGATGCATATTGCTGCATGTTACTTAAGTATATTTCAAATCATTAAGATAGACATAATTCTGTGCACAAATGCTGCACTTCAATAGAGACGATGTTAGAATGTTCACATACATAGCCATTGTAGTGCAGACAATGTACAAAAACAAATGTTTCACCAAAACCCTCTGGTTAATAAAGGATTAAAGTATTTGGATGAATCGGATTTAAATTTGTTACATTAAACATAGCATCATACAGCTAGAAATCAAGGGTTTTGCAAGGCAACTACTGTTAAATGGTATGGCAATCTTAAATGTGAAGACTTTTGGATCCAGTATTCTGCAGAGAGTGGTGTCAAAGTGCATTTAGGAGACATTTCTCCCTTTTGATAGTTCAAAAATATATATTGTTACATCCAGATTGTTAGCACCAAATGCATCCATAGCCACTGATGATTCAATTGGCTTGACAGCTACCGATATCAAAGCTACGGCTTTGTCGCACAACAAATAGGCTTAAACACAAGGATTGTTTGTAACTGGATAAAAACTGCCAGAAGTCAGTGCTTGCCTGCAATAGATGGAAAGCCTGCAGGTAACAAACTCAATTCAATGGCAGTTTGCCTTGTGGTGCACTCCCACTAAGGGGCTATGTCTTTCCTCTCTGCACAAGTCAAGGATCTGCTAACTGTATGCAATTGCACAGAATTACCCTCAAAATGCCTTTAATCTTCCAAGCTGCTAAAAAAATGCAAGCATTCGATAATATTTGCACTCTGAGCTACAGGCAGCACTTTCTAAAAAAACTTCTATTTATTAGCTCCACAAGCTGGCGATTATAAAAAGAAAATCCTGGCAGATCTAGACAAATGTGCAGCCAGCAGCAAATATTTTAGAATTATAGAAATCTTTCGATTTACCTGCAAATATCTAGTTGTACATTTCACAGCTCCCACAACCGTGGACTGAGAAATAAGCTTTTACTCTGACCGTTTAATGTTCATTTTCTCATAGCATCAGTTTGCAATAGTTTGTCTATTTGTTTAAATTTCAGCATTTTAAAACAAAGTAGCAATGCTAACGACATCAACAACATTAAAAGGATTTCCAACTATACATTATCATCATATGGAAAGTATAAAGTAATGCATTAGAATAGCTGTATTATGCAGCAGATTATAAAAAAACTGCAGTTAACACAATTGGTTAATGTGATGTTCCAAGGAACATGACTGAGCGCTTGTGGTTAATTTAGAATTATTTCAACATTGGAGATGCAAAAAAGGTTCCAGTTCGATTGAAGTTTGTCGATGATTTGCTTTTGCTTCCAAACCTGCAAGAAATGGAAGAGCATTAATATGGACAAGGACCTTTTCTAGCAACTGTTTATGGGCTTTCCCCAATAACATTTACAGCCTTGAAATCTAATCGCAGACCTTTATAGATCAGAATTTTAACCCCCTTAGAAGGGCAGAACTGTTACAACACTGTGTACATATACAGAATCATTGGTCACTTCTGCTGGGAAGAAACAATTGAGGCATGCTCAGAACGTCGGGTCCCAATTATATACAGGGCTCCCTGGGTTACAAAGGACGTGATTTGCAGATATCCAACTTCTTGTGAATCCTATGATACACTTTTAAAGCACTTCCCAAGCTAGCCAAGAAAGATTACATGTATTCATTAATGATTGGATACTATATACTCCATTTATTGTGTGTTCGGGTGCTTATTTAATTATATTAAAGGACAGCACATCAATGGAGAGCAATATGATAGAGTTTCATATAAAACTGACATTCCCAACTTGCAGAGAAACAGGCTTATAGACATTTCTCAGGAACAGAATCTTCTCATATCCTGGGGGCTGCGTACACGTTTTAAATAGCAATTGAGAACATGGATTGTGTTTTGAATGTGGAGTTAAAGTTATTCGGCGAGAGATCAAGAATCCTTTACTCATCTCTAGCTTTGGACAAATAAATTGCTGGGACAGTGCTCAAATTCATTGGCTGGATTGAGGGGACAAAGATTCACTTAGAAAAGTGATCAAGAAACACACAAAAAAAACACGGGTCGACTACCAACATGCCAGTGAGCAGGTTAACCTTATTTAGGGTGTGGCGAAGAAAATTAGCTGGTGTATAGGAGATAGCAGATCAACCCATTACTGCAATTCAAGATACTGCAACATTACACTATTATAAGATTTGATATATTATTCAGTATTTGAACCAATTGACCAACCAACATTTTTTTAAAAATCAGAAAATACCATATTCCAAGCCTGAAATGGAATTGTGCAGACAAAAAATAAAATGCTTCAGAAGGGAGAAGTGGCCTTTAGTTTAGAGATACAGCACAAAACCAGGCCCTTCGGTCCACGCCAACCAGTGATCCCCGCACATTACCACGATCCTACACCCACTAGGGACAATTTAAAAAAAAAAAAAAAAATTCACCAAGCCAATTAACCTACAAACCTGTACGTCTTTGGAGTGTGGGAGGAAACTGAAGATCTCGGAGAAAACCCACGCAGGTCACGGGGAGAACGTACAAACTCCGTACAGACAGCACCCGTAGTCGGGATCAAACCCGGGTCTCCGGCGCTGCATTCGCTGTAAGGCAGCAACTCTACCGCTGCGCCACCGTGACCGTCCTTGTGCCACCGTGACTGCATTGGTCTTACAATATTGCCAATTCCAGCTGTTACAACAGAACATAACCAAATGCATGTCAACAATGCCACAAAATTCAGATGTGCAGTGGAAAAGATAGGTCAAGGGAGAGGAAAAAAAAGCTTGTGTGCAAATACATGATAAGACACTCAAAGGAGAGCATCTCAAATCACTTGGATGCAACACTGGCAGAGTAATTTGAGTGCAAGTCAACCATTCCTTGCCCAAAAAGAGGCCCAAAGCCGACATATTCTATGACAAGAAAATACCACTTCCCAATTACCATTTCTCCATGGACTCCAAAATACAGGAGTGGAGACTTACTTGGGAGTGGTCTTGGTCAGACTAGATTTGACTCGTGCTGATAAAGAGCTGGATGAGGGAGTTTTTCCAATCATTTGATGTTCAGGAGTGGTTAGCGGTCCAAGCATGCTCACTAAGGAAGAAAAAGATGAATTAGAAGATGCAAAGATCAGGCCCCAAAGTAAAAGTTATAGGCTGAAATTTGAATGGATTTAGATTAGTTACTTTTATTACTCTCTGTGGAAATCTAATATCACACGTCTGCATTAAAAGCAAGATCTGCTCACAGACAACCACTATACGATGGGTCAGCTCGATCAGGTGAATCCTCCATACGTTGGCACTTAGAAATATGCCATGCATTACTGGAGCAATTCCAGAGGCAAGCAAATATGAGATCAAGTGCGAAATAAACAAAGAGGCAAACATACAATTTTACTGTCGGATACTTTTGGCAGCAAATTATAATGAGTCGATGTGCATTTGAAATGATCTTTTTAATCCACCCACTTGGCAGATATTACCAGACCAGACTGGGATGCATCCAGAAAAAATGCTTTTGTGGAAAATGGCGAGGGTTGTTGGGGGACATGCTGAACTTCTGTAGTATTCTAAGTGGAGGTGTTGGTGTGCTTTCTTGGCCATAGCTTCAACGTGGCTGGTCCAGGACACATTGCTGGTGATATTTATTCCAAGTAACTCAAAGCTTTTGAACATCTACTTCGGCACCATCAATGTATACCAGGGTATGTGTGCTGCTATGATTCCAAAAAGTCAATCACCGTCTCCTTTGTCTTGCTGACATAGAGAGATTGAAGTCTTGGCACCAGATTAAAAGGTTAACCACCTCTTTTCTGTACTGTGGCGCATCATTATTTGTTATCCGGCCCAGCACAACAGTGTCGCCTGCGAACTTATTTGACCGCACAGTCATGAGAGCATTGTAGGGGGCTGAGAATGCACCTTTGCAGGGCATCAGCATTGAGAATTGTCATAGAGGATGATTTGTCACCTATTCTCGCTGACTGTGGTCTGTTGATCAGGAAGCCGGGGATCCACTTGCACGGGGAGCCCTGACTCCAAGTTCCACGAGTTTGGAGATGAGCTTGCTTGTTTACTTCAATCAAATCTCCTCTCAACCTTGCTTGCCCCAGGAACTACACGAGTCTCTCCAGTCTAACCGTACAGCTGAAATCCCTCATCAGTGGAACGATTCCAGGAAATCTCTTCTGCTTCCTCTCACTTTCATAAATTTCCTAAAGTGTGCCGATTAGCGTTGTACAATATTCTGGTTTCACCACAGCTGATTCAACAGACCAGCAAGTGCTCTGTCTTGCTTCAATGCAACTTAATTGTTTTCGCACTCAGTCGAATGTCTGCTGTGACTGTCCATTCAGCCAGTCTCCCTGCCCAACCCAATTTAGTTCAAAACAGATGCCATAGTTGTCATGTGGGTACCACCAGAACTGCTGTTATTGACAGCCTCATAATAAATTGGATAAATAACTTGCAATAGGGCAAGGCCATTTCTTCTCATCTTTAGGAGACAAGCGATGTGAACACGTCATCTCAAATACAGAAGAAATCAGTTTACCAACTAACGGTTACTTAAATTGGCAGAAAATAATAACTGCTTAAAGATCGACTGCTAACACAACCAGTTGTCTAACATTATGGAAAACTCAGATTAAGATAGCGACATGTCAACTCAAGAGTGTCAGACATCACACTTGAAGACACCCCCCCCCCCCCCACATTGGTGAACAGCACCGATATTTTGGATACAAAATCCCACGAACAAGACGGTTGATCATGGTACAAGATTGATACTTGATCTTTGAATAGTGCCACAAGATCATTGAAGCACCCCACAAATTATTTCAACCATTAAAAGACATACTCAAATGCACACTAAAACAATGCAGAAATCCATTCTATCAGAATAAACATTAAGTGGTACCTTTTACTTCAGGAGTGCTGTAAGCATTGGAGTTTTCAATTATATGATTTGGATGCATGTTCTCCTGCTCCACCATTGTAAACTGGCTCCAGTATTCCACTGGCAAAGACAGCAAACGTTCAACCACCTAACAAAAAAAAACAAAAAAGGATCTTTAAGAAGGGTCCCGACTAGAAATGTTGTCTGTCTCCCTCCCCACCACCCCCCCTCCCCCCACCACCAGATGCTGCCTCCAGCATTGATTTTTTTAATTTTTTTTTAAAGATGCTTTTAAATCGGCCAGGTTCGAAAAGAGATGCACGCACAGTGCCTGCTTGCGATCATTTTGTCAACCCTTTTGGCTTTGATTAATGATCGTACCAATAAAATTGCTAAATTAAATTCTGATCAAAAGATTTTGCTCGAGTAATTCCATTAGCCTATAGCAAAAAGACAATGGTCACAACATTTTTTTAAAAAACAAAAACCAGCATCATTCCCAAGAATATTGCATGCGGCACTACACACAAAGTGGCAACATTAGATGGATTTGCAACAAGACGACCCAGAATGTAATCTGCCTAGAGTGCACACTGAATTAGTGATGGCAAGATGTTGGAAAGTTAGCAGTACAGAGAATTTCAGATTCTGCCTACTGGATGTTTTGTTCAAAAATATATTCAAAAGCACAAACAAGCATTTTATATCACTCTTCCTGAACAGGTGTTAAAAAAGCACAATACATACCTTTGGCTGTTGCTTGGTTTCCTGCAGCATTGACATGGGAGACGGATCAGGTATGGAAAAACCCACAATTGTAGGACCAAAGACCCTGGCCAGGTTGGTTATATCCATCTTGCAGTGCGGACTGTTGGCTACTCTAGAGAAAGAAAATGGAGTTTGAATGTTCATATCAAAAGGGAACAAAAATTGGCTACTTTACAGCACTACACAGGTTTGGAGGCACTTAGCCAGTTAAGAGATACATGCAACTAATTAAGATACATTTTCAGCTGACTTTTAAAAATAACTTCAATTAAAAGGACTCAATAGAACTCAGGATAAAAGGCACTGAATATGCAGATAACATTTCTGACCAAAAAGTTATAAATGTTTCAAACTCATTATTTCAAAGTAGTGAAGCTATCCAAATCTGCACAACTGTATCTAAAAAACATTATTCAAGAAATCTGAATATACAGAAAAGATTCAATATAGATTACATAAAATATCCAACTCTAACGGCTTAGAGAAAAAGTAACCAGAGGTTGGAGAATTATAACAGAACAGAACTTTCAGCCCACAATGTCTGCACCGAACAGGATACCTTGCTAAACTGATTTCATCTGCTTGCACATGATCCATATCCCCTCTATTCCTTGCACTTCCATGTGTATATCTAAAAGTCTCTTAAACACCACCATTGAATCTGCCTCCACCACCAACCCAGGCAATGTGTTGTAAAAAAATTTGACCCACACATCTCCATTCAACTTTCCCTCTCACCGTATAGCTATGCCCTCAAGTGTTAGACATTTCCACGCTGGGGAAAAAAGGTTTAACTGTCTACCCAATCTATGCCTTGCATAATTTTATATATATATATTTCTATTAAGTCTCCCCTCAACCCCTGATGTTTCAGAGAAAACAATCCAAGTCTATCCAACCTCTCCCTGTAGCTGAAACCCTCTAATCCGGGCATGAGATTTGCTACTTTAACTCTCAACCCGTGACAGCAAGAAATCAGAACACTTACAAACGACACCACCTCACAACCAGAGGGGATGGTGAAAAACGTCATGGTGCAAGGCTTCCGCCACATCACTGTATTTCACCAAATTCTCAGTTCACTGCATTCACTCCCCGCAAAGACTAAGCGGCAGCAAGAGCGGAATAGAAAAAAGACGAGGAAAAATATTCATGGCCAAAAATGAGAATTTGGACACATCCAATCCGTATTCTGGCCTACAAATGTTTTGCTCACGAGGCCAAGACAGATACAGCAAATTTCCGGGGGAAATTGAGTCAATGTTCTGAACAGATAGCAAGGCTGAACATACCTCTGCAGGTGATTGACCAGAAATGCCATAGTATCTCTATTGGGCTGTGGCAGCTCACTGATTGTCTGGTACATTGCTGCAATGCTGTTATCATCATCGGGGATTTCTGCAGAACGAGGCACAACATCAGTGAAATAATGAATACAATATCGATGCCCATGGGCACAGATTAGTCAGAAATGCTGAACTCTTACTGGAGAAGTGAATTACATATGCATCTCCCAAGACAGGACACATGCAGTTCCAGTCTATACTGCATAGTTTCATCCTATCATCTCTTCAAAAGAACAGAACTATTGATGCATCACATCACCATCTAGGATTAAAGGATCGATTTAGGTAGGCTAGATGATCACATGGCTCCCCAAATATAACGTGCAAACTTGCTTTAAAAGCAGATTTAAAGATCTTTAAAGCAAATGGTTAGAAAGCAAGGGAAAACCAGAAGAGACTAAAGAAACACGACTGCTTTCCATTTAGGAATTGATGCTCTATATCTTTTGTACCCAATGTTAAAAATCGCAAAATAGGATGAAAGCATGCAAGAGCTAGATTTTGGGTAGTTTGGCAAAATAATAATAAATCTTTTATTGTCATTACACATAAGTGCAACGAGATTTGGTTTGCAACTTCGAGATTTCGGTTAGCAACCCTCGAGAACAAGGTTTGTAAAAGGCTGTTTCTAAAAATGCAAGCAAGCTACCCAACCACAGGAGGCTTCCCAGCAACATCAAGAATTTGCCTGGTTGGCTATCCCTATGTTAACCGAAAAGAGGTCAAGATTAATTGCAGTCATTAATTGACTGCAAGCGAGATCGGGCAGCATTCACCCAATGTCAAACCTAGGAACTTGGTTGAAAGAGAAGTTCCATTTCTTCTGTTCATTTCTCAACGATTGGCATTATAACTAAAGACCTACAAACCTGCTGCCTTCATAAATGTCGAATACAGTCTGAAAGTGACAAGAGGTTCCTTCAAATTCCTGAGGAAGTCCTTCAGAAGCCCACAGATAGCATGGATGTCATCCACTTTACTGAGCAGAGGCAAATTCTTTCCTTTCAAGTACTTCTCCTTCAGTTCTTTCACAGTGCGGTCACATCCAGAGATTCTGTATAAACCAGTCTAAAGGAGACAAGAATTACTTGTACTATGCATTGAAGCCCAAACTTAAAATTGACTTGAAAATTTTCAACGTGGTTTTCGAAGAATGCGTTGCTTTGACAAATGGCTCAATTAGCACTAACTTTTAACAGAATGCCAATGGGATCAAAATGATGCCAGGAGCCTTGGTATCCCATAAACCCCATTGATGATACAGGTGGTATAGTTTTGAAAGGTACCAATTGTTGATCATTCAAGCTACACGTTCCTTAAGACGGTAGTCCATTACAACAAGCGTTCATGAGCTTGTACTTCCAGCATGATCCAATTATGCACAAGGCCCAAGTAAAAATGCAATTAAAAAATATAATATAAAAGGCTCCGTGGATCAGAAGTGCTCCACCACTCAAAAAAAATTGTCCATGCACTATAAATCAGAGTGGCACGAGCCCATTAATGTTTCACCCCCATAAAGCCTGATTTTATCAGGCTTGAAAAACTATTGCATACAAGTGCTAAGAAAATGTAATACCAGTGTATGAAAGTTCAGTTAGGAGAAATAAGGAAATTTACAAAAATAAAAAAATAAAAATCCTACCTCAGTCAAGCCTCTCTGTTCAATTTCATTGATACAATGCACCACAATAGAAGGGATCATGGGAGAGGTTTGGGGGGTGAAGTCAGCCAACACTCCCTAGAAGCAACACAAATTCAATGAATATTTCAAAATAACTACCAGAACATTAGAATATAGGACATTTGAGTGTACTTGTACATTTGAGTCACAGGAACTGTAAATACACACACACACACAAATCTTAATTGGTAAACTATGGACATCTTTTATCACAATGGACCACTTAAAACACCTTTAACTATACTGTAAATAGTTGGCATGTGTGCATTTGAGAATAAGTAGGACTAAATTGGTTCTACATTATTTTTTTACTGTACATTTTGATTTTAAGTGGAGAAGTTTAGATTATAAATCTTACCTCTCCAATTCTTACGGGCGTTCCTGACATGGTTGGGATGCAGGGGAGTGGACAGCGATCTCTGCACTCTGGGTGAGATACAACTCTGCAGTCTCGACATTTCAAGGCCAACTTCCCAAATTTGATCCTTTTGCCACAAGGGACACATGACTCGGGTTTGATCACCTACAAAAATAAAGAAGCACGTTGGCACAGTATATGAAGTTTAAGATCATAGTAGCATGGTATAAATGCAAGGCTAATTTCAACTCTATTGCTGCACTGAGGAAGATAAAGCAAACTGACCATGTACCCCTCCGAATGGTCTCTCGAGAGAAACATGGACAAAGGCCAGTGACAATGGCGAATGTGTTATTTATATTGATCCTCAGATTAGAAAGCAGCATTGCTCACATCCAGGAAGTTAAGTAACTTCAAGATTTGATTATAGCCTTAAATCTCACGATATCCTTGAATTAAAAAAAATTGCGATTAACAGTAAAAATCAACTTGAATAAAATAGAATTAGGAATACCGTCTTGGAGACAAACTCGTGGGTCCTCAAGCCACCAATAGACTGAGGTGTACTACAGTGATCATAACTGCGGACGGTTGATGGCGTGCTCGAGGGAGTGTCTGAAATGGCATCAAGATCTTGACCCTTCAGATTTGCTGCAGGAAAGAAATTGGAAACACAAAGTCAGAGGAATTGCATTCAAAAGGAAAGCGACATTGTCCCAGTTATTTTACAGTTCCCACCACATTATCACGGTCAGCAGTAGCACAGCAACTTTATCAGCAACCATTCAGGTCCGTGGGGAGTGCTGCTAAAGATAGATAACAGCTGAGCAAGCAAAGCAACAATTACCAAATGTATGTACAAATTCATACTGAAACACAGCAAACAACTAATTAATCAGGAGAGACACTGACCTTTCTCAAGAATGACAACTACACCTCAATGGGTAGATTCAAGAGTGTGTCAAGCACAGAGCTGAATGCCCCACACTCCAAAAGTGGAATGCCAAAGCAGTGCAATGATCACAGCTATTTTCTAACTGGCTCCATTAAATTAAACAAAGCTACCGAGTGGGATGAATTTTAAGCTTACACAGCAACCTTTCCATTCAGAGACATACTTCTGCATAGATTTATGGAACGACATGTTAAAATTACCCCCAACTAAAAAAATAATCAGTTGCTAAAACTAATTAAATGGGCTTCGCCAACAGTTCAACCGATTAAAAACATGACTAGCCGAGTGAGAGATAGCAAAAGCACCCAAGTCTAACAATTGGCCTGTGAAGTGCTTTCATTAGGACAAAGCAATGTTCGGAATATCTAAACGACACACATATCACCAAGTCCCCAACCATGACTTCCAACTGAAAGGGCATGCAGATGTCAGGAGAATTGGGCTAAAACAAAGCTTTCAGTCGCTGCTTTGCACTAGCCAGTCACCCTGAAAAGAAGAAGCAACTGGGCTGAAACGCCACGAGCCATAACCTGGCAGTTTGATTTTGGGGTGGTAGAACAGGGTCGGTAGCTATGGTGGAACAGGAGAAAAGACCAAGACACCATTATAGAAATCCCCCCACCTTATCTAATACCCAGCTCTCAGAATACCCATGACAAACACACCTATGAAACACTTAAATCTCAAGGCAAACCCCACTGTTGATAGATAAACCCTTACAACCAATTGTTATCAGGACACCGCCTTCCAAAACCACAAGCATTTTGTCAGTGGGATTTACCTGTTCGCCGTCTGCTTCTTGTCCAGTACGGCACAGTCTCGATTGTGGAAACTGCTTCAATTGGTCCGCCATTATTAGGCAATGTCAGAGTCGTTTTAGCCACAATGGAGTCATTTCCCTGAAAAGATCAAGACCATCGTCATTTTGACATTTTTACCTACAAAATATCTTTCTTTATTCCCGGTCCTTCCCTCCCCACCCACATAACAGGAAAGTGAAATTATTTTCCCCCCCCTGTAAACTTTTGGGATTCGCTCCTCTTCCAACAGTTTCTCAGGAACTTAAGTGAGATTGAGTTTCAGTCAAGTGGCAGACCAAAAAGCTTGTCAGAGCTGCTTGTTAGCAAGCCTTTATTGACACTGCAGCTCCAAGACGACATATTCGGGGGGGGGGGGGGAAGAAGATATTATTGCAGCTGGTTGAATACATTTCTTTCAAAGAGTTGTTTAATTGGCTAAAACCAAACTGCAAAAACAGTTTTACAGTTAAAGCGAGTAATAAAATTGCCACTTTGCAAAAATAAAGATTTTCACAAACAAGATGGCTTGTTCGGAGTTCAGAGCAATGCAATGTTCAGACAAAAAAAATCTTTGGAACGGGGATTAGGCACCGATCCGCAACTTCTCAATGACAAATTAAAGAATCTCCAGTGCAGCAATTTCTGGACTCTGGAATCTTTTTAGATATATACTGCTCCAGCTCATAGTGATCTGCTGTTTTACCCATGGACCAAAGACATTTCTGATGGCCAATCCAAATAAAAATGAGCAACCATTGACCAGTCAGAAATGAAAGCACTCCAGTTTTAGGAGAATTGAAAATGATTTATTCAGCAAAACTAAAATCATAGATAATTAACTCTGACCAAATTAAATGTTGCTATAACCACTTCAATAACAAAATTTAGAAGTGATGCTCTATTCATGAAATTCAAGATTTTTAGATAAAAAGTAGAACCTGTATACCACTTTAAATTAACACAATTGAACCAGCAAAGTGGTTCAGTTATGGTTAGCACTTGCAGGCAGAGACCACACCCATCATTAATAACTGAATTAATTCAGATGTATCTAAATGCAATTGCAAAATGTCTGGACAAGAACCTGCGAATCTCAAATAAATGAGATCCCCATATCAAGCTTTTCAAGCTATTCTATTACTGACAAGCCAAGTTTAGTTTAGAGATACAGTGGGGAAACAGGCACTTCGCCCTGTACCAGCAATCGCCCTACCCTATACACGAGGGACAATGTACAGAAGCCAGTCAACCTACAACCCTGCACGTCTTTGAAATGTGGGAGGAAAGTGGAGCACCCGGAGAACACCCACATAGGGAGAATGTACAAACTCCTTACAGACTGGATTGAACCTGGGCCTCTGGTGGTTTAAGGCAGCACCTCTACTGCTGTGCCATTCCAAGGATAGAAGCAGACATTTGTACCCCGTCGTATGCCTACTGTGTTCCATTGTAGTAATTCTCTTCTCCCACCCCCCACCCCCCCAAAATCAAGTATTCGCACAAGTTAAGTTGGTGCAGACAATTACACCATGTGGTGTTGGTTACTAACGCCCACCTTTTCAGTTGACCGTGACCGTTTAGCTGGTGCAGGCTGCACATCAACAAGAATTCTGGAAGAACGCTGGAAAGAAATACAAAGTTTCTTTATACATGGACACAATTGATTGATTAACCAGGAAATAATCTGGTACACTGCAACACTCTACATTAGCATAATACATTTAAGCCTCTTTATACAACTTAAAATGGCATTGTTTTTGACAGCCATGAGTGGATATAAGTAGATAGAGTTTTTAATCTAGATGTAAACAAATTGCCTCAATTTACAGAATTAACCAGAAATCCTTTACTGAAGGGGAAATCAGTTTATACCAAAATATTATCATACAATGAAGAGAAAACACAAGGATGAAATGAAAATAATTCTTCTTTTGGTTTAACAGGACAGATAACATGACCCTGTACAGCCCTAAACAGGAGCTTCACAAGCCCGACTTTATACAAATGTTTACAATACATACAAACAGGAACTGCATTATTTGCCATGGGAAACCTAATTTATTTGAAAGAAGTAAATGCCTCAAACTGAAGGAATGCACATGGGGACTTAGTTTCTTAACACAAATTTAATTAGACCGACTTTTACTTCCATTGATGCACATGTCTCTTGTTTATGGACAACAAATCCTGCCGATTGTACAAAGGTACGCAGAGCGGAACCATAACTTGAAGAGTGAAGGTATGGAACTTACTCTTTTCTCCCTTTTCTTTAACTTGACAGTCTTAACAATGGAGGAATCCCAGTCCTGCATTAAAAAAAAGACAATTTATTCTCACAACGGTCAACCCAAAACAAATTGATGAAAGGTTCACATGCTTTAAATTCAAATCCAAACATCAAACTTGCGTTTTAGTAAAATCGCAAATTTCGAAAATCACCATCAGTGATACCTGACCAGCATTAGAGCACCAGAACAGTGTTCCCACAAAGTCAAGTTGAAGTGTGATATCGCAGACCCAATTATTTAACGCAATCATATCCTCTAACTATATGCTATCACGATCCACAACTTAATCTATTAACCAGTCGATAATGGTTCAGGGAACCAACAATGGATTGTTCTGATTTTCTTCCTCTTGCTGGAGAGTGACAAGCACGAGCTTGATGCCTACTTACGTTGGAAAATAACTCAATGTGGAAATGCAGACAAACTCCATATTCTGCCAGTCTGCAGCACATTGGAGCTGACATGCAGTGTCATTCTAATGATGTTTTCATTCTAATGACAGTACAATCCAACACACAGCAGAGAACTGGGTCACTCTACTACCCTTTATTGAACCTAATCAAAGCTCTCAATCATTTACTCATCTTGATTCAAGATTTAAATCTAAAGCAATTAGCTACAATCAATTTTAATAAGCCTATGATGCATGGAATATTAAAAACTAAAGTTCAGACGTTAGCTGTAAAAGTATTTCCTCATTGCGCAAATAATCATAACAAACAAGGAACAAGTCACCAGTTTACTTTTAATAAGGTTTATTGCAGAAATTACCTATAATTGAGCCGGCCAAAATTCTGATCGCTTCCTGCAGTTTTTTTCCATACACGGGCAATTTGTTTTGAATAATTCAACAATTCATAATTTTGCAATGCAAATAAGAACTGAACCACACACCAAATCACTTCAGTTTCACAGGCAATGGCAGATATTTCACAATAAAGTCTCACAAACATAGTTTCAAGATGATTATAAAAGGGATTACCAAGGAGTCATCAGTCTTGTCGTAGCTAATGTCAGAGTGAAATGATCCAGACTCATCAATTGTAGACAATCTAATAAAAATAGGAAAAATATAGTAACCGTTAATACCCAAAACATTTGATCAATTATATACAATGGAAAATATTTGAAACTGCACGTGCCCACTCCCCAGAGGACTTCAAACACCACCCTTTAACCCCAAATAAAACCATTAAAGACAAAGCAGGTAGACTTTGGTCTCCCACTGGGCTCAAAATAAATGTCCATGCTTTCACCATACTAAAATATCTTTTATTTGCGCCTTCATCCAAGTCAAGGAATCTTTAAGGTTGAATACGTTAATTGTAAGAGGATGTGCCAACTCATAGCGAGGGCCAAAGTTATGCCAAATGACAAAGCAAAGTATCATGTCTTTCAAGAACACTTCAGATGTAGCTTTGCAGATAATTGCGGCAGTTAATTTGCGCTCAGCAAAGTCTCAAACTTTGAATGAATAATCAGTTAATTTATTCTGGGAATATTGTTTTGATCAAGTCTTCCTGCCAAACAAAGCCAAGAAATATTCAATATCCAATGCAGGAGGCAAAAACCTTCAGTTCAAGATTGCACCTTGAGCAATGCAGCAATCTCTCAGCATTGTATCAGCCTAGATAATAGATTCAAGATCAGGAAAGGGGATTGAACCAATGTACACACTCGGAGGCATATACAGTGGCTTGCAAAAGTTTTCATGTAAATGTATTTTATTGGGATTTTATGTGATAGACCAACACAAAGTGGTGCATAATTGTGAAGTGGAAGGAAAATGATACATGGTTTCCAAATGTTATTACAAATAAAAAAACAGAAAAGTGTGGCGTGCAAAAGTATTCAGCCCCTCTGCCAATACTTTGTAGAATTTCGCTGCAATTACAGCTGCAAGTCTTTTGGGGTATGTCTCTACCAGCTTTGCACATCTAGAGACTGAAATTTTTGCCCATTCTTCTTTGCAAAACAGCTCAAGCTCAGTCAGATTGGATGGAGAACGTCTGTGAACAGCAATTTTCAAGTCTTGCCAGAGATTCTCAATTGGATTTAGGTCTGGACTTTGACTGGGCCATTCTAACACACGAATATGCTTTGATCTAAACCATTCCATTGTAGCTCTGGCTGTATGTTTAGGGTCGTTGTCCTGCTGGAAGGAGAACCTCTGCCCCAGTCTCAAGTCTTTTGCAGACTCGGAACAGGTTTTCTTCCAAGATTGCCCTGTATTTGGCTCCATCCATCTTGCCATCAACTCTGACCAGCTTCCCGGTCCCTGCTGAAGAAAAGCATCCCCACAGCATGATGCTGCCACCACCATGTTTCACAGTGGGGATGGTGTGTTCAGGGTCATGTGCAATGTTAGTTTTCCGCCACACATAGCGTTTTGCATTTAGGCCAAAAACTTCAATTTTGGTCTCATCAGACCTTCCTCCACATATAACAATTACAGCACGGAAACAGGCCTTCTCGGCCCTTCCAGTCCGTGCCGACCATTTATTTTCCCCTAGTCCCATCTACCTGCACTCAGACCATACCCCTCAATTCCCTTCCTGTCCATATACCTATCCACTTTACTTTTAAATGTTACAATCGATCCTGCCTCCACCACTTCTGCTGGAAGATCATTCCACACAGCCACCACTCTCTCTACTTTCTAAAGATGTTCCCCCTCATGTCACCCCTAAACTTCTGTCCCTCAATTCTCATGTCATGCCCTCTTGTTTGAATCTTTTCTACCCTCAATGGGAAAAGCTTATCCACGTCAACTCTGTCTATCCCTTTCATCATTTTAAAGACCTCAATCAAGTCCCCCCCTTAACCTTCTGCGCTCCAAAGAATAAAGACCTAACTTGTTCAACCTTTCTCTGTAACTTAGTTGCTGGAACCCAGGCAACATTCTAGTAAATCTCCTCTGTACTCTCTATTTTGTTGACATCCTTCCTATAATTAGGCGACCAAAATTGTACACCATACTCCAGAATTGGTCTCACCAATGCCTTGTACAATTTTAACATTACTTCCCAACTCCTATATTCAATGCTCCGATTTATAAAGGCCAGCACACCAAAAGTTTTCTTTACCACCCTATCTACATGCGATTCCACCTTCAGGGAACAATGCACAGTTATTCCTAGATCCCTCTGTTCCACAACATTCCTCAATTCCCTAACATTTACCATGTACATCCTATTTTGATTTGTCCTGCCAAGATGTAGCACCTCACACTTATCAGCATTAAACTCCATCTGCCATCTTTCAGCCCACTCTTCCAAATGGCCCAAATCTCTCTGTAGACTTTGAAAATCTACCTCATTACTAACCCAATTTACCACCCGTTCATCCAGATCATTGATGTACATGACAAACAACCGTGGACCCAACACAGATCCCCGAGGCACCCCAATGGCTTCCAACATGACAAACAGCCATCCACCATTACTCTCTGGCATCTCCCATTCAGCCACTGTTGAATCCATCTTGCTACTCCGCCATTAACACCCAAAGATTGAACCTTCTTAACCAACCTTCCATGAGGAACCTTGTCAAAGGCCTTACTGAAATCAATATAGACAACATCCACTGCTTTACCCTCATGTTTGCTGTGTCCCCCACATGGCTTGTGGCAAACTGCAAACGGGACTTCTTATGGCTTTGTTTCAACAATGGCTTTCTTCTTGCCACTCTTCCATTAAAGCCCGATTTGTGGAGTGCACGACTAATAGTTGTCCTGTGGGCAGATTCTCCCACCCGAGCTGTGGATCTTTGCAGCTCCTCCAGAGTTACCATGGGCCACTTGGCTGCTTCTCTGATCAATGCTCTCCTTGCGCGGCCAGTCAGTTTAGGTGGACGGCCATGTCTTGGTAGGTTTGCAGTTGTGCCATACTCTTTCCATTTTCAGATGATGGATTGAACAGTGCTCCGTGAGATGTTCAAAGCTTGGGATATTTTTTTTATAACCTAACCCTGCTTTAAACTTCTCCACAACGTTATCCCTGACCTGTCTGGTGTGTTCTTTGGGCTTCATGATGCTGTTTGTTCACTAATATTCTCTAACAAACCTCTGAAGCCTTCACAGAACAGCTGTATTTATACTGAGATTAGATTACACACAAGTGGACTCTATTTACTAATTAGGTGACTTCTGAAGGCAATTGGTTGCACTGGATTTTATTTAGGGGTATCAGAGTAAAAGGGCTGAATACTTTTGCACGCCACACTTTTCAGTTTTTTATTTGTAAAAAAAAAATTGAAAACAATGTATCATTTTCCTTCCACTTCACAATTATGCACCACATAGACCAACACAATCACAGAAAATCCAATAAAGTACATTTACATTTGTGGTTGTAACATGACAAAATGTGGAAAAGTTCAAGGGGTATGAAAACTTTTGCAAGCCACTGTATTAAGGACACTAATGAACAAAATTACCAACAACTCTGGATTGCAAGCGTCTCATCTAGAACACCAATTAGACTAGGAACCATTCATAAGCGGCCACAGTGGCGCGGCAGTAGAGTCATTGCCTTACAGCAACCGGGTTCGATCCAGACTGCGGGTGCTGTCTGTACGTTCTCCCTGTAACCTGCGTGGGTTTCCTCCAAGATCTTCGGTTTCCTCCCACACTCCAAAGATGTACAGGTATGTAAGTTAATTGGCTTGGTGTACATGCACATTGTCCCTAGTGTGTGTAGAATAGTGTTAATGTGCGGTCGGTGCGGACTCGGTGGGCTTAATGGCCTGTGTCCTCACTGTATCTCTAAACTAAGCAAAATAAATTACTAATTGTGCAATAATGGCCTTGCTATGGATGTTAAAGTATTTTTGAGAGGATTTCCTGCTATACATTAAAAACCTTTTAGACTAGGGCAACTTGACAAATCCAGAACACTCAAAATGAACTCAGAGTGCTCCATGGCAACAATTAAGAAAGCAAAACCTGAAGACGTCAGCAGAAGAAAAGTGAAAATAGGTTTGAGTATGCCTTTCAAAACAAATCTCAAGTAAATGGTTTTCATTGCTGATATTAAGACGTCAACACAAGGTATGACCCTTGCCAGGGCTATTGTGACTAGTGCAACAAGGACCTGAATGCACCCTTAGTGCTTCCATTTGCCAGAGACAAAACTAAGCTGAAGCTGAAATCCACACAGCTTCCTGGGGGTGGATCGCTTGAAAACATGACTGGATTTAAATGGTGCCTACAGCTATTTCAACTGTGGGGGAGGTAGGGTGCTCTTTACAACTTCAGTTACTTGAGCAGTCAAAGGGTGCGGTCATTGGTTGGCATCCATTACTTCAGGAAACATGGTGTCCCTTTTACAGAAAGTTTATATACACATCAATAATTTCCCCAATTCTAGTTTACCCTAAAACCAACAGTGAAAACAATTGTTGGTGATTTTAAAAGTACTACCGTCTGTTGGATGCATATCCATTAGAATTTGAGCATTTGGGGTTGAGAAAAGCAAGAGCAGACTTCTGTTCTTCATTTAACTGAATGCTGGTCGAGCCTTCTGTTATGAGGAGCTCTCGGATTAGCTGAATCTGTCGTTCCTTAAATGAAAGAAAGCAATTACTACAAATCGAAGAGAACCGCTGGCTCATTAAATCAAAGTTTAATGTGGTCACACCTTATGATTATTCTCTCCATGCACACAGGCAGTGCGAGGACAACATTGCACTGGGCTACAATAGTAAACTATCTGCCATTGCTTAGACCATTTAAGCTTGTGCATGAAGAATAATCATAGGGGCAAGATACCAGTTTACTCCAAGATTTCTGCTATGGGTTCACTGCCATCAGAGGAGAAAAAAAAAAACAAACTACATCACATGAGGAAGCCAACGGAGCAAAAAGTCTTGTGCGACATTCATTTACCCAGTGCTGGCAAATAAATATATTAGTGAAGCAGGAGACTAAGTGAGGAGAAAAATACGTTCAAAAATGACTACCAGGGTTTTTATTTTGAGTTTCTTTTTAAACTGTAAAAAGATTTTAAACAAAAACCTCATGCACAGGAAACAAGGTCAGCATTTGATGTCCACCCATAATTGCTCTTGGACTTTGAAATTCTTACAATAAAAAGAAATAATGTTCTGTTTCAGGACATTTAACAATAAAACACTGTTGACTTCTTGACAGACGATAATATTGTAACCTTAATTCATAATGGCAAAACAAGGCGTGCAGGCAGATCACAAAACCAGCGCCAAGCAAGAAAAAATGTCCAATGTTACAAGCAGCGAATCGAGGTGCAGTGAATGAGATCAGGATAATCCTACATGGAGTCATATGGCACAGAATAATCGGCCATGAACCGCTTCTCTATTCCCAAATCACGTTTTGTTTTATTAAAGCAAAGGCTTCTTCCCACAGTGCAAACCTCATGAAGGCTGGAGTGCCCACCTCCTCATCTAGGACTCAAAGGCAAGCTTCAATCATGACATTTGCACTTCAGTGCCCCTTTGGTGACATTCTGTTTCGAATATCCGCCAGAGCCACATAACACAAATACATATCTCAGAAGCAACATGCTGGCAAAGCACAATATCTATATTAACTCTTCTGCAGAATTGAAGAATCAACTGCATAGTTTATGAGGTGGCATGGTTTGACAAAGTCAGCATGGATTTACGAAAGGTAAATCATGTCTGACGAATCTTGTGGAATTTTTCGAGGATGTAACTAGTAGCGTGGATGGGGGAGAACCAGTGGATGTGGTGTATCTGGACTTCCAGAAGGCTTTCGACAAGGTCCCACATAAGAGATTAGTATATAAACTTAAAGCATACGGCATTGGGGGTTCAGTATTGATGTGGATAGAGAACTGGCTGGCAAACAGGAAGCAAAGAGTAGGAGTAAACGTATCGTTTTCACAATGGCAGGCAGTGACTAGTGGGGTACCGCAAGGCTCAGTGCTGGGACCCCAGCTATTTACAATATACATAAATGATCTGGATGAGGGAATTGAAGGCAATATCTCCAAGTTTGCGGATGACACTAAGCTGGGGGGGGGGGGGGGGGGCAGTGTTAGCTGTGAGGAGGATGCTAGGAGACTGCAAGGTGACTTGGATAGGTTGGGGGAGTGGGCAAATGTTTGGCAGATGCAGTATAATGTGGATAAATGTGAGGTTATCCACTTTGGTGGCAAAAATAGGAAAGCAGACTATTATCTAAACGGAGGCCGATTAAGAAAAGGGGAGATGCAGCGCAACCTGGGTGTCATGGTACACCAGTCATTGAAAGTAGGCATGCAGGTACAGCAGGCAGTGAAGAAAGCGAATGGTATGTTAGCTTTCATAGCAAAAGGATTGGAGTATAGGAGCAGGGAGGTTCTACTTCAGTTGTATAGGGTCTTGGTGAGGCCACACCTGGAGTATTGCGTACAGGTCTGGTCTCCAAATCTGAGGAAGGACATTATTGCCATAGAGGGAGTGCAGCGAAGGTTCACCAGACTGATTCCTGGGATGTCAGGACTGTCTTATGAACAAAGACTGCATAGACTCGGTTTATACTCTCTAGAATTTAGGAGATTGAGAGGGGATCTTATAGAAACTTACAAGATTCTTAAGGGGTTGGACAGGCTAGATGCAGGAAGATTGTTCCCGATGTTGGGGAGGTCCAGGACAAGGGGTCACAGCTTAAGGATAAGCGGGAAATCCTTTAGGACCGAGATGAGAAGGAATTTTTTCACACAGAGAGTGGTGGGTCTCTGCAACTCTCTGCCACAGAGGGTAGTTGAGGCCAGTTCATTGGCTATATTTAAGAGGGAGTTAGATGTGGCCCTTGTGGCTAAGGGGATCAGAGGGTATGGAGAGAAGGCAGGTATGGGATACTGAGTTGGATGATCAGCCATGATCATATTGAATGGCGGTGCAGGCTCGAAGGGCCGAATGGCCTACTCCTGCACCTAATTTCTATTTTTCTATGTTTAGTACATTAGAATCATGACATTGAATAAAAAGCAAGGCTTACTTTAAATTGATGTTCACATGGCACCTGAGCACCAGCTCCTAAAGCGGCCACCACTTTTTAATGCATTGCTCCAAGGTGACACCTTTTTCAGATGCCGGACAGATGTTGCAAAATTAGTTCCATCTAGAACCTCTAGGCACACAGAGGAAACCATCTACAGCAGAGGAACACCATAGCTGTCTTGGGCAAGTAGCGCTAATATAACTATAGAGCATATAAGAGTTCTTTGAGCAAAACTTGCCAAGGTATGTGGAACAAGTCCAAAATTGAGTTTGCCCCACATTGAGAAAAAGTGGTCATACTCACTGCCTTCTTTGAGATACCAGCTTACCACTAGTGAATTCCACAACCAGGTACAAAGAGCAGAACCAAACGACTGCTCTCCATAAAGTTGACACTCAGCATTGACTGCACGATTTGGGACACTCTTTGGTAAATCTCCTCCTGCAAGACTTCTAACTCGGAAAAGTTGCAACGCTGCCCATCTTCCAATTCCACTGTAAACAGTGAAGCAATTTTTTGCGCCACTGTCAGCTCTGCATTTTCAGTAAAGTGCAGTCAATTCAATTGTACAATTAATAATTATATATTCTGTTCACCACTCTCTCCAGGAAAGTTTATCTTTTGCTTCCATCCTCATCAAGTTGGGCGCGAAGAGAAAGCAAGCAGCGTTAGAAAACTGGGCACAGATTAGGGTTACTCAAGACTGGGGTTAATGTTTCGCACACATTGTTGCAATATTTGCTGCAGACTTCAGATTATGTAACTGGAGAACTTGATCGCCCATTGTACTCTTCCTTGCAGTACTCGATTAGCTGGAACCAAGTTTAAAACAAAAAAAAACCCACTAATATTGTAGAGCATCTTTCATTAGATACTGCAGTGTTAAGAATTTGATATATTCAAGATGGAGATAGAGAGATATTTCAAAAGTCAAGAAGTTGTGTTGCAAGGGAACTGGCACAGAAGAGAAGTTGAGGCTAGCACAGATTAACCACGCCACGAGTGAGTTTGAGTATGCAAAAAGGACAGTATGATTAACTTTAAGTTTTTCACATAAAAACTTCACATCCAAAAAAATAACCACTCGTCTGCATGATTTCTGTTTGACTTGCTTAATGCTGTCAGGAGTCTCTTGTTTGTTCCGATTTAAAGCAAGTACGTTTTCTTTTCAATCTTACTAAATTCCAGTGCTATCTTTGTGACGTCATATACTTTCAGGTTGGGGCAGACAAGCCAAGATGACAACAGGAGTATAAAGACCATCTCTCCAATGAGCCATTAGGTAAATTAGAAAGAGAAATTGTATTCATTTAAGCCGCCCCTCGTTACATCAGGCCATCTCCAATGCAATACTTAAATGGAATCACCGCTTTGGCAAATGCAAGAGTCACTTTGCGCTCAGCAAATCTCAGTCAACAAATGCAATAGGCAATCTAACATGAACATCATTGACTGAAGATGAAATGTAATTTAATGAAATGAAATGTAAATGGATGTTAGAATTATTTTACTGTTTTTTGAACATTACCACGGAGCTAGGCAAGCAAATGGATATTTTATTTAAAAGAACAAACCTCTTCCTCAGCACCATTTCAAGGCTTCCATTTCGGTAAAATGATTGTCGGCTGGAGTGCAAGCGATCGAGGCAAGTGTGTAAACGGTGCGAAAGGGGTCAAGCAAATATATGCAAAGTGCAAGCAGCTATAATAATTAACATTTCAATAAGGTAGAACTATATTTAACATCTAAATTTTACGAATGTTTCAAAAAAGTCTTAATACAAAAACCATTTAATAAAACTTGCAGCCTTATGGGGAATTTAAACTTGCATTATCGACGCACAAACATGCAAGATATAGCACAAGACAGTCAGACTGTGAATCCAAGGAACCCATCAAACGTTAATGGAAAGCAAAATGTGGCTTGCCGGCATAGAAAACATTAAGACTTTGAGATGTTCCTTTCATAGTAAGTGTCTGCACAACTCTTAATCTACAAGTAAACCTGGATCCAGTAACTTCAGAGTTACATTCAGAAAGTGGTTGGATATTCTAGTCTGTAGCTAACTCCTAACACTGCAAAGCCTTTCCACCATCTACAAGGCACGTCAGGAGTATGAAAGAACCCTCTCCGCTTCCCTGGATGAGTGCAAGTGCAACACCCAGGCCAAAGCAGCCTGGTTAACTGAAACCACATCCACCATCCCAACATTCATTGTTTTTACCAACTAAACAAACAATGCATCATCTACAAAATACTCTGCAGCATCTTGCCCAAGGATGCTTCAACGCTGCATCCCAAACCCATGACTTCTAACACCAAGTACAATGGCAGAAGAAACAAGAGAACGGCAGCAACTCTAATGCACACACCTAGAATTGGAAGTGTATTACTGATCCTTGATGTTAACTCTGTGTAGATCTTGCAACTCCATCACCAAGGAATTGCAGTGGTGGCCACGACATTCAAGAGGCAATTCAGGATGGAAATAAATGCTGGCCTTGCCAGTGACACCCATAATTATGGAGGGAAAAAAATACTAGCTCAACCAATAAACTAAAGAGATGGGTTTTGCAGGCCTACAAAAGTCAATGCAAAAAGTTCAAACTGTAACAGAGTAATGCTATGTGCACAGCGGCTTCAAATGTTACAAAATGCCAACATAGTCTGATTGTTAATTATCCGTGTCGAGGGGAAGGAAGCAGCTAGAACTGGCAGCTCAAATTGCAAATGTATAATCACCCAGACTTACCAGCCTCTCGCACTCAGTTTCTGCTTTCTGACGACGTTTCATCTCAACGTCAACTTGGTTACGAGCGTGCTTCAGCTTGACATCAAGGGAACTCCGCTCTGTTTCAGCTTTGGTTAGGCACTCTGCAGCACGGGACAGTTCCAGCTGAGTTTTATGCCACTTTCGTCGGCACTCTTCAAAGTTATTAGCCAACTGAATAAATTCTGCAAGGAAATATTCACAGATAAGAATTTTCCTTTATTTAAAAAAATAAAAGGGTTTGCCAAAATCAAAATTACTGTTCTGTAATAAGAAACGTCCCTGTTGATACATTTTTATGTTGATGTAAATTTGACTTGAGTGCTACCTTAAAATTAACTTACCATTTTATTCCCCAATTGGAAGTTAAAATATATACAGCACCGTCAGACTTAAACATGTTCTGTGTAAGAAGGAACTGCAGATGCTGGTTTAAACCGAAGATAGACACAAAAAGCTAGAGTAACTCAGTGGGACAGGCAGCATCTCTGGAGAGAAGGGATGGGTGACGTTTCAGGCAGTGACCCTTCTTCATGTTTTGGATGGGACAAACAATTATCCCAGTTTCATTTACACTCTACCATCTCTCGTCAATCTGCCCTTGATTGTTTTCCATGACTCTTTTATGTCACCAATTTATACCCCTTGAACTCTAAGCCCAAGAACATGGAAATGGTCTACACCAAGGTCAATTCCAGCTGACTAGTACAAGTCCACAGATTCAAGATAAGTCGGGTCACGAAGAGATATATTCAAGCCACAAAAAATTCTAGAATGTACGCAGGAGAAACAACTTGGGGAGTTTGGAGGAGGTGGGAAGCAAGTACCAACAGAATGAGTCATTGATTTGACAACCAGCACGTGGATGAACGAATGCACATCAGCTAGGGCTACTACACAGGGATTCTGGGACTAGGGGAGGCATTCGATTCAAACAAATGAAAAGCTGAGCAGTAATAAGTGTCTATTAATTGCATTGGACTGATACAAATGTGATGCAATGGCAAGGGGGTCCAGCCACCCTTTAGCGACCAGGTGGAAATTAAAGATTTGAATGAAGCAATAGCGGCAGAGGGAAAGAGAACACTCGAGGCAGAAAAAAAATTGATGATTAATTTGCCTCGAGGCAGCTTATTTTTGCTTGTATTTATGTTTTAAGGCACAAGTAAGTTACAGATTTGAAAAAATAAAATACAAGTTACAAACATGCTCATTTGGTATTAAGGTGATGAGTTTTGATACAAGTAACATCAATCCTTACATTTCAAAATAAAGAATTACTTTAATGCTATAACTATCTTGAACAGTTCACTAAACTGAGATTAACCCATCCCATTGATTTTACACCTGTATTCACAGTGTCCAAAATTGCACTGATCACTCCCATACTTCATTATGATCGAAATAAACATACTTACGAGGTTCAATTCCTTCATTTAGTACTTCCATCTGTCGGAGCATCTGCTCGAACATCCCACGTGGAGTCACCATTGTGGATTCCATTGTCCTGAGATTATAGCATTAGTGTTACAAAATAACGCAACCACAACAATTGACAGCTTTCACTGTGAAATATCTCCTTGCAGATACAAGCATCATAAGGAGAGGAAAAAGGGTCAAGACTTAGAAATAATACTGGATAAAGGGGCACTGGTGGATGTAGAATACTGAAGCTTGCCAGAAGACATTTGATAGGGTGCCATCAGTCAAATGGGATTTCATATAATTTTTAATATCTCTATACCAACTCCACTCAGTCCTATCATCCCTGTCAGGGTGTCCTGTTATATCCTTCATTAGAGATTCCAAGATTTCCCCCCCGAGCAATGTCATCAAGTTAGATACGAAACAAGCCGTGAAGTGGACACAGTAGTGGCAAATGATATAGATGTCCAAGAAATAGAGCTGCAGATACTGATTTATACCAAGGCTACACACAAAGTGCTGGAGTAACTCAGCGGGTCAGGCAGCATCTCTGGAGAAAATGGTGGCATTTCAGGTCGGGACGCTTCTTCACAATCTGAAGATGGGTCTCGACCCGAAACGTCACATCCTTTTTCTCCAGAGATGCTGCCCGACCCACTGAGTTACTCCAGCACTTTGTGTCCATCTTCGGTATAAACCAGCATATGAGAAAAAGTGAAATTGATTTTAGGTTTTTCCAGCCAAAAAAAACAGGAAAGTTATGGTGCAGAAAAGAGATGCAGATGGGATCAGGGCGTCCCAGTGTATGATCTGCAAAAGGCAAGAATGCACGTACAGCAAGTAGGAAAACTAACATTATGCTTATTGCAAGGGGGCTCCAATGCAAGAGTAGGGAGGTTAGACTTCAGTTAGAATGGAAAGTGAAGAGACCATGTCTGGAGTACCCTGAACAGAAGGTAGACACAAAATGCTGTCAGGCAACATCTCTGGAGAGAAGGAATGGGTGACGTTTCGGGTCAAGACCCTTCTTCAGACTACACATTTTGTCCGTACCATGTACAGAAATGGTCATAAGGAAAGGTGCAAATGCTTTGGAAGCAATTCAAATGAGTTTGACTGGACTTGTACCTAGAATGGCAGCTTATCTTATGGAGGAAAGGGTTGGGTATCTTATGGAGAAAAGGTTTTAAATATGCAGGGAATGAAAGGACGTGGATCACGTGCAAGCAGATAAGATTAGTTTATCTTGGCATCACATTTGGCACAGGTGTTGTGGGCCAAATGGCCTGATCCAATGCTGTACTGTTCTAGGCTTGAGGCCACTGTGAAGGATCTCTCTGTAACACCAGGTCCCGAGGGGTCTTGAGAGAGTGAATGTGGAAGGAATGTTTCCTGTTATGGAACAATGTCATCCTTGATTACTTGCGATTGATCATCACAAGTTTATCAAAATGTATTAGGCTGCATCTAATCAAGTTTGTCTCTTAACATGACTAAAAGCTTGTAAAATGGCCTGCTATTTTATTAGCCTTTAAAAGTGAAGACACCATGTGTTCTTGTCACCCCTTGCCTTGAGCGTTTTGTGGGGGGGGGGGGGAAAGAAGGATCACTGTTTAAAAAGGATTACCTGCTTGAGATGCTTTAGTCGAGGGATGGTTGATGGAATTGAATACAGAGAAGTGTGAGGTGTTGCATTTTGGGATGTCGAACAAGGGCAGGACCTACACATAAATGGTAGGCCTCTGGGTAGTGTTGTAGACCAGAGGGACCTAGGAGTACAGGTGCATGGTTCCTTGAAGGTCGAGTCGCAGATGGATAAGGTGGTCAAAAAAGCTTTTGGCACTTTGGCCTTCATAGAAGTTGAGAGGTCATGTTGCAGTTGTACAAGACTTTGGTGAGATTGCATTTAGAATATTGTGTTCAGTTCTGGGCACCATGTTATAGCAAAGATATTGTCAAGCTTGGAAGGGTTCAGAAAAGATTTACGAGGATGTTGCCAGGATTAGAGGGTGCGAGCTGCAGGGAGAGGTTGAACAGGCTGGGTCTCTATTCCATGGAGCGCAGGAGGAGGAGGGATGATCTTATAGAGATGTACAAAATCATGAAGAATAAATCGGGGAGATGCACAGTCTCGTGCCAAGAGTATGGGAATAGAGGATCAGAGGACATAGGTTCAAGGTGAAGGGGAAAAAAGTTAATAGGAATCCAATGGGTAACTTTTTCACACAAAGGGTGGTTGGTGGGTGTATGGAACAAGCTGCCAGAAGAGGTAGCTCAGGCTGGGACTATCCCATTGTTTAAGAAACAGTTAGACAGGTACATTAATGGTACTGGTTTGGAGGGATATGGACCAAGCACAGGAAAGTGGGACTAGTGTACCTTGGACTTTGTTGGGCAAGATGCGCCGAAGGGCCCGTTTCCACAATGCATCACTCCATGATGCCATAAGATTATCTTTCAGATAATTGTCTTTTAATTTTAAGTCATCAGTCTGATTTTTTAAAATACATTTTTTTTATTTTATTTTTACAGCAGTGAATAGATATTTGATAATCAAGTGGGTAGGAAGAAACTACAAATGCTGGTTTAAACCGCAAACACAAAAAGCTGGAGTGACTCAGCGGGACAGGCAGCATCTCTGGAGAGAAGGAATGGATGATGTTTTGGGTTGAGACCCTTCTTCAGACTCCAGTTGAAAGGATACCACAGATAGGTGAGAATGCAGAATTGCAATTACAACCAGATCAGCCATGACCTTGTTACATGGAGGGGGAGACTTAAGGGTTCAAGTGGCCAGTTGTTACCCTGACTGTGCATGTTATTCAAAAGTCTTCATTTAAAACTTGGCTACCCAGGTGAATGTTTAGCTACTTCCCGTCTCTCCCTTTGCTGAAAGGCAACAGTTGGCTGGAAATCTCAAATGCAAGATATTCAGCTTAATTGAATAAAAGAAAGCTCCAGATGTTCCTTGAAAAAAATTATAAAAAGTGGCTAACTGCCCAAAGCTGGAGATCACAGCTGTTCAGCAGCACCTTCAACAGATCAAGGAATTCTTGGTCAAGACCAACATGGAGTACAATTTAAAAACGGCAAGTCATTTCTGACAAGACTGTAATAAGAACACAAATTTGATGAGATGAAATAAATAATTTATTAGATCACCTACATCCATACATACTAATGTAATCAGTGGATCTTTTCATTCTACCAACAATCCCAGTTCAAAAATATTCAACCAACACTTTGAAACTGAACAAAAGCAACCCTCTCATCTGTTCAAATATACAACGGGGCTGAACGACAATTGGACAGAAGCCCAAGTTAAACTGTTCGCAGATGAGAAACGCACTTTGCAAGAATGTGTAAAAATAAAGCATGCGTGCAACAAGCACAAACTCAGCAATTATTATACAAAAGTATTAAAACCGGACCTAACATGGGACAGTCGTTATACAGTCCCCTCTAGAACCCAGTATGATGGCACCCCCAGAACTAAAGTATTATAAACTGAAATCCCACACTAAGCCAAGACTGCTGATTGATAATTGGCCCTTCCACCACCTAGTCCACCTCCCCACCCACTCCCACGTACCCTCCTCCCTCCCCACCCCTCTAAAACACCATTCCCCTGCCACTTTGATGTCAGCGCTAAAGAGGCCGAAGGACAGCCGCGTGTGCACGGTGTGCTCCGGGTCAATGCGCCGACAGCTCCTCGCCCATCCCTGCAACCGCCGCCCCCCGGGCGCGGCTGAGTGAGCAACGGTCGAGTTGTCGCGACGATGGATGGAAGGAAGGAAGGAGGAGGAGGAGGAGGGAAGAAAGTCGCCAAAGCCGGCGAACACAGTGATTACCGGGATCTGGGGGAAACATAACCAAAGGAATTCAAAACAGAGGGGGGGGGGGGGGCGAGTAGAGCCGTCACAGCGGCAGCCCCCGCCCCAGGGCTCGGCTGCGGCAACGAGGATGGAGGCGCCGATCGAAAGCCGGCGGCAGTCGGGCAGATTTTAGTTTTTTTTTGTGGTGGGGGCGTAAAAAAAAAAGCAATTTCCCTCACCCACAGAGCAAAAGTCAACGTTTCTTTCTTCGATCTCCCTCCCCCGGACGCCCCCATACCTGGCGGTTAAGGCTCCGGGCCGCTGCTCTGTGCCGGCTCTCCGCTCCGCTCCGCTCGCGCTCTCCCTCTCTCGCCGCCGCCGCCGCCGCCGCGCTCTGATCCAGCGGCCGTTACTTTCTTTTTGCGCGGGCCCGATTTGAAATCTCCCCCGACGGCCAATCAGGGGGCGCGCTGGCGCGGAGCCCGCCTCTACCCGACGCGTGACATCACCGCCCGCCTCACGTGATTTTTGCTCACGACCGACGACAAGTTCACCCGAGCGCGCCCGAGTGAGTGGCAGCTTGGTAATATGTGGAGGAAGGAACTGCAGGCGGTCACAGAGTGACACAGCGTGGACACAGGCCCAACTTGCCCAACATGTCCCAGCTACACTAGTCCCACCTGCCTGTGTTTGATCCATATCCCTCCAAACCTGTACTATCCATGTACCTGCCTAACTGTATCTTAAACGTTGGGATAGTCCCAGCCTCAACTATATTCTCTGGCAGTTCGTTCCATACACCCACCACCCTCTGTGTGGAAAATGTTACCCCTCAGATTCCTAAATCAGATGCTGGTTTACACCGTAGATAGACACAAAAAGCTGGAGTAACTTAGCGGGACAGGCAGCACCTCTGGAGGGAAGGAATGGGTGACATTTCGGGTTGAGACCCTTCTTCAGAGTCGACTCCGAAACATCACCCATTCCTTCTCTCCAAAGATGCTGCCTGTCCCGCTGAGTTACTCCAGCTTTTTGTCTATCTTGTGCTTGATATGGTTAGTCAACACCACCCAAAATAACACCAATGAATGTATTCTTGTTCTTGGTTTGTACATTTGTAAATGTTCTTTGTAATTTTTTTTTAATAAACAAGGTTCCACCCCCACAAAATAAACTTTATTCTGAATAGTTCATAAGGTCATGTTATTGTAATTGTAATTATTTTATTAGCCAAGTATAGGAGCAGAATGAGGTCATCCAACCAATCAAGTCTATTCCGCCATTCAATCATGCATGATCTATCTCTCCTAACCCCATTCTCCTGCCTTCTCCCCATAACCCCTGTACCAATCAAGAATCATTGACGTAGCCTCCACAGCCATGCTCCAATGAATTGCCACAGAAATTTAGATTATTGTCATGTGTATCAAGGAGCAATGAAAAACTTTTTTTTTTAATGGTAATACAGGGTGGAAATAGGCCCTTCGGCCCAACTTGACCACGTCAACCAACGTGGCTCATCTACAGTAGTCCCATCTGCCTGCGTTTGGCCCATAATCCTTCTAAATAAAACCTTGGTTTGGTTGCATTTGGAGCATCTGGTCGCTGCATTGCATGAAGAATGAAAGATTTGGCAAGATACTTGAGAGGTATAGATACTTGAGCAAGGAGCAGAATGAGTGAGGATTGCACGGTGGGAGTATACAGGGAAGCACCGAGGACACGCCCGGTAGGCCCACCCCACCCACTGTGACGTTGGCCCGCGTTGCAGAGCAGAACCCGCCCGGTAGAAGCATAGAAAATAGGTGCAGGAGTAGGCCATTCAATATGGTCATGGCTGATCATCCAAAACCAGTACCCTGTTCCTGCTTTCTCCCCATATCCTTTGATTTCATTAGCCCTAAGAGCTATACTCTCTCTTGAAAAAATCCAGTAAATTGGCCTCCACTGCCTTCTGTGGCAGGGAATTCCACAGATTCACTACTCTCTGGGTCCTAAATGGTCTTATTCCTAAATTTTTATTCTTATTTAAAAATTATTCTTATTCCTAAATACCCCTTATTCTTAAACTGTGACCCCTAGTTCTGGCCTCCCCCAACATCGGGAACATTTTTCCTGCAGGCCCAGGTTGGCCCAGCCCGCCCGCTGCAAACCCAGGACTCACCCTCTGCGGATGGTGGACCCATGCCGTGGACCAGAACCTGCCCGGAAGGCCTGGCTTGACTGCTGCAGATTGAGGGCCCATGGGAACCCACCTGGAGGGCTGGTAAGCAGACCGACTGTGGGAGGTCTGCTTACCAGCCTCCCACAGCGGCCTACAGCGGCGGAGGACACCAACAGCTACACTTGCTATGTCAACCCTGCAACGCCGCCAGGACATCAGACCTTCATGGTCAAATCAAGATCCCTGCACTTACAACAACTGGGAGTTGGAAATGGCGCCAAACTGGCGATTCTGTATACTGTCTCACTGACTGCTGCTGTACATTTGTCCCCTATCTGAAATGTTTATCTAATATGTATCTCAATGCTTATGTGTAGTGATACTTGTACTGAACTGTGTATAAAAATATATTTCACTGTACCTGTACATGTGACAAATAAAGTGCTTGGATTACAGGGTATTAGATGCAGGGAGAGGTTAGGCAAAATTGAATTGTTTTCTCTGGAAAATCAGAGACCTGATAGAACTACAGTATATCAATTTGTGAGAGGCATTGTAGGGGAAGACGATCAAAATCATTTTACCAGCGTAGAAACGTCAAAGACTGAATGAAGGGGGACCTGGTGTGGGTTGGGGGGGGGGGTGGCGGGGGCAAGCAGAATATGAGGTGCTGTTCCTCCAGCTTGCGTCAGAAGAGTCTTTTGTATACGGCGTCACAGTGGCACAGAGGTGGAGTTGCTGCCTCACAGCGCCGAAGACCCGGGTTCGATCCTGACCACTGTACTGTCCATACAGAGTTTGTACGTTCTCCCTGTGACCGCATGGGTTTTCTCCGGGTGCTCCGGTTTTCTCCTACACTCCAAATACATCTGGGTTTGTAGGTTAATTGGCTTCTGTAAATTGTACCTAGCATGTAGGATAGTGCTGGTGCATGGGGTGATCACTGGTCGGCGTGGACTTGGTGGGCCGAAAGGTTTGTTCCATGCTGTATCTCTAAAGTTTATGGACTATTCCCAATCTGACCAGCAGTGCTAAAGCAATCCTCAACGGAGTTTAAACACTGTTAGTCCTGCTGTACACTGTTGGGACAAGGCTTGGATCACATCGCATCAATAAGAAAACACGACATGGATTTTAATCTTTAATTTTGGCACAGGAAAGGAAAAAAACAAGGTTATTTTGCGGCGTAATATACTCATTGCGATCAGCATTTTGCGGAATAATGTGCTGACATTGCGAAAAAGACATTGTACTGACATTGGTCTTCATTAGCAAGGCTTATGCGCAAGGCTGTGTGTCTGGGGACAGGTTTGCAGGATGTTATAAACTCAAACTGCAAAGCTTGAAAATTTGCAACCACCTTTTGAACATTGTCTTCCAATCCCGGGCTCACCTCACATGCTGAAACATAGAAAAAAAGATGCAGGAGTTGGCCATTCGGCCCTTCGAGCCAGCACCTCCATTCAATGTGATCATGGCTGATCATCCAGAATCAGTACCCCGTTCCTGCTTTCTCCCCCATAATCCCTTGATTCCGTTAGCCCTTAAAGCTAAATCTAACTCTCTCTTGAAAACATCCAGTGAATTGGCCTCCACTGCCTTCTGTGGCGGAGAATTTCATAGATTCACAACTCTCTGGGTGAAAAGGTTTTTCCTCATCTCAGTCCTAAATGGCCTACCCCTTATTCTTAAACAGTGTGACTCTATATAATATAAATGTATCTTATATTTTCGCAATGGTTCAAACCAAAGATTATAGAGCTCCTATATAATCTTTGGTTCAAACTTTAGAATCTATGGCAGCATGGAAAACCACTAGGGGGCACTAGCGAAGGAGTGAAGGAAGCACAGAGGTTGCCTTCATAACCTGGCCTCATGTTGATTAAATTTAATTGAGTGTAACTTCCAACAAACTCAATGGCAAGTGAGTGGAAGGCTCTGCGTGTTTTCAGTTGAGAGTCGGTGATGGTTGTTTGCTGATTAAAGCAAAAATGATCAACCTGCACCCCTGTTGGTAGTGGCTTGGCCTTGCACATGTGGAGCGGAGGAGGGAGAGGGTGGCCATGAGGCTGCAGCAAGAGCTGAATGAAAATAGATTCAGTTCTCAGTTTAGTTTATTGTCACGTGTACCGAGTTGCAGTGAAAAGCCTTTGTTGCGTGCTATCCAGTCTGTGGAGAGACAAAATAGACACAAAATGCTAGAATAACTCAGTGGGACAGGCAGCATCTCTGGAGAAAAGGAATAGGTGTCGTTTCGGGTCGAGACCCTTCTTCAGACTGATGTCAGGGCAGTGGGAGGTACATAGATAAGGAAGTGTATAGATAAGCGTCGGGTGTGAAAACTGGACAAAGGGAGAGATCAAGGAAAATTTAGAATCGATCATTGTTAGTTGGGAGAAAAGACAATGCATGATTACAATCGAGCCATTTACAGTGTACGGATACATGATAAGGGAGTAACGTTTAGTGCAAGGTAAAGCCAGCAAAGTCCGATCAAGGATAGTCCGAGGGTCAGCAATGAGGTAGATAGTAGTTCAGGATTGCTCTCTGGTTGTGGTAGGATGGTTCAGTCGCCTGATATCAGCTGGGAAGAAACTGTCCTTGAATCTGGAGGTGTGTGTTTTCACACCTATACTTTCTGCCTGATGGAAGAGGGGAGGAGAGGGAGTGGCTAGGGTGCGACTCGTCCTTGATTATGCTGCTGGCCTTATGGGGTATAAATTAAGTCAATAGAAGGGAGGTTGGTTTGTGTGATGGGGAATAGAAGAGGTTCAAGTTTGAAGATACCTAGAATGTGCTGCAGGATTGGTGGTTGAAGCATACAATAGTGGCGTTTAAGAGACTTTTGGATAGGCTCATGGATATGCAGGGAATGGAGGGATATGGGTTATGTGCAGGCAGAAAAGAGGTGGTCTTGGCATCATGTTCGGTGCAGACATTGTGGGCTGAAGGGCCTGTTCTTGCACTGTTCCACGCAGCAGTAAACATGTGAGAAAACAGTAACATTGGAACTTAGGTTGTGTGTGTTCCAAATAAATAACAGCCCCAGTGTCTTGAACTTGTTGCTGCTAGTCCAAGGATGACTCAGATATGTCCCACAGCCAGTATATGGACAATGCAGACAGGCAATTAACAGATACCCAGAAAGTTAATGTATTAAACACACATTAACTGTGAATAATTGAGTGTACACAAAATGCTGGAGAAACTCAGTGGGTGCAGCAGCATCTATGGAGCGAAGGAGATAGGCAACGTTTTGGCCCGAAACGTTGCCCATCTCATTCGCTCCATAGATGCTGCTGCACCCGCTGAGTTTCTCCAGCATTTTGTGTACCCTCGATTTTCCAGCATCTGCAGTTCCTTCTTTAAAACTGTGAATAATTGCCTGCCATTGAAATTACCTCTCCACAACTACGTAAAAGCAGTATCAATGATAGTAACAGGATGAAAGTGTCAAGTTGTAATTGCACCTTCATTGGTTGTAGTGGGTATAATCACTGTGTGATGGGTGCTTTTATAAATATGACACAGGATTTATAATGGAAATTTAAAATTAGAGCCAAATGTGTGAAATTTCACCTGGTCCAATTACCCGATTATCATTTACTGATACCCAATTATCAGCCTGAAGGAGGGTTTCGGCTCGAAACGTTGCCTAGCTCCTTCACTCCATAGATGCTGCTGCACTCGCTGAGTTTCTCCAGCACTTTTGTCTATCTCCAAATACCCGACCTGTCTCTCGCACACTAAAGATAGACACAAAGTGCTGGAGTAACTCAGTGGGTCAGGCAGCTTCTCTGGAGAACATGGATAAGTGGCGTTTTGAGTCGAGACCCATCTCAGACTGAGAATCAGGGGGAGAGGGAAATTCGAGGTATGAAAAGGTACAGAATAAAGCCGAGACTGCTCCGACGGCCAAAGAGCGCACAAATGGTCTATTGTTGGCCGAGAAGGTGAAAACAAAGGGATAAGAACAGTGAAACTAGCAAGATGACTAGGGTGGGGGAGGGTCTTGGTCTAAACATGGCCTTGACTCTGACGATCGTCAGTATTAGACCAATTAATTGATTTTGGCTTTCAACAGGCATCAGAGAGATGTGGTAGCCCAGTCGGTTTCAGACCTACATTGCCTTCGAAGATGGCTCTTGGCCAAGTCTTTAATTTGCCAGTGTTACACTCACAACAGAACATAAAACAACAGACCAGAGATTTGGATGGGGAGTGCATAAAATCTACGTTCACTATTACACCAATCAAAGCCGCATTAGGGGTACAACAGCTCATCTCAGCTCGCTGAGAAACCAAAAATCGCCCGCATTCTTGATCTTTATCACTGCCTGGCGGAAGGTGCGTGTGAACACTGTTCGTGTGTAAACAAATTGCACCCTTCTATACATGTGTGTGAATGATGTGCATTGTGCAGGTGTCTGTGTGTTTCAGGTGGTGATAGCATTGGATAAAAGCTGTCACAGATCAACCAGCTCTCAATGTATAAATGCTTATCCATCAAAAGTGGATGCAGAAGCACAGAAAGTAGGTGCAGGAGCAGGCCATTCGGTCCTTCAAACCAGCACCGCCATTCAATATGATCATGGCTGACCATCAAAAATCAGTACCCCGTTCCCGCCTTCTCCCCATATCCCTTGATTCCGTTAGTCCCAAGAGCTAAATCTAACTCTCTCTTGAAAACATCCAGTGAATTGGCCTCCACTGCACAGTTTAAAAATAAGCGGTTGGCCATTTAGGACTGAGATGAAAAAACTTTTCACCCAGAGAGGTGTGAATCTGCGGCAGAGAATTCTACAGATTCACACCTCTCTGGGTGAAAAGGTTTTTGTGAAAGTGAAAACTGTGACCCCCTCGTTTTAGGCGGGTTCTCGGGGGACTGGTAACCCCCATGGAAATTTGCCTTGACGCAGGGTCTGCACCTTCAGGTGAAACAGTATGGAGAATTGGAGGTAAAAATAATTTGCTCCCACTCTCCGATAGGCGTGGGTAGTCCAACCAAGTTTCGGCTCCTTGGGGGCTTCCTTCAAATGTCCCCTATGGTGTGTGTGATGGCTCTGTAACAAAGCTGTTAAGACACATTTCTTGGTATTAATGTCAAATTTACGGCAGGGAAATTATACCTTTGCTCATGAGATGTACTGAATATAAATGCAACTGTTAACAAAACCACATTTTATTAGTAGATTTGGCTATTTTTAATAGTTTTTTATAGGAGAGTTTACAGTGAATAGAAGGCTTAAATTGAAAGCTGGGAATTACATTTCATGAGGGGGTTCATAAAATAGCATACTCCATCATTGTACCATTTTGACCAACAGGACATCTCAGTTCACACTGGCCAGCGGAGACATTGAAATCCAAAACCTGTTCAGCATTAAATACCTGGAGGCAACTGATCTGTGTGTCACTGATAAGGTTCACTAATTTATGGAACAGCCAGGCTAAAATATGCAAGGAAAATACAGTATATTGCAGATGAAGGGAATAAATGAGATTATTTTTTTAAATGGATCACTCGACCTAACAGAAACTCGTTTGCTTCAATGCAGACTGGAAGCCAAGTACGCTGGTTGTTGCCACAGTACCATGTGCATGGGTTGTAACAGCTCCCTATCCCACACCCCCTTACCAATATCCACCATAATTTCCTTAATAAAGCTGGGATCTTTGGTGAGGGGCAGACTCTTCATCAGCTGGTCAGTAACAGAACTATTTCATGCCATATCTCCACACAAGCTCCTTATTCAGCCAAATGTGACCCAGATCCCTTAAAATAAAAAGTCGCGAGGCAACTTCAATGAATATTTCTTTAAATTCCCTGCCTCACATGTTTATGGATTTGAACTGTTGGCTGTTTTTTTTTAAAAAGAAAAATGGAATCCAAAATTGAAATCCCAGAAGCCTTAAATATCGTTGCCAAAATCCACTGTTCCGTTGGATACACGAGTTCAACAGACACTGCAGGACTACAGCAGCCATTCAACCCACAACATAGAGTGCATTAATTTATTACAGAGTGGGAAGGAACAGGAATTGGAAACTTTTGAACATTATAGCTACAAAACAGGTCCAAATTGTAAATGGAGGCTGGTGATTTACCTCTGTTTGATTTACCTTATGAAGTGCTACATCTAACTGCACACACACATTTTCTTACATGTATAGAAATAAAGCTACTTACAACTTTGTAAAACAAAAGATGCAATACATTTGTTTGCCCATTTTCCAAAGTAATGGTACAAAGCACAACTAAACTATTTCCTAAAGTACAATACTCAGGCTACTTTGAAAACCCAACAGAACTTTTTCACAAGAATTGTATTTCTGAACTAAAGTTGTTTCAGTGAAGCGTCTGTTAGACATTAAACTACGATTTGACTTTTGTTCTGCATGTTATCATGGCAAAGTATTCCAATTTTTTCAAGGTCTTCAATGGGTACACTTGCTTTCCTTGAATTTTAGTGGGTGTGAGACTCCTTTTGGAGCTCCCTTCCTCTTGACCCATTACCCCAACTGAAACAAAAGTTGATCAACATAAAATGGAGTACCAGACGTTTGAGGAGTGTGCGGCGTGTGTGATACCTTCAGAAGGCAACCTATGCAACAATATTCACTGTGTAGTTAAGAGCCTTTAGATTTGGAGATGCAGCGTGGAAACAGGCCCTTCGGCCCACGGAGTCTGCGCCGACCAGCGATCACCCCGTACACTGACCTATGCACGCTAGGGACAATTTTACAACTTACCGAAGACAATTAACCTACAAACCTGCACGTCTTAGGAGTGTTGGAGGAAACCGGAGCACCCGGAGAAAACCCACGCAGGTCACGGGGTACAAACTCTGTTAACACAGCACCCATGGTCAGGATCGAACCCGGGTCTCTGGCGCTGTGAGGCAACAGCTCTGCCTTTGCCCAAAGGATTACAGAACGGGTGCAGCAAATAAAGAGGCCAATTTGTCACTTTGTGATGGGAACAGCTGTACATAAGAGCAACCCTCACTCGGCAGATCTTCTCCCCATTGGCTGCAAAATGTTTCCCTTCATGTAGATAAACATCTCCTATTGAATGCTGCAATTGGATCTGCTTCCACTACTCCTGCAGGTAGTGCATCCCAGACTCCAGCCACTCACTGTGTAAAAAAGGTTTCACCTCGGCTCAATTTTGGTTGTTTTAACAATCACCTTCATTCTGTGTCCTCTGCTCTTGACTCCTCTGTCAATGGGAACAGTGTCTCTCTTTACTCTGTCCATATCCTTGATGATTTAAAATCCCTAGATCTGATCTTATTGGAAACTCCTCCGTGGAAACAGCCCCCCCCCCCCCCCCCCCCCGAGTCCGCACCGACCAGCAATCACCCCGTGCACTAGCACTATCCTACACATCAGGGACAATTTACAATTTTACCTAAGCCAATTAACCTACAAATCTGTACTTCTTTAGGTCACGGGGAGAATGTACAAACTCCGTATGGACAGCACCCGCAGTCAGGATTGAACCCGGGTCTCTGGCACTGTGAGGCAGCAACTCCACCGCTGGGCCGCCGTAACACCCGAAGTGCTGTGGAGTGTTGGCCCCTGGAGTGTTGTGACCTAGCTGGTGCTCCATAAAATATCTACTATTCTGTAGGAGGTGGTTTCCTGCTCAATGCCAATATTCACACGGGCTATAGTTCTTCGCCAAATCAGTAAATCACATCAATGGAGGTGGAGAAGATAAGGGCACTGATGACGAACAGACAGTTTGCTGCTCGACAGTTGTTGGACCTTCCTAGCTCTTAGAGGCGAGTTGGGAATCTGAAACATTTCAAGAAAAATGTAAAGCATCCCTTATCTGGCAAAACAAAATGTTGAATGTTACTCCCCAGTGAATGTGGGATTGTTGGAACTAAAGGCTTTTCTTTGTCCATGGGGAAAGAATGCCATTCTGTGGTCCCTCTCGTTTCCACTCATGGATTTGACCAAATAGTAGTGTTCAATATGGATTTGTTGGAGAATGCTGCAATAGATTCCTTCGCTAGGTTCATGGAGAAAGATTATAATCTCGGCGAATGCAAATATACATTTGGCTGATTTCATCTTTTTCCGCTGTATGAATCGGAGCCAAACAATATGCCTACTGAACAGACACCAGAATTCACTTTCCAAAATGCTGGCATCAACAATTCAGATAGGCAGGGACAGTTAACACAAAAAAAATTATTGCTCATGGTGGTGAATCTGCGGAATTCTTTGCCATAGAAGGCTGTGGAGGCCAAGTCAGTGGATATTTTTAAGGCATACATAGATTCTTGATTAGAACGGGTGCCAGGGGTTATGGAGAAGGGAGGAGAATGCTCCTATAACTTATGAACATCAGAAAAATAGAGTCTGAATGTAATTAAAATGGGTTGAATAGGGACACAGCCCTGCGGGTTATACCTCCTCACGGGCATTCCCATTCACTCTGCCTAGGCCTCTCAATCTCAAACATCTTGATCATGTGTCTGATCAGTCTGCTTTATTTCACAGAAACTAATCCCACCTTAGACAGTCTCTCTTCAGAGCTCCAACTCTCCAGCGCTCGGAACCTCCCTGAGGATCCCTCTGCACCATCTCCAGTGCTGCCACATCTCTCCCAAGGCACGTGCAATTGAAATGGGTCCGATCCTACATGGATAGGGCAGGTTTGGAGGGATATGGACCAAGCGCAGGCAGGTGGGACTAATGTAGCTGGGACATGTTGTCCTGTGTGGGCAAGTTGAGCTGAAGGGCCTGTTTCCACGCTGTATCACTCCATGGCGACCAGAACTGTCCTCAGTGCTCCTGCTGTGTCCTCACCAGAGCTTCATCCACCCCCTCCCCACTTTTGTGCCTTGTACCCCAGTCAGTAAAGACAAATATTTATGTGTCCATGTGATGGAGTTGACTCGGACAATGCCAGCATTTAATATCCGTCCCTAATTGTCCATGCTTGCTTACCTACCTCACCTAGCTATCCTGCTACCTTGAGATCTAATGCACGTGCACCATGATCCCTCTGTTCTTCCACACTGGTTGGTACCCAACCATTTACTGTGTATTCTCTTGCCATCTTTGCCGTGCTGGAATCCATTACCCCATTCTTGTCCACCATTGAATTCCATTTGCCCCCTAACCAGTCCATTGATATCTTCCTGTAGCCTCAAATTGTCATCCTTACTGGGAATGTTGGTGGCATCAGCGTGCGTCTTAGTTGTTGGGACTGTGTGAAAATGGCTCAATATCTTTTTCAGGTGTAATTGTCAGAAGGATAGGATTGACATTATCAGGGTCATTAATGACAGTTTATCATTGCCATTGTTAGGCAAATTATTGGGAATAAATGTCCAGCCAAAAAGCGTAATATCAGTGAGGTCATTTGTAGAAGAACTGTAATGACTGTATTAGAATTATTATTGGTGCTGTGTCAATGCATTCATCTCAGTATCAGGGCAGCTATTTTAAGCATTTCAACATCAACCGGGTATTCATGAAAAGTACATCAATGGTAATACCTGGAGAGTTTCTAACACAATGACAACATCAGTTACTCCTGAGCTACATCGCTACCAAAATCAGGGTGAAAATTGGAACAGAATGAACGCCAATGTCTGTTTAACCCTTTTAGCCGTGTTATTAACCTGCTTTGGGGATTACATGAGGTACATCAATGCCATCATCAGGCTGACTAATGAATCAATCTCAGTATCAGGGTAATAACTGCAAGTGCATCGATTCCATGGACAGATAAATGATTGCCAATGAGTCATTGGTATCAGGCAATTACTGAAAACATCTAAATGGCAATACCAGGGATATTATAGGGCTGTATCAACACCAAGGAAGATGCATCAATATCAGTGGTATCGTTGTTTGAATGCTGAATCAAAAGCTGTATCGGTGCCAATAACAGGCAAATCTAGTGGGAGTGTACACTTCCGTAAATGATCTAATGGGAATATCTTGGTGATTACTGAATGTGCATCAATGGGAATATTAGGGTTACTGCTGGGATTATCACCACTAATGTCAGAGCAAATAATGGAAGAGATAATGATAATATCAATGTAATTATTATGCCAATACCAAGATAAGGTTAATTATTGATCGTGCGTGTATCAGCCAATGCAAAAATAATTATTGGATGTTAATCAAACTCAATACCCATGTAATTACTTTACTATAATCATGCTGTTATCAGGCTAAACTGAAATCAATGTTGATATTATTGTAATTATTGAAGTGAATCAATCACAAAATCAAGACAACTATTATAAGTGAAACAATGTAATGTGTAATTATTGAATATGAACAAATGACAACATCAGAGTAATAACTGGGGAAAAATAAATGCCCATATCAGGCAACAATTGTAATTCAATCAACGTCAATATCAAGGTAACCATTGAAACTGTATCAAGGTAGATAGTAGGGTCATTGGGGTAAATGATGGCATGATAACACCATTATCAAACATTTTTAGAAGTTGAGCAAAATCAACATAAGGATAATTATTGCAGATGTGATAATGCAATTGTGAGACAAATTATTGGAAGCCGCTCAGTAAATATCATGACAACCATTGAAAGTGTATCCTCGCCTATATTGTTTGATGTGCATCGGTTGCAGTACTATGGAAGCTGCTGGGAGCATGACAATGGCAAAACCAGGTCTATTACTGGACTGCATCAGTATCAAAACCAAGGCAAGTGTTGGAATTGAATTAATCAAAATATCTGTGCAATTACAGAGTCGTATCAAAGTGAATGTCAGGATAATTATTGCTGGGCTGTGACAATGTAATAAAGCAGGAACAGTTGGAGCTGTGTCATCAGCAAAATGTGTGTACTAATTGGTGTGTCAAAGCCACAATCAGGTTGATTCTTGGACAGATTAGTATCAGTATCAAGGTCAGAGTTGGGACTTTGTGAATGTGGGATCATTGGAGCAGTACCAGTGCTAATATGATCAATTTCTGGAAATGAATCAAGGGCAACATGAGGATAATTACAGATGACGTATCAGTGGCAATATTAGTCAGTTACAAAGTACAGCATGCAAATATCAGTATAGTTGTTGAGCTTATCTAAACCAATATCAGGATAATCACAAAGTCCATCAATGTTAATATCAGAATCTTCGTCACAACCTGCATCAGGATACTTACTGGACCTGGATTGTTGAGCACATCAGAGTAATTATTGAAGCTGTGTATGAAGGCCAATTTATTATACCTGCATCAGGAGCAATACCAGAGTTACTGTAGGCTACGTGAATATCAATATCAGGATGAATATTGGTAGTGAATCTATGATGATATTGGTGTCATTACTGGACTGTTTTACTGTGAATATCAACATTATTAAGTAGTGAATCATATAAAAACCAGGGTGATTTTGGGTTGTGTCCATGCCAATATCAGGATAACTGCAGGAGCTACATCAATGGCATTATCAAAATAATTATTAATAGCACAGCTTTGGCAAACTCATGACTATTATTGACCAATATAAATGTTGACATAATCACGAGGCCTGTATTGATATCTACAGAAGATTTGTATCAATGCCAATATCAGGTTAATTATTGGTGTCCCAATGTCTCTCGGTAGGAGATGACAGTGGTAGATAAGCTATTGGAGGCGATTCTTCAGGATTGGATTGGACCACTCCCATTTTAAAGGGAGTGGGCTAATTAGGGACAATCAGCATTGCGTTGTACGTGGCAGGTCTCACTAACTTAATCGAGTTTTTTGAGGAGGTGACAAGATGATGATGTTGTCTACATGGGAGGCTGATCCAGAAGATTAAGATGCATGGGATTCACAGTGACTTGATCATTTGGATTCAGAACGGGCTTACTCATAGAAGACAGAAGGTTGTGGTGGAAGGTTGCTATTCTGGCTGGAGGTCTGCGACCAGTGTAGTTCTGCCGGGATCTGTGCTGGGACCTCTGTTGTTTGTGTTATATACGACACCAAAATTGCTGGATTTACGGATGGTGGGGAGGGCTATCAAAGTTTATAGTGGGATATTGATCAGCTACAGAAATGGGCCGAGAAATGGCAGATGGAGTTTAATCCGAGCAAGTGTTAAGTGTTGCAACTTGGGAGGTCGAATGCAAGAGGAAAGTATACAGTTCATGGCAAGACCCTTGACACCATTCATGCACAGAGGGTCCAAGTCCACATCTCCTGAAATTGGACGGTAAGTAGATATAGTGGCAAAGAATGCCTGTCTTCATTCGTCAAGGCATTGAGTATAAGAGTCAGGAAGTCATGATGCAGCTCCATAATACCCTGGTTAGGTCGCATTTGTAATATTGCATGTAGTTCTGGTTGCTGAATTATGGGAAGGATGTGGAGATTTTGGAAAGGAGGGTTACCTGTATGCTGCCTGCATTGGCTGGTATTAGCTACAATGAGAGATTGGACTGGGATCGGTTTGTTTTCTCTGGAGAGGATGAGGGGAGACCTGATAGAAATATTTTAAATGATGACAGGTATAGTTTGCTTTACACAGAGAGGGTGGTGGGTGCCTGGAACGGCCTGGCAGGGGTGGTGGTGGAGGCAGATACGATAGCGATGTTTCATAGGCTTTTACATAGGCACGAGATGCAGAGAATGTTGGAGGAAATGGATCATGTGTAGGCAGTGGAGATTAGTTTAACTTGGCATCATGTTCAGCACAGACATTGTGGGCTGAACAACCTGTTCTATATTCTATGACATTTTGGAAGTAATAGGACAGAATTCAGGTAGACACAGTGCTGGACTTACCTATAAGCTAAATAAGCTATAGCTTAGGGCCACACACCCTCGGGGGCCTCATTTTTTGAAATATATTTCAATTTTATCATTTTTTACCCAAATTTCTTTAGAGAAGGGCCTCAAATTTCATACAGCTTAGGGCCTCAGCAGGTGACAGTCCGGCCCTGGGTAGACAAATGGAATTCTAGATTTATAACTAGGGATATTGGATTTCACAGCAACCAGTGAAAGGTTTATGTTACTATTATAGATACTAAGGGTCTATTTGTTAAAGCAAAGGTTACAAAGCGTTTTCTGGGGGCAGTATATGTATGAAAGTATTGAAAAGAATGAAAGTATAGAACATTGAAATAAACTATTTCAATTGGCAAGCAAATTAGTAATAACAAAAAAATAAAATGTTAACACCAAAATAAAAAAGGTCTTGAGAATTTCAAAGAACTGCCAGACATGATGGACCAAATGGCCTCCTATTATGGTACGGGACTTTTGTTCATTATGCCAGAATCGGGTTGATTTTTGCATTATTAGAAAATTCAGGGTAATTAGTGGATAAAACGTTTGTATTGGCATCATTAATTCATATATGCCAATAATTATGGTATTTACTGGAAACATACAATGTCAATATCAGGGTAAACAGCGCATGCAATAAATGCCCATATCGTGGTCTTACTGGATCAGTATAAAGGTGAGTACTAGGCCAGATATTTGAAACGATGGCATACGTATCTAGGAAATTGTTGATCTGTAATAATGTCTGTCATAGTCATTATTTGTGGGTTGAAACGAAAATGTTTAAACTGATGAAATGACAGTATCGGTGTAAATATCTGGTGAGTTCCAGGGTTAACGTATAACCAACTCCCACCCTTGACACTCTTTATGCATGGACAAATGCTTCTGGTGAATACAAAGGACTTGGAGAGAGGCATCAATATGACCCTTTCTGTGCTAGGCAGCAAGAACATATCAATGGAGAGAAGGGAAGAATGTTTCAATGCTGGACTATGGAATACCCTCTGGTAAAGTCACTAATAAGAACAAAATAAATTGCAGGAGTCAACTGTCCCCCTGTTCCCCCCCCCCCCCCGCGTCCCCCTCCCGCCCTTGTGCCTGCTCTGTCATTCAAGAATAAGATCTCTAAAGACGATCTCTAAAAAATAAAACAGAAGATTGAAATGGTTTTCTTTTTGGAGCAATTCAAAAACAGAAATATATCATGATCCCAAATATGATGAACAAATAATTTCACCGAAAAGTCTGACCCCCTGTCACAGCTGGTGAGGCACTCATTTGATCCCTTCCTTCTGGCACATTTACCAGAGAAAACTCAGAGTAGTTTGAGTTGCCCTGTCGGACCCTGAGGTTCACCTGTCCACTGGCACTGTCATTGAATGACGGGGTCATTTCTCCTCCAGTAGCTGAGAACCTTGAGTCTTGACCAAATGTGCCCATTTGGTGATTGTTGTGAGCTGACGGTTCCTCTCGCTTTTTCTGCGAGTTAACCTGCTCTATGAAATCCGGCGGCGAAGAGATGCTGCTGTTGCTCGTTACAGTTGGCATGAACGCAAAAGGATGCTGGGATTCACCAACGAGTAAACTGTACTGGGCCTTTTGCGTTGGTAACCTCAAGGAAGAGCCCGCTTCTGGTCTGAAGCCGTGTTGGGTAACCATCGTGGCAAAAACCTGCCGCTCCAGAGAAGAAAACAGAGGTGGCACCTGAAGACTCCCAGTTAGGGGCTGACTTTCAGTCTCGTATGCAAGTCCTTGCTCACCAGAGTAATTATCATTGTGGCAAGTCCTTTCCAAAGCTTGTTGGAGGAACTTTGAATATTCGTGGAGCATGTTACAGTTGTCTGCGGATGCTGGCTGTGAACTTTCACTGACTTGCTCCAATGGAGGCACATTTGAACTATCAGTCGAGCTTACGGTTATATTTGAAGCGACTTGGGTATCACTGACAGAAAATGGAACCTGCCCATTTGCCTTGTTCGTGTAGTGGTCCAAGAGAGTCTGCAGAACTTCATCAGGAATTCCACCTTTGTCCTGACCGCTTTTCAGCTCGGTGTTGCCGGGCTGCACCAACATGGACGTGCCACCACTGCTTTCACCTACAGTGGTGGTAGCTGCCTGCGTTGCAGCTGGCTGGGTTACAATCTGGCCCACAGATAAGGCAAACTCTCTGCTGATGCTGTTAGGCCCTTGCAAGAAACGCTTCTTCTTAACAAACTGCATTGCATCATCATAGTTGCTGTGGCTTCCTCCCGCCTTGCGTGAGGGTTCATGAACCTGATCAGTGGTCTGGCTCTCGATGACCAAGAGGCTAGGGTTGCTTCCCATTGCGTAGGTGTACTTGGTGACTTTTGTGGCATCAAAGTTGGTAGGAACAGGCAAGATCTGATTCAGTTGTTCTGTTGGCTTCTGATTTTTGTTGGAGCTTATCTTCTTCAGAACAAGCTTTGGTGGGTTCAGATTCTGATATGTTTCCCCTAGATGATCACTACCAAGTGAAGAATGTGTATTTACAAGCGAGGACTGTTCCACTTTATACTCATCCTTTACCTTCAAGTTGCTGGTGTAATACTCTATACAATCTCGCTTATTCAAGTTAACACCTGTTGGACTACCAGTCTCGTCTTTATTAGAAGCCTCCAGTTCCAACTTCTCTGTAGTTTTGATCTTTTTTGTTGTCGGATTAATGACATCCTTCTGGGGTGACAACAACCTGTGTTCTGTACTGATGGCAAGTATTATTGGCTCAGTTTTCACTGCTGGGTTTTTGTCAGAAGCTTTCCCTTGATTTTCACAGCACATTCTTCTGTGTTTAAGCAAACGATCAGTTCTAGAAAAATACTGCAAGGAAATGCATTAGAGAGAATTAATGTCATTATCGTTTATTAGGTTATGATTCAAGCAACAATGGACATGAAGGTGTACATTCACCGTGGCCACAGGCATGTTAAAGTTTGGGCGCTAAGCACGAGCTAACAATTTGCAGGATGAACTAAAACTGTTCAACCACTAATTTAAACTAGAGCATATACATTTATGAATTTAATGTTGGATGTTTACGATTCCAATTTATTACAGCAAATATGGAGTAATTACTAATTAGACTAGTGACCGATTTCAACTGCTCCTGCCAGGTGAGAAATAGGTGGCAGTGGGCAGGGTGGCTATTTTAACCCCACCAATTTTCCAAGAAAGCAGCTTCATATCCACTGCCTTGCCTGCTGCAAACAGTTACAATTAACACTCAGGTATAATTTTCCAACTGCGGTCTTTTCTGTGGATGGCACTCTAGAAATTTGGATATGTATACTGTAAAATAAAACAGGCAGGAAATGAAAGACCACATGCACCCAAGCTTCTGATCGGAATCTTTGGTTTTGTAGGCTTCTGCCTGGCAGCATGCTAGTGAAAAATTACACCCAATGTAAATCCCCTTCAAGAAACAAGATTGTGTATGTTGCCTATGTGGGATCAGATAGTCATGCACTGTGTAGTTTGTCATTGGATCACACAAATTATTCGCAGTTCAGGCTGTGATGTGTTAACTGATCTCAGCTGTTAGCATAGAAGCTGCAACAACTTGCCTTGTTTTCTATCCAGTGATTCTTGCTGGAAAGTGCAAGCGATAACAGGGTTAAGATTGGCAGTGAGGCCATGCACTCTCAAACATTCTACCGAATCTACTTAGATGTGTATAAAACCATGAGAGGAATAGATCGGATAGATGCACGGAGTCTCTTGCCCAGAGTAGGGGAATCAAGAACCAGAAGGCATAGGTTTAAGGTGAAGAGGGAAAGATTTAATAGGAACCTTAGGGGGAACCTTTTCATACAAAGGGTGCATGGCACATGCTGCCAGAGGAGGTAGTTGAGACAGGGACTCTCACAATGTTTAAGAAACAATTAGACAGGTACATGGATAGGACAGGTTTAGAAGGATATGGGCCAAACGCAGGCAGGTGGGACGTTGGTCAGTGTGGGCAAGTTGGGCCGAAGGGCCTGTTTCCACACTGTATCACTGTATGACATTATTTATCTAGGCTCACACATGAAAATGGTAATTTTAGCAAGGAACCTGTGGCATCCGTGGAGGTTATGGAGACAGAATGGGAAGAGACAATACAAGTGATACTAGTATGAACAATTTGGGTGTAAAGCCTGTTTTACCTATCGGATTCCATGCATAATACTATGTGCAGTCAACAATTTCAGGGGAGGAAAGGAAATTTACCATTGAGGTTAATGGAATAAAGTATGCAACTGATCTTATTCATTATCTTTACATCCATATTGCCATTTTTACTGTGGCACTTCTACATTATAAAGATATGCAGATAGCAGATAGCGTTATTTCAATATGGCAGCCCAAATTAATATGAAGGACAGTTTTAAGAAGAATATTAGTTATGGTTAAGCTTCGAGAAATTGATGATTATATTTCACCGTGGTACAAGATATTGTAAGTACTTTATGCTTTCTTTATCTCAATGTATATATTTTCTCCTTCTCCAATGATGCCAATGCTTGAGAAGGTCCAAGGATGGTAACAGTCCTACTAGTCAAATATACTTTTGATGTACATTCAGTGCCTTCATTTTGTTTGGCTAACATTCTTTCAGGAAAAATATAGATATTTAAGGTGCAAACACATAGTTGCTCATATTAAGCACATTTGATATATTTTATATATCGCATGTAATTTCATATATCACATGTAGCTGGTATGGCAGCTTGACAGAACCAGTAGCACTTCATGGTCTCCAAGACTGCTGTGGAATCATAAAGCCCAATGCAATATATATATACAAATATTCTAGCGTGCATATTTGGAACCATTCTCGCCTGGTCTTAAGGGCACACAGTCACATCAACTGAATTAGAAGTAACTAAAAAATAGTTGCACTGTGTTGCCACTTTATAAAATATGTTACATGGGAGAGAGCTTTAAAACAGTTATATAGAACTTTTAACATCACATAGCTACTGTAACACAGAGACTTCAGACAATACTTCTATTGATCACGTTATGTAAGGGGGAGGTGCAGCGAGACCTGGGCGTCCTTGTACACCAGTCACTGAAAGTTGGCTTATAGGTGCAGCAGGCAGTGAAGAAAGCTAATGGAATGTTGGCCTTCATAACAAGAGGATTTCAGTATAGGAGTAGAGAGGTTCTTCTGCAGTTGTATAGGGCTCTGGTGAGACCACATCTGGAGTATTGTGTACAGTTTTGGTCTCCTAATTTGAGGAAGGACATCCTTGTGATTGAGGCAGTGCAGCGTAGGTTCACGAGATTTATCCCTGTGATGGCGGGACGGTCACATGAGTAAAGATTGAAAAGACTAGGCTTGTATTCACTGGAGTTTAGAAGGATGAGGGGGGATCTTATAGAAACATATAAAATTATAAATGGACTGGACAAGCTAGAAGTAGGAAAAATGTTCCCAATGTTGGGTGAGTCCAGAACCAGGGGCCACAGACTTAGAATAAAGGGGAGGTCATTTAAGACTGTGGTGAGAAAAAGCTTTTTCACCCAGAGTTGTGAATTCATGGAATTCCCTGCCACAGAGGGCAGTGGAGGCCAAATCACTGGATGGATTTAAGAGAGAGTTAGATAGTGCTCGGGGGGCTAGTGGAGTCAAGGGATATGGGGAGAAGGCAGGAACGGGGTACTGATTGGGGATGATCACAGTGAATGGCGGTGCTGGCTCGAGGGGCCAAATGGCCTCCTCCTGCACCTATTTTCTATGTTTCTATGTTTGATAATGCCATACAATAACATTTGGAAGCATTTACATTGCTGCTTAATGTGTTACCTTTTCACAATATTTGCACTGCTGCTATAATGCAGCACCAACCGGCAATATTTGCATTGCATGCTCTAACAATGTTTTAATTGTTGCTATGCCTTAAGCGTTTTGAAATGTTTGCATTGCAGTTGTAGTAGTTTCCTTCAGCAATATTTGCACTGCTACAGCTACAGTGCACAATGTTTAGTATCACAGCATCTTTCCACAGTATATGCATTACTGCTGCATTACTGTGTGCTAAGGTATTACTACATTGCTGTAGTGATACGGAATTATTCTAAAATGTCTGCATTGCTGCGTTAAACAGTACCTTTCAGCACCATTTGCATTAATGTTGCAGTAGTTTCTTTTAGCAATAATTACATTCCTGCTGGAATACTGCATCTTTTGACAATGCTTGCTTTGCTACTGTAGAACAATAACTGCAATACTTGTATTGCTGCTGTTATAAAGTACCTTTAGGCAGAATTTCCATTGCTGTTGCAATACCCTACTGCGACAAGATTTGCATTGCTGCTGTAATAAACGTTTGCCGCTAACTGCATTGTTGCTGCAATGCAGAATATTCCTGCAAAAAACTGCATTGTGTTATGATAAAGTAACGTGAGGCAATATTCGCACAGCTGATGGAAAGCGACACACTGGTGATTTGCACTGCAGATGACTGAATCTACATACGGTGTGAAGCCGTACCATTTGGTATTGTAGCTATAAAGTCATAACTTTTGGCGATATTTGTATTGCAGCTGTATTTGCTGTAATTACGAATCTTGTCACTTGCACGGCCGTGTTTATTTTGTAACATTCTGCAATAATTGCGCCTGCTGCTGTAACCCCCAACCATTAGCCAGTATTTGCAATGCCGTCGCAATTTAAACAAGAGTGGCACTGTTGCAGTGACATAGTCCTCTCAGTGTTACATGCAATGCTGCAGCAACACAGTAACTGTTGGTGATATTTGCATTGCACCTATAATAAAGCACTCTTTGTCATTATTTATATTTGCATTGTTTTGATGTGGTCACATTCCCCAATCATTGCAATGCTCTTGTGATTCAGTGCTGTGTAGCAAACTTACATGGCTGTATAATATACCATCAGCTTATATTTGCATTTATACTTTAATGAATACCTTTGAGCAACATTGTCATTACTACAGTAAGAGTATCCCTCAGCATTATTTACAATCTTGCAGTAAATACAGTGCTTCATGGCATTATTTGCATTGCGGATGTATTGCGGCATCTTATAGCGATATCCACTGTGCTTTTGGACGGCAGTACCGTGCATCAATATTTGCTTTGCTGCTGACATACAATGCTTTCTGGCCATTTTCACGTTGCTGCAGTAGCATTCTGCAATTCTGCGCGACTGCTGTAAGTACGATACTCCTTGTTAATACTTGTATTGCTGTTGCTGTGAAATAGCCTTTCCCAATGTCTGCATTACTCCTGACACAGTACATTTTGGCAATGGCATACATACAGTACCTCACCTCACTGCTGCAGCTGCACATTGTGCTACATTCCCACCACAGCGTAGTGAAGTACTTCCTGACTGTGTTTCCATTGAAGCACTTTTGCCATTGTACGTGATCTTAATATTAACTGCATACTTTCTCCTTACATTCGACCTTCCAAAGTGCAACACCTCACACTTACTCGGGTTAAACTCCATCTGCTATTCTCTGCCCATATCAATATAAACCTCTTATAAACCTCGGTGAGGTAACCTCTCAGTCTCCTATGCTTGAGTGAGGAGAAATGCAGTCTTTCCAATCTCTCCTTGAAAGTAAGGCCTTCCATTCGAGGCAATATCCTTTATGAATGTCATCTGCACTGTTTCTAATGGTACCACATGCATGAACTCATCGTCTCCAGGAGGTGAGAACACCACAAAATGAGCAAACATTACACACACACACACACACACAAAGTAAAACAGTACACACAACAGAAGAGTAAAATGCAGTCAATATGATTATTGTGTCTGGATCACACGTCATCTGGGAAATATGGGAAGCACTCAATGAAGAAGTAGGTTGCATAGTATGACTTGCAGTCAATACTAACGTTGCTCCTGTGGAACAATTGCTGCAGTGAAGGCAGAATTGGCAGAGTTCCTCGAACAAAATCCCTGAAGGTCGTGTTCACACTGCTCCGGTAATTCAAGCTGAATGAGCAGTATTCACTAAGATCCTGTAATAGTTTCCTATTGACACTGCTTCTGCCATACAGTTCTCTTTAGTGTCTGCAAACTGTTTTCACACTGCTGTTGTGTCGTAGACTTCTTGTAACTATTCTTGTACCGATGTAGCCACCAAAACCAGAACCTGGCACCAACAGCATTGGCACTGTTGCTAACAGTCTAGATCCTGCTGATAGAATTCACAATATTTTTGAAATATAGTTCCTGCAAGTATTGACAACACTCCTGTAATAAAAAAAAGTATCTGCACTTCCTTCCTACACATTTTCTCAGCTCCACTGCGCAATCTCCTCAAGGTTTGTCTACTTTGAAGAAATTCTCCTCCTCTCCCCGACAAGGGTTCTGCAACACTCTCTCTCTCACTGCTCCCCCTCTGCGATTCCTCCCGCTCTCCGGCTCAACGACCACGTTTGAACCCAGACTCGCTACCACAGGAGTCTGAAGAGGGGTCTCGACCCGAAACGTCACCCATTCCTTCTCTCCAGAGATGCTGCCTGCCCTGCTGAGTTACTCCAGCATTTTGTGTCTATCTTCAGTTTAAACCAGCATCTGCAGGTCCTTCCTACAACTGAGTCCCTGTCTTCATCCACATGACAGTACTTAAGCTGTACAGCAATTGACTTTGTGGGATGGCTCTTGGGGTTTGATGCAGAGTGCGAAAATGCAATTCCTGCTGACAACGTTTCACTATCCAGTAAAAGTATGCAAGAGGGAAATTAACAGAGGGTGAAATGCGGGTATGTGATAGCTTCGGCAGATAAGGTAACTGAGAATTCTAAGAGATTCTGCAACTACAGTATATTAAGAGGAAAAGGGTAATTAGGGAGAGAGTAAATCTTAAGCCTTCCCTGTGGATTGTCACCTTGTCGTGGTGGAGAAGCTTGTGTGGTCCTGAGATCCCGAGAGTGATGCTGTCTGGAGCTCTGCTCCTGGTAGGGCCACCCGTGGCGGTAAGGTCGAGAGGGAGGTCTCTGACAAAGAGCAATCCAACCAAGACCTCAACGGTGGAACAGGCGGAGGACCATGGCAGACCCTAGTGGAGCGTCACAACGGCTGGGAAGGCGGATGAAGGCTGCAGCAGAAAAGGGTCTCCGGTCGTCTTGGATTCCATGCCACTGGATCCTGACCCAGATCTGTCAAGGACTGTGGGGTGGCTGTCTGTGCACCAGTCTCATATTTGGACAGGTTCTTTGATAGGATAGGTTTAGTGGTATATGGGCCAAACATAAACAAGCAAATGAGACTGGCTGAGATCAGAAACTTGGACGAGTTGGGCCGAAGGGCCTGTGTCGGGAAGAAGAGCAACAGCGATAATTCCAACTGTTCATCAGCACTGGTTATCCATCATGTTCATAAGTGATAGGAGCAGAATTAGGCCATTCGGCCCATCAAGTCTCCTCCGCCATTCAATCATGGTTTATCTATCTTTCCCTTTCAACCCCATTCTCCTGCCTTCTCCTCATAACCCCTAACACCCGTACTAATCAAGGAGCTATCTGTCCCTGCCTTAAAAATATCCATTAACTAGGCCTGTACAGCCTTCAATGGCAATGGATTCCACAGATTCACCACCCTCTGACTAAAGAAATTTGTCCTCATCTTCCTAAAGGAACATCCTTTAATTCTGAGACTGTGACCTTTGGTCCTAGACTCTCGCACTAGTGGAAACATCTTCTCCACATCCACTCTATCCAGGCCGTTCATTATTCGGTTTCAATGAGGTTCCTCCTCATCCTTCTAAACTCCAGCGAGTACAGGACCAATGCCATCAAACGCGCATCATATGTTAACCCACTCATTCCTGGGATCACAGAGAAGGGTGTCACTCGCATCTAAACCAGGACTCTAGCCTAAAGGCTCTCAAACAAAACAACTTAATTGGCTGCAATACTCGATCATCTCTGCAATACAGGTCAGTATTGTGCCTGGCAGTACTGACACTGCTGCTATAAAACTGTTCTTTTCAGCAGTATTCACAACTCCTGGTGATATAGCTTCTGCAAGTAGTACTGATAATGCCTGTGTTCCTGTAAGTAGTGTTCAACAACCCGTATACTGACAAGGCTGCTGGAGTATAGTCCCTGCATGCAACAGTCACAATGCTCTTCGTTGAAAATTCCTATTGCTGCCACTAACACTGTTCCTGCAGATAAAGTAAGCAGATTGCTCCTATAATATAAATTCCGGTAGAAAATAGTGAACTTGCGTCAATAACAGTTGTTGTAAGCAGGAATTTATCCATTACTGTAACACAGCTCCTGTAGCCAGTATTCACAATGGTCCTGGTAAACAGCTTTTTGAGGCTGTATTCACATTGTACCTGCACATACGCTCATACGCACATACTGTAGTTACCACAGGCAGTTTGAACATTGCTCCTGTTACACCTATCCTGGGCAATCTTCACAATTCTCCTGCAATGTCATTCATACCTGTCGGCAGCATTCGCACTGCTCCTGGAGGCAGTTTCTTTATGCAGTGTTTGGTCACAGTGCTCCTGTTCCTGTGGACAGTATTAACTTGAAGTTGCAGTCCCTGCTCAAATAAAAACCACATTGCTCCTGCACTACCGTATTGTGGGAAGAGTTCACACTAACAACTGCAAAACCGTTCATGGAGACAGTGTTCGGACTGCTCATGAAACACAATTAGTGCGGCAGTATTCACACTGCTCCTGCGATACATGTTGTATAGGCAGCATTGACAGTGCTCCTGTAATACAAATTGGATTGGCAAATACTGTAGCTCTTGTAATACACTTCTTTTGGCACTATTAACAGTGCTCTTGCAACACAGCTTTTGTAGGCAGCATTCACATGGCTCTTGTAATACAGTACCTGAAGGCAGTATTCACACTGGTACGGTTTCTCTCCACTGTGAGTCCGTTTGTGTCGTTCCATGTGGTATTTCTGAATAAACCGCATGTCACATTCATCACAGTGGAACGGCTTCTCACCTGTGAAATCAAATGAAGAATCATCTAATGCATGTGTTTTTGCAATGTACAAAATTCTGTGATCTAAAATTACTTTTAACTTGAGCTGCAAATTCCTGCCCTGGCTTAGCTCTTGAATGGAAGTTTTAATTCATACAATTGGCTGGGAATGGAATCTAAACTCCAAGGGAGATAAACTACAATTTTTCCCCTTCCAAGTTTCTCTGCACCTCTCTGGACTTGCACACTCTTGTGAGGGTCCATTCCTAAAAAGCCCCTTTCTGCGCTTTAATGAAGCAGCGATTCTTCTCAAGTGAGCCTGGACTATGACTGCTGGCAAAACAATTCAACTGCATGGTCTGTGGTGCTGGGCCCCGAGTTACTCTTGATTGGATCGTCACATGTACGTGCTTTACAGCAAATCATCGCCTGTAATCTTGGCTAATTTCTCCAGGGAAACTTAGACCAATCACCAGTCACAATTGTTGCAATGGCTGGTATTCGTGACTGACGCCTAGTTCAAAGCTCAGACCTGAGTTTTAATGGTCAATTGTACCATGACCACCATCGAAGGGATTTACACAGTCTCAAAAAAGGCAGCCAGCATCATCCTGGCCACACATACATTTCACCCCTGCCATCGGGAAGAAGGTACAGGATCCTGAAAACTGTAACGTCCAGGTTCAGGAACAGCTTCTTCCCTACAGCCATCAGGCTATTAAACACAACAACCTCTGAACTACAAAGACAATTATTGCACTATTAGTTTGTTTTTTATGTTAACGTATATGTGCACGCATGCGCACGTGTGTGTGAGTGTGAGTGTGAGTGTGAGTGTGAGTGTGAGTGTGTGTGTGTGTGTGTGTGTGTGTGTGTGTGAGTATGTGTATATACACACACACACTGGACTTTTTTTCTTGTATATTATATTGTTTGCATTGTACTATCTAGGACAGATGACAATAAAACACTCTTGACTTTACAGATGATGCCATCAGAAGTTCATATATTAAGTTTGGAAACATACCCAAAAACTTGCCCTGGCATATTGCCCTGTAAACTATAGAAAATGGGCCATTGTGAAAATTGTAATGCTACGAGCATGGAATATTAGCATGACTGAGGATGCAAAATATCAACATTGCTGCAAGTGCTGGGAATCTGGCTGTGTCACAATGGTCAGTTTGTACTGGTACCGGACCCGTCCTCGCGGCCTACCAGCGGGCCTGGAGCGGCGTTTCCTGGGGGGACCGCCCAGACCCTCGGCAGCACTGGAGCACCATCGTGGAGCGGAGCGGGCGATACCTTGCCTGGGTCGCCGCGCTGGAGCTCCGGTGAGCTGAAGACCGCAGGTGAACACCGCGGAGCTGCGGGGCGGCCGGACGCGGACGTTGGCGCTGAAATTAGCATCGGGAGCCTGGGATCTCTCAGTGAGATCACCAGTTGTGGAGCTCCATCCAGCGCAGCCTGTTGGCGTCGGAAGCCGCGGTCTCCAGCCAGGAAGCGGCCGTTATAGGCACCCCGAGCCGCTGAGAGGGTTCTCCCGTCGCCGGAGCACCATCACCCGGCGAAGAAGGGCCTGGAACATCGGCCCCCGTAGCGGTGACTGTTGGGGCCTCAATAGGCCTGACTATGGGAGAACTGGGGATGGGGTCTGGACTTTGTGCCTTCCCTCATAATGGGAACCATTGTGGGGGGATGTTTTTTATGTTTATGTTAAATTCTTTAATGTTATGTCTTATCTTTATCTGTGTGCTGCACGGCAAGACAAATTTCACTACACCAATTGGTGTATGTGACAATAAATGTCCTTTGTCCTTTTTGTCCAAGTGAAAGTCAACAATCAGTCTATTCCACTCAGTCAAGATAGACAAAGTGCCGGAGTAACTCAGCGGGACAGCAGCATCCCTGGAGAAAAGGAATAGGTGACATTCTTCCGTCTGCGAGTCAGCGGAGAGGGAAACTAGAGGTATGAAGAGGTACAGAACAGATCAGAGTCGGCACCGATGACCCAGAAAAGGTGCCCACAATGGTCCATTGTTGGCTGTGGAAGAGGTGAGTAGAACAAAGGGCTATGAACAGTGAAGCTAGCTGGTCGACGAGGGTGGGGGAGAGACGGAGAGAGAGGGAAAGCAAGGGTTACTCAAAGTTAGAGAAATCAATATTCACACCGCTGGGGTGTAAGCTGCCTGAGCGAAATATGAGGAGCTGTTCCTCCAATTTACATTTGGCCTCGCTCTGACAGTGGAGGAGGCCCTAGACAGAAAGGTCAGTGCGGGAATGGGAAGGGGAGTTAAAGTGTTTGGCAACCGGGAGATCACGTAGGCCAAGGCTGACTGAGCGGAGGTGTTCAGCGAAACTATCGCCCAGTCTGCACTTGGTCTCACCAATATATAGGAGTCCACACGGAGAACAACGAACATAGCAGATGAGTTTGGAGGAGATTCCACTCAGTGGCCTGTGATATTAAAGTAAAACAGTGAGAACTAGTATATGTCAAAATAACGAGGGCCCATCTGCATTAGACTATTGCACTGAGAGCTCAGTATCTGACAGGAGCACAAAGAGTTTCAAAACCAATTATTTAAGTACTGTGTCTAATACATTACCATCATGAGACAGAATCTCTGTAAACTGCATTACATCATCACAGTGATGGAATGGAATAGGAATACTTTATTGCCTCATGTCACTGGGTACAGTGAGATTCTTTGCTGCATACCCAATGTGTACAAATAGCAGCCAGCTACAGGGCTGACAAAGTTACAAAACACGCCGGCTCCCCCTTTTGTCCTTCCTTTCCCCCCCACAGCGGTTCCCCCCCACGCCGGGTCCCCATTGTCCTTTATTCTCCCCCCTCCCCAATTGTCCATTGTTCTTCCCCCTCCCTCACAGCGGTTCCCCCCACGCTGGGTCCCCATTGTTCTTCCCCTCCCCCCTCATGGTGGTCCTCCACGCTCTCACCGACCGTCGACCCGCGAGGCATCGCCACCGCCGCCGCAAGGCTTCACCACCGGCGAGGCCCCATCGTCGCGAGGCTTCACCGCTACCGAGGCCTCACTGCCATCGACGCCCCACTTCACGCCTCCGTGGACCAAAGCCGCGGTCTCCTTCGGCCTGGCTCCTCCATCCGACCCGCGAGGCCCCGACCCGGGCTTCTACGTGTAGATCCGGAAGGCAGCGAGACCGCGGCGCCTGGATAAAGGCTTCCGACCACGCTCCCAGTCCACAGCAGCGGCCCGTTGGGAAGCCTTCTGGCCGCGCGCGGCCCATCTTCAACTTGTCAAATTGTTATAGAGAAGAAATAATCCACAATATTGACTTTTGACTTTAGAGATACAGCGCGGAAACTTTGGCTCTGCAACTAATGCGCTACGATGCTGAGAACTATATTCTGCACTCTGTATCTTTAGTTTTTAGAGATCGTTTAGAAATGTGGTGCGGAAAAAGGCCCTTCAAGTCTGTGCCGACCAGCGATCACCCCGTACACTGGCACCATCCTGCACACGAGGGTCAATTTACAATTTTACTAAAGTCAATTAACCTGCAAACCTGCACATTGTTGGAGTGTGGGGGGAAACTGGAGCAGCCAGAGAAAACCCACCTGCAGGGAGAACGTACAAACTCCGTACAGACAGCAGCCGAGGTCAGGATGGAACCCGGGTCTCTGGCGCTGGGAGGCAACAACTCTACCGCTGCGCCACCGTGCCGCATCAAATAGGCCCCAAATTGACATTGAAATAGGACCAATATTACATTTTGACTGATTCTGGACTATGACTACTGTGTATTTGTGTCACAACGAGGGTGAAAGTAAATTTCAGTGGTCCCACTGAGAGACTGGCATCTTAAGAGTGTCACTTCAAAAGGGCTGCTTGATTATATTCTTGGAATGAATGCTCTGATATTTTTGAACCACAGTTGAAATATTCCCAAGAGGATCAAACTGCAAGTCAGGATATGAGCAGCAGAGTTTCAGATTTCTTGAAGAGTTGGCGAGGGAGGTTGAGTTGAGGAAAAATACCATTAAAAAGTAAAACACACAAAACACACTTTAACATAAACATCCACCACAGTGACTCCTCCACATTCCCCACTGTGATGGAAGGCGAAAAAAAAAGTTCAATCTCTTCCCTTTGTTGTTCTCCCGCGGTCGGGGGCCTCGAGCCTTCTGCTGAGGGGGCGATCTTGGCTCCCGCAGCCGGCGGTCGGTCCCTCTGCATCGGGGGGGATGTCAACTTCACGCGCCGGGCGATCAGAAGCCGGGTCGGGCATAGTCGAACCTTCTGTGTCATTGGTGCTTCCCGACGAGGTCTCTACCCGAGACTGTAAGCTCCGTAATGTTGAAATCTGCAGGCGTTGATCCCAGGCACGGGATCGCAGGCTCCGATGGTAAGTCCCTGTCCCCGCGGTGAGGCTCAAAGTCAGTCCCGAGCAAGGCCTCCAGCTCCATGATGTTAGGCCGCAGAGCGACCGGAGATACGACCCGAAAAAACCAATCGCATCTCCGGCAAGGTAAGAGATTGAAAAAAAGTTTCCCCCGACCCCCCTCCCCCACATAAAACAAACCAGAGAACATTAACACAAACTTTTAAAACACACTAAAAATAACAAAAAGACAAAAAAATAGACAGACTGTTGGCGAGGTTGCCATCCTGCGGCGCCCCCTGGTGGTATATAACCAGATAACAACCAAGCAGTCCAGTAGCACAAGCACTGATGCAATTATGAATGATGAGGTTGAGGTGGGTGTCGCCAGCGAGTGTTGATGAGAAGATGCATTGCCCCTGCAGAAACATGTTCAAAACTGTTGCTGCACTAGGGCCGTACCAGTTTGCTCCAGTGTTGTTGGCGCAGGTTCATCATGTACGCAGCACATGCTAGAGCATATACACTATAAAAGGCCATTTGCATTCATTTCCTTATTAGCGCAAGTTACAAGTGAATAGTTTCATGTGTAGCACTCACTGCCTCCACCCCTTATAGGCGAGGTGGCACCAAATCCAACCACAGTTAGGTTAAAGTTCCCCTTGGAATTGTGCAGCACAAGCACAGGAACGAGAATGGGAACAGGCGATACGACTTACCAATGCTAAACATGAAATCTTGGTGGAAGAGAGAGTGTCCTGAACATTCGAGTTCTCAGCAGCCCCTCACCAGGCTGAGATAAAGGATCAAAGACTGGGGGCGACACAGTAGTGCAGCGTTAGAGTTGCTGCCTTGCAGCACCGGAGACTCTGGTTGGATCCTGACTATGGGTGCTGTCTGTACGGAGTTTGTACATTCTCCCCGTGACCGTGCGGGTTTCCTCCCACACTCCAAAGAGGTACAGGTTTGTAGGTTAATTGGCTTCGGTAAAGATTATAAATGTGTCCCTCGTGTGTAAGATAGTGCTAGTGTACAGGGCGCTGCTATCGAGAAAATATAGTGGAAACCCACGCAGTCACAGGGAGAACGTGCAAACTCCACAGAGACAGCATCGGAGGTCAGGATCAAACCTGGGTGTCCGGAGCTGCAAGGCAGCAGCACTACTAACTGCTCCAATGTGCCACCCAAGTGCATAAAGCGGTAGAATCTGTGGGAAGATGATGGGATTGTGTGTTGAGTAAAATGGGGCAGGGTAAGATGAGTGTGACTAGGTGGCTGATGGTCGGCACAGATTTGATGATTGAATGGCCTGCTTCTGTGCCGTATGACCGGGTGAGTTGAGTTTGAGGTTAGTTTATTATCACGTGTACCGAGGTACAGGTGAAAGCTTTTGTCGCGTGCTAACCAGTCAGCGGGAAAGACAACAGCACAGATATTGTGGGCGAAGGACCTGTTCTTGTGCTGCATTGTTGTATATTATAAAATAGGAAGTGCTAGAAATCTCAGACCAGATGTCTTACATGGAAAGAAAAATTAAATTTTAGGTCAATGGGGTTTCATTTTGTTGACAGATCAGTCCTGAAACATTTGTTTTGTACCTCTACAATAGATGTTGACGGACATGCCTGTTCCATTATCTTAAAATTCATTACTTGTGGTTGGATTGCTTTTTCCATATACATTCTAAACTTCTTTAAAGGGTTAAGTTTTATTTAAACCATCGCATCAACTAGAACAAATCTGTGTAATCAGTTCCTCTCCTACAGTGCATAGCTTTGATATGCAACAAACAAAAATCTAAAATGGTAAATGTCTGTGTACAAGAAAATATTGTGTAGGGGTACCATTTGAACCAATGTGCTGCTGCAGATTATGCAAAGGACATTTATTGTCATGTACACCAATTGGTGCAGTGAAAATACTCAATTATAATCGAGCCATCCGCAGTGTACAGATACATGGTAAGGGGAATAACGTAAATAACGTTTAGTGCAAGGTAAAGTCCAGTAAAGTCCAATCAAGGATAGTCTGAGGGTCTCCAATGAGGTAGATAGTAGCTCAGCACCGCTCTCTAGTTGGTGATCGGATGGTTCAGTTGCCTGATAACAGCTGGGAAGAAACTGTCCCTGAATCTGGAGGTGTGCGTTGGTTTTCACACTTCTGTACCTCTTGCCCAATGGGAGAGGGAGGAGAGGGAGTGGCCGGGGTGTGACTCATCTTTGATTATGCTGCTGCCCTTGCTGAGAAGTCAACATTTCCACTGAGGGTGGAATGGAGTAGTAATGCACTACTTGGGAGAGCACAGAAACAGGCCCCTTGGCCCAACTCATCCATACTAAGTTGCCAACCTCAGCTAGTCCCACGCAGGTCACAGGGAGAACGTACAAACTCTGCACAGACAGTGTATGTCAGCAACATCGGCAACAGGCAGGTCAGTGAGCATGTTGTCATGTACATTTACCCCTCAACGAAGTTCCTCTGACCAGCTTGGCAGCTATGACCTGAAGAAATTGGTCAGTGACTGCTACAGCGGCACTCGCAACGATGAACTAAAATGCCCTACCTTGCTAAACTAAACCCTGACTACTTGCAGTGCTGTTCCATATGGAGAAATACCATTTCGTCAGCCGAGGTGAAGGCAGTTGTGTTAATCAGCACAAGGTCACCATGCTCATGTTGACCTGATGCCACAAGCATTGGATTCCTGTTGAGAATTTCCAAAGACTACTGCTGTTCCTGAGTGTTGTGGTATATTCCATTGCGAGCTTTGGGGTATCGTAGGTAGATAATTCATGCTCCGGTCTCTGCCATCAGGTGTAACAATGAGCATCCTAGGGTATTTCAGTACCACACTAGGAGCCATAGAGTGTTATTATCATAGTGAGTCCTGTTAAGTATTCTAGTGACACCGTGTGCCATGACAAATCTGGGCACGTCAACTTCATGTTATCTATCATGGTTCTACCATGGTTTGATGATGTTAATTCAACAAATTAAAAATCTTTGACAACACAGAACAATAGACAATGTTAGTTTTATGAAGTTAGCCTTAAACTGCGCAGGCGATGATATTTGCAAGGGTCATGACTTGCCGATGGGTACACTTTAGTAATGAGCCATTGTTCAAGTAGTAAGTGGACTTGATAAAGAGCATGGGAAGGTGCCTCTTGCTAAATCTACTGGGCTAGCTGCCTTGGGGTAGGTACATGCTGTCCACACCAAAGATATCAAGAAATGGTGTAAAGGGGGGCACCTAGATTTAGGTGGCAAAAAGAAGATGTCCATCTTGAGCCCCTGCCTTCTTTTATCTAGAGTTCAACTGGAGTGTAATTAAGCTAAGAATGATGCAAGGGTCTTGCCAGTCAGTAAAACAGGATGTATAAAGCCAAAGGTACAGCTAGTTCTACTATAATGCAATAGTTGTGTTCCTAAGAAACCTCGTGTTATGGAAAATGGCATTATAAAGATAATTATGTCAATTGGGGAGAATGGGTTAGGCTATTTTCTGTGCAAGGTTTACAAAAGTAGAGGTCATTTCCATAGGAATAAGTTTACTTTTGTTACTGCAACCTAAAAATGCTGAAGACTGCATGTCACATTGTTTAATCAGTGTGAGTCGAAGCAATTGAGTGTGAATTTCAATAGCCACCGCAGTTACAGCAGCAGGTGTGTTTTTAAGAGACAATGGTGTCTGATTACTGCAGGGAGGTTACATGGAACCAGATTTTGTCCCCTTATACTGTTTAAATCCAAAACAGTTTTTCTTTCTGCTTGTCGATTTCCAAAGTAACTTAAGTGGTTCTCTAGTTCCAGATCAAAATCAAGTTATAACCAATTCAGCCTGGATAATGCAAATAATGTTTCCATTCATCGATTGCATTATATCCAATTCATGTTATGAAAAGATACATTATAGCAGAACTATCTGTACCAAGAAAGAATCAAATCATTAGGGAAGAGAGACAACGAGAATACAAAGGGAGCAGGCATTTGGAGATGAAAGCTTGTCCTGTATACTCTGATCAACTCAAGATGAAAAGTGAAAAGAACAAACCACGGCTGATGGTAAATACCAACTGTCTGTACAATAAGAAGCCAATAAGAACTATTTCAGTCATTATGAACCATAGCGCAATTATTGCCATTCGATAAACTGCCTATTATACCTCCACACCTCTGTAATTTGCTTCAGAGATGCAGCTCAGAAACAGGCCCTTCGGCCCACCGAGTCCGTGCCGACCGACGATCACCCCATCCACTAACACTATCCTACACACTAGGGACAATTTATAATTTTATTGAAGCTAATTAAGCTACAAATCTGTACGTCTTTGGAGTGTGGGAGGAAAGCGGAGCACCCAAGGAAAACCCACGCGGTCACAGGGAGTACGTACAAACGCCATACAGACAGCACTTGTAGTCAGGATCGAACCCGGGTCACTGACTCTATTGTGCCGCCCTATGTGACCTTTGAGAAAAGTTAACATTTTACACCATGGAGTATTATAAATGTAATAGTGAACAGATTCAAGTATTACAATAAGTGTCATGGAATATTCCTAAGTCCCAATGTGTGCTATCGGGTATACGGTTTAATAATAAATGCTGCGATGGGGTTTCCCAATGCCAGTGAACACTGTGAAGTGTAAAGGGCCTGTCACACTAGCGCGCGATTAGACGGGACAAACGCGACAAATTCGGACGCGGGGGTCGCGTGGGGGTCAGGCGATCCCGGTGCGAGTGAAGGGCCTGTCCCACTAGCGCGCGATTACACGCGCGACGTCCGAAGGAAGGACGTTATTTTTCATCACGTGACGATGCGCATGAGCATGCGCGTTGCACGACGTCGGGCAGTGACGTCATCACGCAACGCCACGCTGAAGACGCACAACGTCAAAACGTCATCACGTTCCGCGCGACAGGATTTTGCCGCGCGTAATTTTTAAGCAGTGTCGGTTTTTGGACACTACGCGCGATGTCGACACCAGCTCCACACGAGTCCGCGCAACTCCACGAGACTCCGGCGATCGCAGTGGGACAGGGTCACGCGAGGCCGGACGACTAAAGCGACCACCGCGCGCTAGTGTGACAGGCCCTTAACAGTGTAAAAATGAGTGCCATTGGAAATTCCAAAATCACTGAGTGCTGTGGGGTACTCCATTTTTACAGTGCTTCTGTGGATGCTGAAGTGTCACTGCAAATGCTTTGGGGTATTACAGTGGCAAAGTGAGAACCAGGGCTATTACATTGCCATTATCTATAGTAGAGACTCGTATTACAATGCATAGGATGGAATGATGGTAAATGAGCAACAGAACTTAATGTGGTTAGCTAAGAAACTAAAGAGACAGTATCCCTATTTCTTTGCTTACCTAGTTTGCATGATAAACCTCTGCCATAGTTTTCCCTTCACTGATCCCATTTGATAACCTCTACGCTACTGGTAGTTAAAAGAAACGTCCCTAATGTTAAACATCAATTTATGGTGTTTATTTGAGACGTATAGTCAGAATTTACTAATTCCTTCAAAGGTTACAAGCTCATTTCTGCATAGGCCAAAATGCGAGATGTTCTAAGAAAATGTTTTAGCTGGATTCAGCTAATAATACCGCTAGGAATTTTGTTTATTCCCTCCCCCCTAAAGTCCTGCGATAATACACTTGCAAAAAATATACTTTGTGAACTTCCATGGGAGATCAAAGATGCGCCATTTAAAGGTTAAATCTTTAAAACATGAGGATGCTTTCACTACCAAAAGGGATTCAAGTACTTGATATTTTGAAGCGATTGAGATCTGAAGAAAGAATAATTGGAACGTTATTTATAATCCCACTCTATTGTAGATTGGCAAACCAGGACATATTGCTTCCGCATGCACCTTGTATTTGCAAAGAAAGAGCAAACAACAGAAATTCTGCCTTTGTTTTGTTTAAAAATGCTTTAACGCGTGCTTTTTTACTTATGTTGGTCAACAAAAGGGATAATGTCTCTTTAAGGATTTTCATAGATGGTTTATCTCGTGTCACTGGCACATGCCCCTAGCATTTCACTTACCAGTGTGTATCTTCTCATGTCTCTGCAGTAGGTACTTCTGGATAAATCGCATGCTACATTGGCTGCACTGAAATGGCTTTTCACCTAAAAGCAAAACAAAATCCAAATTTCTCCTCAGCTCACTCAGGACGTAAATGCCTATAATTATCCTTCTCAATCTAGCAATCTAAGCTGTCAACATTGAATTTGTTTTAAAGGCAGGCTACAAGCGACCCGAGATACACTCATGCCATGAAGCTCCTCAGTTGAACACATCTCCTTGGAGAAGCAATTGAAGTGGAGAGACAATATCCCATTTTGTTGCTCTAGTAAACCTTATGCTCAACTATCAAAAATATAAACATCTTTCACAAAGCCTCTGCCTAAACAATGAGGGTTTCTGATAGTAAATGTTGTGGAAATCATTCTAGACTTTTAGCGAATGTCGGCAATGGACAGCACCAAGACCACAGGTTAATCATTCATAATCAATAGCCTCCAAGTCTCTTCAAACTTTTCATTCTCTATCATTAGCAACAGTAGCCAAATTGCTGTGTAACACTTGAAGGCATTCCTCTCAACATGGGAAGCAAACCAATAGTATACGATCTGAAGTTTATACGCAATTTGAGAGTAAATACTTCCATTTGACGCCATTATAGAACCGACAGGAAATAATTGCTTAAGAACATGAGAAATAAGTCAACCACGTGTTCCAAAAGCCCAATACTGTACTTGACAGCCTAAGTTTAAGGGAACACAGGTTGTCTTAAACAAGAGCAATAGGTGATGCCTTTGAGGCATCCTTTTTTGGCTGAACAATTTCAGAACAATTTTGAAGATCGACACAGGAAATTGGTTAACACGGGTAGAGCATATGGAATTGGAACAATGTATTGACATGAATTAAGAATGGGTTCCCAGGCATCAAGCCAAGGAAACCATGTGTCTTATTGCCAATTTTAATGATGATACAAAATTAGTTGAGATTGTGAGTTGGGAGGAGAATGCACAAAGGCTTTAAAGGGAGAATGAAAAAACAGACAATGCTGGAAAAATGTAGCAGGCCAGGTAGCGTCTGTGGAAAATGAAATAGTATTTTGGGTCTGAAGTAGGGTTACAGATTTAGAAACTGCTAAAACTACCAACAAAGTGAAAACATAGTCATGTGAAAATATTAAGTGTTGGATGCAGAGAGCATAACTTTCAAATCCTAAAAGTCAGAGAGGAACAATGTATAATTAGTTCCTTGCATGCCACAATTAACAACTCTATTAAACCAATTAAACATACCATGTTTCAGGTTTAAAGAAAGAATCAGTAGCTCCAAGGCCATACTTTACTCAGCTACCAGAAGAAACAAAATCTAGATTACAAAATGTAAAGTAGAACATTGAAGATGCTGGAAATCTATAATAAAGACAGAAGGTGCTGGAAACACTCAGATCAGGCAGCGTCTATGGAAAGAGAAACAGAGTTAATGTTTCAACGAGATTCCACTGTCAGACATCATTCCTCTCCTTCCCTTCCAGCATATCAAAGGGAATGAACCCTTTGCAACTCCCCAGTCACAGACATCAAATAGTACAGAACAGGCACCTGCGGCCCACGATATTTGCGCCAACCATGAAGCCAATTTAAACTGTACATCTGCCCGCACAGGATCTATATCCCTTCATTCCCTGTATATCTATGTGCCTACCTAAATGCCTCATAAGCACCATTATGGTATCGGTTTCCACTACCTCCTCTAGCAGTGTGTTCCAGGCACCTACCACTCTGGAAAAAGAAGCTTACCCCACACAACTCCTTTAAACTTTTCCTGTCTCACCTTTAAAATATGCACTTGAGTATTTGACATTTCCACCTTTGAAAAAAGACCATCTGCCCTATCTATGCGTCTCAAAATTGTGTGCATTTTTATCAGGTCCCCCCTCAGTCTCCAATGTTCTGGAGAAAACAATCCAGGTTTGTCCAACCTCTCCTTATAGCTAATACTCTTTTCTACCTCCACCTACCACTCCCCGTCTCACAACGCTTTCTCCCACAACTGTCCTTTCACCTCTTCCCACCCCACCATCCAGGGATACATAAACCGTCTTTCCAGCTGATGCAGCGATTCACTTGCACTTCTTCCAGTCGTGCATTAATGTTCACAACATTGTCTGCTCTACATCAAGGAAACCAGATGCGGACTGGTTGACTGCTTTGTGGGGCACTTGAGTTCAGTCAGTAGGGGCACCCCAAGCATCCGGTTGCCTGCCATTTTAATTCTCCAACTCAATCACACTCTGACCTGTCCCTCCGTGGCCGCCTACACCATTATAACAAGGCCCAACATAAGCTTGAAGAACACCACCCCGTCTCCCATCTGGGCATGTTGCAGCCTTCCGTCTCACAACTTTAGGCAAGTTGCTTTCTTTGTCTGTATAAGATAGAAACATAGAAACATAGAAAAATAGGTGCAGGAGTAGGCCATTCGGCCCTTCGAGCCTGCACCGCCATTCAATGTGATCATGGCTGATCATCCAACTCAGTATCCCGTACCTGCCTTCTCTCCATACCCCCGATCCCTTTAGCCACAAGTGCCACATCTAACGCCCTCTTAAATATAGCCAATGAACTGGCCTCAACTACCTTCTGTGGCAGAGAATTCCAGAGACTCACCACTCTCTGTGTAAAGAATGTTTTCCTCATATCAGTCCTAAAGGAATTCCCCCTTATCCTTAGACTGTGACCCCTTGTTCTGGACTCCCCCAACATCGGGAACAATCTTCCAGCATCTAGCTTGTCCAACCCCTTAAGAATTTTGTAAGTTTCTATAAGATCCCCCCTCAATCTTCTAAATTCCAGCGAGTACAAGCCGAGTCTATCCAATCTTTCCTCATATGAAAGTCCTGACATCCCAAGATGTGGCCAGGTCATCTATCTTGTGATATTGACTCCGTTTTTCCTCTCTCCCTCAGCACAAGCTCACCAGCTGGGCGCATCGTGCAGCCATGTCTTTAGCTAGTCTTTCGTTCTGATGTTCTCACTCTCTTAACTGCCCTCATTAAATAGCTTTTATGAATAAAACAGCCACTCTCCCTAACTGTCCAATTTAACCATCAACCAGATTTCCTCTTTTGTAGCTTACTCCCAGGGCAACCCTGGCCTCATCGCCCGATCCATCTCTTCACCACCCTCCCTGCAGCTTCATACCAACTCACTTTCTTTCCTTCCCAGTTCTAACAAAACCTCTTCAACCCTTAAACATGAACGGTTTCTCTATCCAGATGCTGCTTGATCTGGTGAGTGTTTCCAACATTTTGTTTGCCTGTGCACATTGCACCTCAACTGATCTTCTTCCTTGACTCTTTCCGCTCACAGGATCACACCTTGATTCCGCCCATTGTCCACATAGAGCTGAAAGAGCAAAAGGACGGGACAAAGGTAGGCTTATTGTAAGCTCTACTGTAATCTCTGGGCTGCACGACCAAATTTAGGGCCGAGTCCTGGCCAAATGATTTTGAGGTGGTCAGCAGAACCCGAGTAAGGTAGCAGGGGCTCATTGTCATAGACCCCTAGTAACATGCCATTGCATCCACACAATGCACCATGATTTAGTTAACTTTTGCTTTATCCAATTTTAAAGCAAGCAACTTCGCAAAAAAGCTTTAAAGTGAGATAGATTTTGTTTTTGTGGATCAACAAGCCAGAAGTCATAAGCTCAAATATCACTCCTCAAAATTATGAAACTAAACACATCAAATCTAGAACGTGGAGCAGTGTAGCACAGGAACAAGCCCTTGGGCCCACAATGTCTATGCCAAAAATGATACCAAGTTAAACTAATCTAATCTGCCAGCCTGTGATCCATATCCCTCACATCCATGTACATGTCTATGAGCCTATCCAAAAGCCCCTTAAATGCCCCTCTCACATCTGACTCCATATCCGCCCCTGGTAACGAGTTCCAGCCACCCACCACCCTCTGTGTAAAATAGCTTGCCCCGCACATATCCTTTAAACTTTGCCCCTTCCATCTTAAAGCTATGCCCACTAGTCTTAGACATCACCCATCCCTTCTCGCCAGAGATGCTGCCCGTCCCTCTGAGTTACTCCAGCACTTTGTGTCTATCTTCAGCTTTCTGGTAAATTGATTCTGCACCTATCTGTGACCAGAAAAGAACTCCAGGCAGTCGTTAATAACACTGTGGGTCATTAATGCCCTTTAGGGAGTCATGCCTTAAACATGACTCCAGCCTCACGTAACATGGTTGATAACAAAGGATGGGAAGTGAATGTTGCCCAGATTCTCAGTGAAAATCATAAGAAAGCAATTAAGGCTGGTTGAATATGGTGAGTCATGCTTTGAGAGGAATTCATAAATGAGTGTACCTTAAACGAGTAAGACAACTGAAATTCTCTGGCCATGGTACTGCATGACAACCATTTCCTCAGTAAAATTGTCTCAAACCACCTCACAGCGGGTAAGCTTCCACATAATCAACTCCTGTTTTACCCTTTTGGCCCAAGCCACTAGACTTTCAAATTGGTGTCATTTTTTATGTTTAGCAGTAATGTCAATTTAATTTTCTTGACTTAAACAGTCAATGCTATCGCAAGATTACACAAACGTTACCAGCGTACTCGAGCTATTTTACATTCATCACTATTAAACACTGCACATTGTTCATTTTGGTGTCCTATTAGCCTGCATATATCTAACAGTTCTGTGCTTTTATAAATGAGCTAACCTGTACCCACTTACAATGCAAGCAGAATACACATCAGTGCAAACAATTAACTACAGACTACTTCTGCAAAGTATTCAGTTTGGTGCCAAGTTATGGAAAAGAAACAAAGGCCCAAAGTGCATCAGACCAACAGTCAAACCTTGTTACAACAGAACCTTTGTTACGCTTGGCACACTGAACTTTTCCCACTCACGGCTGCATCAGGGTTAGTTTGCGATCTGCCATTGGCAGGTTGCACAGTTGTTCAGAGCCAACGTGTTATAAATATAATAAAGAACAAAACTGCTGCCAGCAATTTGAAGCACAGAGGATCTTGCAATGGTAAACATTATTGGTGCGTACTTTGAAAACCTTACATTCCAAGATTGACACAGGAAACGGATTACACAATACACCATTATGGTCAGCGATCGCTTTTGAAACTAAACATTAAAAACATTCACAGTTTAGAGTTTTGTTGGAAAAGTACGATCAATTCAGCGCGCAGATTACAGAATCGCAAAAGAATGCATTGAACTCCTTTAGCCTGATTAATTGACAAATTGTCTGTTCAAAATATCACTGAGCCAAACAGATGAGAAAAGACTCTGATTCCTTTCACTTTTGCTGTGTTAAGGTTGACCTCAGCTGGAGTGCTTGCAGAGCCAGGGACGGGGCGAAGGAGGAGGAGAACAGCTGGAGTTCCCTTCCCTGGTCACAGGTCAGTAACATTTCCTGGATGTTGAACAGGTTTAGCTGCAGTGTCCCTGCCTGGCCCTGGCCAAGCTGTCCATTGACACAGACTGTCTACACTTGCACTTGAGGATTGACCAGTTGATGGAGGTACTGGAGGATGGTTGACACCTGTGGAACAGTACTCCCAAAACGAGGCACCATAATCGGAAGAGGGACAAGGGAAGGCATGGCCATCTATTTCTTGCAGTTTGAATATTCACTTCTTATTTGTATACAGAACAGTGTCCACCTGTAAAAATTGAACTAATTCAAATGGTTTACCAGACTAAAAACCACTGTGGTTGTTTCAGCAGTGTTAAAGTCAACTGGCCACATTTACAGTCATCATTTATGAATAAATCAGAGCCCATGGCCCTAGGTCATGGAAAGCTATGCGAAGGAACACACTTCATATTCAAAAATAACAACATTTACAACAGCAGAAAATATTTAGTGGGGTTTTCTAGAGAATCCAATTTTGAAAATCCATTGATGGCAGAGGCACCAAGTTTCCTGAACACAACCACTGACCTCTCTGTTAGAAAGTGTGAATGACCTGATGTCACGAATGGACAAGTTCACGCAGTGCCATGCTAAAATAATTTGCTGACGTTAGCGCCCAGGCTCATGTAGAATGGCCACTTGGATGAGGTAGCTGCGCAGCTATCATAGATCATAGAACCGTACAGCACAGGAGCAGGCCCTTTGGCCCACAATGTCTATGTCGAACATGACGCCAAGTTCAACTAATCGCCTCTGCCTGCACATGATCCCTATCCCTTCATTCCCTGCATATCCAAAAGCCTCTTAAACGTCACTATCGGATCAATCTTTGTGATTTAATTAGAAGAAAGCAATTAGAAAATTGGACAGGGAAAAAAAACTTAAGCATGGGGTAATTTTATGATCAAAAGAAAAACATCTTATGAATACTCAATGAAAAACAATATTCAAACCTTTTAAGGAACATAGCTCTTATCAAATAGAATTAGACCTTAATTGTCTTCTCATATCTGTAACAAGAGCTTGGCTGCAGTGGTATTTTCTTGTGAAAGTAGGCATACTCTTTATCTTACTGTGAGCTCTGTACACGTCATGGTCCTGTGTTCTACCTGTGTGGATGAGGATGTGTCTCTGCAGGTGGTAGTTAGTCCGGAAGGCTGCACTGCATTGCTCGCAGATGTGAGTCTTAGGAGATTTAACCATGAAGGTCCCATCTTCGCCGACTACCAGAATCTGAAAGGCAGAATATTCACATACAATGCTCTGCATGTTTAGTGATAAGACACTGGACGTGTCTTCAGAAACCCTTGCTAGGCAAATCACAACATGGACATTTAGGATGATTGCTACAGTGTACATATTCTACTATACACGGGCCATGTTAACTGGTACTCTCATTACAAGCAATTACCGAAAATGTTTAGAATGGACAAAAAAAAGCGATTTTTACTGAATACTTATTTCAATGTAAATGGCAGTTAATAATATTCAAAAATGTTACAACTATCTACCAGAATATACTTTATTTCTCTGCCCCTCAAAAAGGCAGCCAGCGTCTTCAGAGACCCACACCACCCTGGCCATGCTCTCATTTCACCCCTGCCATCAGGAAGAAGGTACAGGAGCCTGAAAACTGTAACGTCCAGGTTCAGGAACAGCTTTTTCCCTACAACCATCAGGCTATTAAACACTACCACCTCCAAATAAGCTCTCAACTGCATAGACTTGGAGGGGAATCGGTTTGCCTTTTGCATTATTATTGTCTGTTTGTTGTTTTTATGTGTATATATTGTGTGTGTGTGTGTGTGTGTGTGTGTGTGTGTGTGTGTGTGTGTGTGTGTGTGTGTGTGTGTGTGTGTGTGCTGAAGTTTCATTTTCTCGTTTATTGTATTGTTTACAGAGTACTGTGTTTACATATTCTGTTATGCTGCTGCAAATAAGAATTTCATTGTTCACATGACAGTAAAACACTCTTAACTCTTCTTCTGTACATCATATGCCCAGCCCCATTTTCTGATCAAATATTAGGCACAGTCTCAGTTGCTACCAATCTGCTATAATATGCGGTAGCGTCTCAGCATTACGTGGGGCGAGCAGAACTGTGTACCATGGACCTGTGTCCCTCAATAATTTCTGCTATGGGCACACGCATGGGCCCTAGCTACGCCTGCCTCTTTGTCGGGCACGTCGAACAATCTTTGTTCTCGGCGTACCAGGGCCCCACCCCCGACCTTTACCTCCGTTACATTGACGACTGCTTTGGTGTCACCTCCTGCACCCACACACAACTGACTGACTTCATCCATTTCACCACCAACTTCCATCCGGCACTCAAATACACTTGGACCATTTCCGACATTTCCCTACCATTCCTTGACCTCACCATCTCTATTGCAGGTGATACACTCCTGACTGACATCCACTACAAACCAACTGACTCCCACAGCTACCTGGACTACTCTTCCTCCCACCCTGCTTCCTGTAAGGACTCCATCCCCTATTCCCAATTCCTCCGTCTACGCCGCATCGGCTCCCAGGATGAGGTGTTCCACACCAGGTCATCACAAATGTCCTCGTTCTTCAGAGAACGGGGTTTCCCCTCCCCCACTATAGATGAGGCTCGCACCAGGGTCTCCTCCATACCCCGCAACACTGCCCTCTCTCCCCATTCCCCCACTCACAACAAGGGCAGAGTCCCCCTGGTCCTCACCTTTCACCCCACCAGCCGGCGCATACAACAGATAGTCCTCCGCCAGTTTCGCCACCTCCAACGTGACCCCTCCACTCGCCACATCTTCCCCCGTCTGCCTTCCGCAAAGGCCGCTCCCTCCGCAACTCCCTTGTCAATTCTTCCCTTCCCTCCCGCTCCACCCCTTCCCCGGGCACTTTCCCTTGCAACCGCAAGAGATGCTACACTTGTCCCTTCACCTCCCCCATCCACTCCTTTCAGGGACCCAAGCAGTCCTTCCAAGTCCGACAGAGGTTCACCTGCACCTCCTCCAACCTCATCTACTGCATCCGTTGCTCCAGATGCCAGCTGATCTACATCGGTGAGACCAAGCGGAGGTTGGGCGATCGTTTCGCCTAACACCTCCGCTCGGTCCGCAATAACCAACCCGACCTCCCGGTGGCTCAGCACTTCAACTCCCCCTCCCATTCCGTATCCGACCTCTCGGTCCTGGGCCTCCTCCACGGCCAGAGTGAGCAACACCGCAAGTTGGAGGAACAGCACCTCATATTCCGTTTGGGGAGTCTGCATCCTCTGGGCTTAAACATTGAATTTTCTCAATTCTGTTAACCCAGACTGCCTCCTCCCCCTCCCCACCTCTCCCTCAGCCCTCGGGCCCTGACATTCCTTCTCCATCTCCCCCCCCCCCACCCAAGTCGCACTAGCTTCTCATTTTCACACCACAAACAGCTTACAATGGCCTGTTTCCTTTATCTTCCATACTTTTTTGCATATCTTTCATTCATTGTTCTTTATCTCTCCGCATCACTGTCTATATCTCTCGTTTCCCTGATCCCTGACCAGTCTGAAGAAGGGTCTCGACCCGAAACGTCGCCTATCTCCTTTGCTCCTTAGATGCTGCTGCACCCGCTGAGTTTCTCCAGCTTTTTGTGTAACCCTGTGTACCATGGAGTCAGCACCACAGCTAAATTAAGTGCAAGACTATCGTAGCACAGCACAAGGTGATGCCATGTAAAATCGTATTGTGCACGGCAGTAACAGGCAGTGCACATATAATTGCAGCACACTGACAGATGATGTAAGTGCAACAGTGCCACAGCAACAGAGTGCCAGTGGAACAGAGCCGCATTGTGCCAATCGAGTTACAGAGCGTTGTGACTGAGCCACAGAAACAAATGGGGCCAAGTGAACTACAGCACCGTAACAGATGGCGTCAGAGAGACTGCATTGCAACAACAAACTATGTTGTGTAAACTGCAACACTGCAACGTGTTAACATGCTTAGGGAACTGCATTCCCACAATGTAGCGTTGCAGTGAAACTGCCCCACAGGAGCCGTCACGGCCATTGAAGTGCACCGGGGGACGATGGTGCCCATGCTGCTGTGCCACAGTGACAGATGCTGGCAGTCAAACTCTACCACAGCAACTGATAATGTTGGAGAAACCAGGCCACAATAACACTCGGGTCCAGCAAAAATGTCCCACAGTAACAGGTAATTCTAGCTATCTCATTCCTTGTGTATTGTATTCCTTGTGACACAGGAAGCCCATCAAAGATCATCTCTGACCCTGGCCACAAACTCTTTGAATCACTTCCCTCTGGAAGGCGACTCCGGACTGTCAAAGCCGCCACAGCCAGACATAAAAACTGCTTTTTTCCACGAGCAGTAGCTCTACTCAATAACCAAACGTCTGTCGCCTCCTTTTGCTCTGGTATTTTATTTCATTCACATATTTAAACTATAATGTTTTATTTTTAATGTTTTAATGTTTTATTCTTAATTGTTTGCTCTATGTCGTGGTGTAACTTGCGAGCGGAGCACCAAGGCAAATTCCTTGTATGTGTACATACTTGGCCAATAAACTTATTCATTCATTCTGACAAATGGGCCCAGTAGAACTGCGGCAGTGCAATGGCACCAAGGTAGAGGACGGTGGACTGCAGCACAGCATCAACTGGCACCAGCAATATTTGTCGCTGGCCGTTGAACCTGTTGCCGTAAAATATATACGGGCGGGGTGGGGGAGGGGCGCGACATATGTAGAGAGAACAAACAGCGGGAGAGACAATAGTGCCATCACATCCAGCAGGAGGTGATGACAGAAGGTAGAAACAAATGCTGAAAGAACTCGGCCAGTCAGGCAGCATCTGCGGAAAGAGAAATCAGTTAATAATTCAGGTCAGCAAACCTTCCTCAGAAGCGAGGAGAGAGTGGAAGGTTTTTGCAGTTCCAAAGCAGAGCTGAGGAGAGAGTGGCAAGACAAAGAGCTATATGGAGATGGGATAAGCTAGATCGGATGATAAGGAGCATTAGTACTGACCGCCAGCAAGGCATTTGTTGAAGAGAGAGACTATAGCGTGTGGGCATTGCGCCAACACGTGGAGCGGGTACTGCCAGGCATGAACAATGGCTGCCCTCACCATTGTGGGTGAGACGTACCTGAGCCCCCACACTGTTGTAGTGCACTCCTCTGGCAGAGCAAGGGGCTGCACCCTCACCCTGACCCATCCAACTACAGCCCTCACAGAGAACGTCTCCACACTCGGCCATGGGTGATTCATTGCTGAATGCACAGTGGCAGGGAGGGCAGGGGCTCATGCTGGATCCTCGGCAATGCAGGAGTAGTCAGTAAACATAGAAACATAGAAAATAGGTGCAGGAGTAGGCCATTCGGCCCTTCGAGCCTGCACCGCCATTCAATGTGATCATGGCTGATCATCCAACTCAGTATCCCGTACCTGCCTTCTCTCCATACCCCCTGACCCCTTTAGCCACAAGTGCCACATCTAACACCCTCTTAAATATAGCCAATGAACTGGCCTCAACTACCTTCTGTGGCAGAGAATTCCAGAGACTCACCACTCTCTGTGTAAAGAATGTTTTCCTCATTTCGGTCCTGAAGGAATGCCCCCTTATCCTTAGACTGTGACCCCTTGTTCTGGACTCCCCCAACATCGGGAACAATCTTCCAGCATCTAGCTTGTCCAACCCCTTAAGAATTTTGTAGGTTTCTATAAGATCCCCCCTCAATCTTCTAAATTCCATCGAGTACAAACCGAGTCTATCCAATCTTTCCTCATATGAAAGTCCTGACATCCCAGGATCTCTACAAAGCATCTCTACATAGGCTACGCTACAATGATCCCTTTTAGCGCCGATTCCATTCGCGTTCTCGTTGTTGGGAAGGTATCTCAAACGTGAAGCAAGGTACGAGTGTGGTAAAATGGCGAAGCATTTCTACTGAACAATGAGATGTCCAACAGCCGGAAATCTAACATCACATTTTCACTTTTGCATTGGGGGAATCCAAAATATCCCCAAATGGTCTCATCTGTACAAAATAATTGATGCAATGGTATTTCTTTTTCAAAACTCCCATTGTTCCAAACAAATTATATTGATGGGCAATCTGAGTTGGCTGGCAACACAATCACAGCCGCCGTGGCATTTGGAACTGCGTTCACTCGGCAGAATTCATACAAACCTGAACACTTCCACTTACAGAATACCAAGAGCTAATCATTTTCCAGTCACCCTCGCTGTGCAAAAGGGCAATGCACCCATACCTGCCCCTGGTGGGAAGCTGACTTCTGTGAACATTGAGAGGAAGTTAGAATGCCTCCTACAACCCACTAGCCTGCCTGTGTTCATCCTATTACGTCGGAAAAATATGAATCAATGCATCAAGGTACCTGAAGGCTGCTGGCGCCCCTGGAACGGTGTTCGGCGTGAGGGAGAGAAACAGAAGTAAACTAGACGGAGGAATGGGAAAGCGCCAACACTATATGAAGTGCATTTAATCCTGTCCAGATATACAAGTAGCTGTCCATGAGATAACTGTAAATTGATTATGGGATGAACATAACCGAGACCACACCGACCATCGATCGCCCATTAATGCTAGTTTACAGAATAAGGTACAGAATAAATTAGAGCCGGCACTGATGACCCAGGGAAGGTGGAGCCCACAATAGTCCATTGTTAAAGAAGGAACTGCAGATGCTGGAAAATCGAGGGTACACAAAAGGCTGGAGAAGGGTTTCGGCCCGAAACGTTGCCTATCTCCTTCGCTCCTTAGATGCTGCTGCACCCGCTGAGTTTCTCCAGCCTTTTGTGTAACCAGAGTCAGTCCATTGTTAGCTGTGGATGAGGTGATAACCAAGGGATGTGAACAGTCAAACTAGCAGGACGACTAGGGTGGGGGAAGGTCGGGGAGAGAGAGGGAAAGCAAGGGTTACCTGAAGTTAAAGAAGTCAATGTTCATACCGCTGGGGTGTAAGCTGCCCAAGTGAAATATGTTCCTCCAATTTGCGTGTGGCCTCACTCTGACAGTGGGGGACCATTGTGGGCTCCACCTTTCCTGAGTTATCGGTGCCAGCTCTGATTTGTTCTGTACCTTTTCATACCTCTAATTTTTCTTTCTCACCCGACTCACAGTCCGAAGATGTGAAACGTCACCTTTACCTTTTCTCCAGAGATGCTGCCTGACATAAATGTGGGCCGGGTAATTCCAGCATGATATCAGTCCAGATCATTGAACTGACGTCCAATGAAAGCTCAAGCTTTCATTTTAACTTTAAGTATCTTATGGCCAGAAACTGCCACTATATAATGAAATTTGTGCAAATCGTTATATACTTTCACGCATCTCTTTATTGGAATCATCCCCACCCACATCAAGGCAAGTTTCTGCCAATTGTGCCATCTGAGATGGGTTGAGTGCTCAAATATTACACCCAGAATCCTGGGTAGGCTGGCATGTGTGGCTACACAAATGTATTCACAACAACCAGACTTGCCATGACCAGCAGAGACTGAAGCCTTCACTTAAGTTTATTTCTCATCCTGCTGCTATAGCTGAATCCAAAACATTTGCTTGCATTTTCAAACACACTGATTATTGGAACAAATTTCAATTATGCGCAAAAATGCAGCTTCCGTACACTTATTAAAGGGAAGTTTTATAGTTGGCCACGTACAAATGATTTGAGCAAAGATTTGGACATAACGCTACCAGACAACACCAGCAGTTTTCAGTTCATTTTCCAATTGTGTCCCTTGTGGAAACTCCAAGCCACAATCTTTTAAGAGAATCATTGCAAACTTACTTTAGATGTAGTACGGACTTTTTTACTCCTTTGTTTCTTCAGCAGTTCTTCATGCTCCCGAAGCTTCATCAATTCTTCATGCTGTCTGAGCTTCAACAAATCTTCATTCTCTCCCAGCTTCAGTATGTTTTCATTTACCCGCAGCTTTTCCAGATCTTCCTGCTGTCTCTGCTTTTCATGATCATTAAGCTGAACAACTCCCTCCAGGACCGTGTTTTTCCCCAGTACCTTTAATGGCGAGAAACAGTGCGTGAGGCGGGTCGTTTGGAAAATGAGTACAAAGTGGATTCAAACAACAAATGCTGCTTCCATGACCTTTTTGTTCTATTTTATTAAAATGATTATGGCCGTTGGCAACTGTGAATCATTAACTCTAGGTGAGGAAGATGTGGGTTCAAGGCACACTTCATCAACCTCAACCGTGTAACCTGTGTGCTGCATTGTGGAAGATGGTGACCTTGAGACGAGATGGTAACCTCTTCTGCAAGTAGTTGTAAAAGATCTCATGGGACTAATCTAATGGTATGAATCTAAAGCCTTACCCAGGCTGACTGCGCAAGCAATTCCAGACTTGAATTCCTTAACTGAGCTGACCCTTGCCTCAAGTATAATAATGTTAAACATACCATTCACAAGCTGGTAACATTAAGCAAGTCATTCTGACCTGGACAAAGTGATGAGCTGGACAACACACTGTGGCCCAACGGGACCCGACCACGAAGGTTTCATGAGCATATACACCCAAGCCCACACCGTCAGCTCCCACTATCGAGTAGTCCACAACCACATCCAAACTAGATAACCGGGTCATTTATTTCATTGCAGCCCTGTGGTGCAGAAACTGGCACGCTATTTCCTGCACTAGAACAATCACTCCAATTCAAAAGTAAACCATTGTCCCACCAGAGGCCAGGACACCCTCGACCACTGCTACACATCAATAAAAAACACCTACCGCTCTGTCCCTCGGCCACATTTTGGGAAATCTGACCACCTTGCTGTGCTTCGAGTCCCTGCCTACAACATAAACTGAAGCAGGAGGATCCAGTAGAGATAATTGTTGGATGCTGGTTGGTGGACATGGATGACATCTTTCGTGACTGCTTTGATTCAGTGGACTGGTCCATATTCAGGGATTCTGCAGCTAACCTGAATGACTACGCCACTGTCATGACTGACTTCATCAGCAAGTGCGTAAAGGAGTGCATGCTGAAGAAGACAATCCAAGTGTTTCCCAACTGGAAACCATGGATGAACTGAGAGGTACATTCACAGGTGAAGGCTAGGTCTGCTGTATACAAGTCAAACGATCCCAAGCAGCACAAGAAGGCCCGCTATGATCTTCGCAAAGCTATCAAGAAAGCTAAGAGATAATACCGGGACAAACTTGAGTCCCGGTATAATCATTCGGGCACACGCAGAATGTGGCACGTTCTGAATATTATACCTTGCTGTAAAGTGAAGTCAGGCAACATCACTGGTGGTAGTGCGGCCCTGCCTGTTGCAAAAGTTAGATCGGCCTTCCTGAGGTTGAACCTCAGTCTGGCCCGGATCTTGTTATACAACTAATGTGCCTCTTGAACTGGGCTTAAGATTTTAAGGTACTTTCTTTTTAAAGTGTATTTCAAAATAACTATGAAATTGATGTACTAAAATTATCTTCAGTGTCTTTTATTAAAATTTCACCTGAAAACATATTTGAAGACCCCAGTTTGTGTCAGAAATCAGGCCTTCAACTAAACACGTATCTCTCTACAATTGGACAGAACTTTCACCACAGCTGTGCTTCCTGAATATATGTATTTTGCAACCTTCTCCCAAACATAATCTGCCCATTCTGAACAGATGCAATTTGCATATTTTACAAGAATATAATTTGTGCATTGCAGAAGCTGAAGATTAGAGGGGTCGATTTCCTTAACTTGTGACAATACGGACTCCTTTTACTGCTTCCAAACGATGATAAAAGAAACCACAGAATTTTTGTCTATCTTCAATTTTTCCAGCATTTGCAGTTCTTTCTTAAACATATCAGTAAGACCGGTTCTTTGATCAATTACTTTGAAAACTGTAATCACTACCGCTTGCGATTCCGGTTTCTTTGTCGATAGTTAGTTCTCCAAAGCGCTTTGTTGAGTATGCTTTTTTTCTTCCATCATTCACATCTTCAGTCTGATCATACTCTTGGTTAATTTAAATCTTGTTCTTCTTGATTATTATTTCGGGGCATCATTTTTTTTTGTCTGGACAGAGTTTGTACGTTCTCCCTGTGGCCTTGTGGGTTTTCTCCGGGTGCTCCGGTTTCCTCTCACACTCCAAAGATGCACATGTGCACCTCACCCAGAGAGTTGTGAATCTGTGGAGTTCTCTGCCGCAGAAGGCAGTGGAGGCCAATTCACTGGATGTTTTCAAGAGAGAGTGAGATATAACTCTTAGGCAGGGCTCGAAATTAGCGGTTACCCAGGTGCCAATGGCAACTTACAGTCCCACCGGGCAACCCAAAAGCCATTCCATTTTGCCCGGCTTGGCAAGCAACCGGGACAACTAACTTTTAATTCTGAGCGGGCCCCTGTCGATCGCTCTCTCTTTCTGTCAATCTCCGTCTGCAGGTCTCAGCTCTCGGGTCTCCACTCGGCTCAACACTAGGCGCTCGACTCGACCGGCCGCCTTATACATGCGCATTGCCATGGCAACTGGTCGGCGTCGGCCACTTTCTCCCTCCCTTTGCATTGTGGGAGTTCTGGCCGCCATTGCTGTCCAGTCGCTGCCTCACCGCGACCGCTGAAAAACAACGCAGAATCACTCCCTGGAGCTGGAGTAACTCCCTGGAGTAACTCTAGCTTCTTGGTTTCCTGGTCCTCCAAAAATATTCAAAATGGAATTTAAACTGGTGGACCCACCACCCACCACCGCCAAACTCCAAATTGTGAAAAATAACAGCCTATTGCATTTTATCTGTTTATTTATTGTGTATATATATGGTGTATAGTATATAGACACACTGAACTTTTATCTTCTGTTCTGTATTATGTTTACATATTCTGTTGTGCTGCAGCAAGCAAGAATTTCATTGTCCTGGGACACATGACAATAAAACTCTCTTGACTCTTGACTTGGACTGAAGCAAAAAAGGGTTCTTGGGGGAAAAAAAAGCGACCTTAAATTTAGTTGCGTCTGGTTGGTACCTATGGTAGGGTGAACACTATTCCATGCTTTAATTGCGCGGGGGAACTCCATGGAGCAGCCAGCATCTCTGGATAGAACAAATTAGAACGTTTCGGGTAGAAACCCTTCCTTACATTTCCTCTGGTTTTAGTGTTTTTAGTTTAATTTAAAGATACAGCGTGGAAACAAGCCCTTCGGCCCACGCCGACCACCGATCACCCGTACACTAGTTCTATCCCACACATCAGCGACGTAAGTCAAGAGTCAAGAGTGTTTTGTTCTCTCACGTCCCAGTTAGAACAATGAAATCCTTACTTGCAGCAGCACAACAGAATATGTAAACATAATACTCTGTGAACAATGTTATAAACGAGAAAACAAAACTCCATACAGACAGCACCCATATTCAGGATCAATTCCGGGTCTCTGGCAATTTTAGGCAGCAACTTTATGGCCAATGTACTGCCCCAATAGCCTTAAACTGAATTAAAACATACAGTAGCTGTAAAGGGGGACATAGCGTCACTTAGAGATTTAAGACTGAAAATTGATAGTTTTTTTTTAGTAACCAAAGTTATCAACGTATAATTTTTTGTGTGTTGGAAAACAAAATATAGTGGCACCGCTGTTGGACTTGCTGCCTCACACACCAGAGATCTGTGTTCGATCCTGTCTATGTTGAATTTGCACATTCTCCCTGCAAGCGTGTGGGTTTCCTCCCACATCCCAAAGACGCATTGGCTTTGTCGGTTAACTTGTCTCTGTAAAATTGCCCCTAATGTGCAGGAAGTGGGTGAGAAAAAAAGTGGGATAACAGAACTTGTGTGAATGGGTAGACAAAATGCTGGAGAAACTCAGCAGGTGTGGCAGCATCTATGGAGCGAAGGAAATATGCGACGTTTCGGGTCGAGACCCTTCTTCAGACTGATGTGAGGGTGCGAGGGGGGGTGGGAAGAAGAAAGGAAGATGCGGAGACAGTGGGCTGAGGGAGAGCTGGGATGCGTAGGAGAAAGCAAGGACTACCTGAAATTGGGGGTCAAAAACTGCCCAATAGGCGACGTTTTGGGTCGAAACCCTTCTTCAGACTGATGTCCGGAGGGGTGGGGGGGCGGGAAAAAGAAAGGAAAAGGTCGAGACAGTAGGCTGTGGGAGAGCTGGGAATGGGAGGGGAAGGAGGGAGAATGCAAGGACTACCTGAAATTGGAGAAGCCAATGTTCATACCGCTGGGGTGTAAACTACCCAAGCAAATATGAGGTGCTGTTCCTCCAATTTGCGGTGGTCCTCACTCTGGCCATGGAGGAGGCCCAGGACAGAAAGGTCGGATTCGGAATGGGAGGGGGAGTTGAAGTGCTGAGCCACCAGATCAGGTTGGTTATTGCGAACTGAGTGGAGGTGTTGTGCGAAGCGATCGCCAAGCCTGCGCTTGGTCTCACCGAGGTTGACCGAAGTGGAAAGAGATAATAGAAAATGCATTCATTGCAATGTGTAAAAAGAGTTGAGATACTGTACTGTAATTTTGCTGCATGTCATTGGGGTATATATCATGTCTTGATTGGTGAATATGTTTAGTTTGTGACTTTATTTGAAGCAGAAATAATATGTGAATGCTTCATTGACCATAATTCCGATTGGTAACTACGCACTTCGTCCGAGCACATTATCGCACACATCATGCAAGCCGTCTTAAATGACCACCTAAACTGTCATTTGGCAACCTAAAAATCAGCCGAGGTTGCCCGGCTGGCAACAGGGAAAAAAAGTTAAGCGAGAGGCCTGTTAGGGCAAAAGGAATCAAGGGATATGGGGAAAAAGCCATGATCATATTGAATGCCGGTGCTGGCTCGAAGGGCCGAATGGCCTACTCCTGCACCTATTTTCTATGTTTACTGAATCGGCTTCAGTAAAATTGCAAAATTGTCCCTAGTGTGTCGGATAGTGCAGGGGTACAGGGTGATCGCTGGTTGGCACGGGCTCGGTGGATCTAAGGGCATGTTTCCACGTTGAATCTCTAAACTCCCAACGCCCCCCCCCCCCCCCCCCACTCTTACTTGCTATGACCTCTAGTTTAATTTCATAGTTTAATTCCCATGTAAAGGATGTCATATTGCAGAACCTTCCATGGTACTTGCACCATCATTGAGGATTAAATAGAAAGTCACATGCGGACGTTAATGCCACAGTGAACCACAGCTAAAGGCATCTTGGTGGCGATGCCATCAGCAATGATTGGGTCTGAAGGAACACCAGTTTGCACTGTCCATCAGCACAAGTAAAATTACATGCAGCCAATTCAGATCAAAAGCATTTATTCTCTGCACAAAGGCACACAATGAATAGACTCCCAGCGGCCTCAACCCAGCAGTCTGCAGGGACTCTCTACTCTGCCTTGCTCCACTACACAGGAGTGACCTATTTGCATCATTGTGGGCTCAATGATGAATCGGTAACAGCTGACTTCTTCTGCAGAGTTTAAATATGGCAAACATAAACAGTAATTCCAATACAACTGAGTCACCATTGTACCATTGTGCATTGCCAGAGTGCTCTCCCGTAGTTGCTGGCACACCATTAGTAGCAATCCTCACTCACAGTTAATCTGGGATGAATAACAGTGAAGTTATTGTCTGGAGACTCCAGTCTATTGTTGATACTATATATTTTGGCACAACTAAATGAGGGGCATAGAAGCAGAAGGGAGTTTGATACATTAAGCAATAACCACACCTGATGGATTTCCATCTATTTTGGACCACAGGTTAGGAATGAGAATTTTTGAATGGTGACCGACTAAGAAAAATGGAAGTGCAAAAAGATCTAGAGTCCATGCGCAAAGACCACTAAAACAGTCAGGTACAACATTTTAAAATTGTAACTAATCTTCACAGCTCCAGGATTTGAACCCACTGATGCACATTGCACAACTGCATATTGTCTGCACACGTTGGACACAAAAGGCTGGAGTAACTCAGCGGATCAGACAAGATCTCTGGAGAAAAGGAATAGGTGACATTTCAGGTCAAGACCTTTCTTCAGAAAGTCTGAAGAAGGGTCTCAACCCAAAACAGCAACTGTTCCTTTTCTCCAGAGATGCTGGATGTCCTGCTGAGTTACTCCAGCCTTTTGTGTCTATCTTCGCTGTAAACCAGCATCTACAATTCTTTCCTATGCATGCAAGTAATGATGTTTCCATTATGCTCGATAGTATGACAAGTTTCAGTAGTACTTGTTGGAGCTCGTACACAGTGTTGGTGGTGGAAGGAGGTAGAGGCCAAACAGGTAAAACAAAAACAAAGTTCCAGAGGGACTCAGCAGGTCCAACAGCATCTGTGAAAATAGAAGGATAGCCAACATTTCAGGTCAAGACCCTTCTTCGGGGACAAGGGGGTCAGTGGATAGGGATGAGTGAAACAGGGAATCGTAGAGGGAATGGTCCCTGCAGTAAGGGGAAGATGTGGGAGAATGTTAAAGGTAAGCAGAGGATTACTGAAGCCAGCTGAAAGCAGCCAACTTGAGAGGCAGGACAATTTAAAGGTAACCAGTGGATTGGGTGTGTGATCAACATTGGCAATAAAGCAGCAAATTAAAGGAAGCTAAGTGTAATGTCGCAGCTGTATGGAAGCAAAGGGTTGTGTCGTTGCACAGGAAGTTGTGCCAGGGAGGTGACTACAGAGGAGGATAAGGTAGAGTCTTCTCTTGTGTGTGAGTCTTGTGGGATTTCTTCTTTCCTTCAGGTAAATTGGTCAGTGCTCCTCCTGCAGGATGTAGGAAGTCAGGGAAACTGTTGGTGTCAGAGGGAATTGCTGATGCCGGTTTAAACTGAAGATAAGACATAAAAAGCTGGAGTAACTCAGCGGGACAGGTAGCATCTCTGAAGAGTAGGAATGGGCGACGTTTCGGGTCGAGACTATTGTGTGCAGTTCTGGTCGCCCCATTACAGGAAAAATGTAGAGGCTTTGGAGACGGTGTAGAGGTTTATCAGAATGATTAGAGTGTAGTAGCTACAGGGAGTAGTTGGACAGATGGATTTTATTTCTCTGGAACTTTGGAGGTTGCAGAAACCTGACAGAACTACATGTGCCAGGTGACGGAGAGAAGCCAGCGGGGACCGGAGAGTGGACCAGAGAGTTGCAAAGGGAGCCTTCATTTTTCCTCTTCACCACAAGTCAGGTCCATATGAATTTAGCAGCTCAATTCCACATTATGAGAGCCATGAAGGAAAAGCAGGAGGAGATAGGCACTGAAACAAAACTAGTGTAACAGCAATAGAGATAAATATTTAAAAACTCAGCGGGACAGGCAGCATCTCTGGAGAGAAGGAATAGGTGACGTTTCAGGTCGAGACCCTTCTTCAGACTCGAGTCCTTTCTTAAGTCTGAAGAAGGGTCTCGACCCGAAACATCACCCATTGCTTCTCTCCAGAGATGCTGCCTGTCCCGCTGAGTGACTCCAGCTTTTTGTGTCTATCTTCGGTTTCAAAGATCTTTTATTGTCACGTGTACCAATTCACGTACAGTGGTTTAAACCAGCATCTGCAGTTCCTTCTTACACTACAGAAATAAACAGTCACATACAAGCAAGAGGAAGATTGAAAGATTCAGACCCATCTGAAGAAGGGTCCCAACCTGAAACGTCACCTATCCATGTTCTCCAGAGATGTTGCCCGACCTGCTGAGTTACTCCAACACTTTGTCCTTTCAAGAGAAAGATTGGCTGCATGCAATGCCATTTGATATATGTAATTTTGTTGAAAAATCTTGCGTATTTTGGGTACATGTGGTACTTATTACACTTCACTCATCATACTTTAAACAAAAGCACAACTCAAAACCGAAGAGAAAAGAATTTAAATTAAAAGCAGAGAAACCAATTAGAAACTGACAGATAAGATATTACCACATTATTATAATCAGTGGCCAGAATATTCCAATAAAGGTAAGGTGACCAATCAACTCGATTATTTTTTTTAAAAACAAATTAACTGTTGTGCACAACCATTCCCTGCATCTCAGCAACTAAAACATATACTATCTTTGATCGACTTTCCTGGCGTTTCTTGCACTAAACGATATTCCCTTTTCATGTATCTAAACATTGAATGGCTCGATTGTAATCATGTATTGTCTTTCCGATGACTGGTTAGCACGCCACAAAAGCTTTTCACTGTACCTCGGTACACGTGACAATAAACTAAATGAAAACAGTCCAAGCAGTTTGAAAAAGAAGGATAAGAATTTCATGACAACTTGAATGCAGATTCACAACATCAAACAAATTAACATGCCAACTTCAACTATAAATTCTTAATATATATCTATTACCAACCTGCCAACACAAACGGGTCAAATTGTAAGCCAATATCAAAAGATTTGCTGGATGCTCCGGCTTCCTCCCACACTCCAAAGACGTACAGGTTTGGCTAATTGGCTTGGTCAAATTGTAAATTATACTAGTGTGTGTAGGATAGTATTAGTGTACGGGGATCGCTGGTCAGTGCAGACCTGTTGGGCCGAAGGGCCTGTTTCCACGCTGTATCTCTAAACTAAACTAAACTAAATTCAGTAGGGGGGAAGATTACAGGGAAGACCAGAAGTTAGCACCATGCGGCAGATTTAACAGACGACTTTTTATTTTGGATTGCATGCTGCAAGTTTTACAAGGAGGACTTGTGCAGGAGTAGAACATATCAATATTGTCCTTTCATCGTCACAGTCGAGCAAAGGGATGAAGCTGTCGAAGCAAGGAACAGCAGATGCTGGCTTGCCAAGGGACGATGCAATATGCCGGAGTAACCCGCTGAGTTACTCTAGCATTTTGTGTCTTTCCAAAGTGATGATGAGGCTGATAGCTCACTGATTTGAAATCCGCCCTTCAATGTTGTTTTAAATATAAAACACCTGGACTACTTTTGTTCTGCTTGCTCTGAAAGGAATAAGTACTGAAAAAATGATACACCATTGAAGGGCATTCTCGGCCCCCCCGAGTCATAAAGTCGTGGGTTGCAGTACAACGCCGAGGGAGCACATAATCCTGGCCAACATCCACAACAGAAGAGCTGATGGCACCATCAGCGGTCCTCCATCTCGGATAGACCCGGCCAGGACAACCCTCTCAAAAAAAACATGTCAGCGTGTTATTTTACAATCAAAGCAGTACCTCCAGTGTCCTCATAGCGACAGGTATAGACCACTTTGCTTCTCAAGGGTCATGCCTCAATCAATTGTACGTTGGCTAATAAGAACTTAAGTTCTATGTATCCATCTTGGCTCCCTCGATCCATGTCTCGACTTACTTATCTGACAAGCTCCACTGATCTCAGCCCTGGAGTTCCTATTATCCTGGCATCTTGGGGCAGTTCCAGGTTTTGACTACATTTTGCTGCTTGATCTCCCTGTTACCTGGCATGATCTTAGCATTACATGCGTTGTTCTTGACTTGCCCTGATCTGTACAGAAATCCTTTAACATTAGAACATTCCTCATCATTCTGTGCTCAAGGCAACAATTTAACTCGCTAAGTCCTGCTATCCTTCTTGGTGAATTTGCTCTGCACACCCTGCAAAGCCAATACATCCTTCAGGAGCTGCAGTGCCCAAGAAGTGAATGCAGTGTTCCACATGGAATACTGAGGCTCTCGACAATTGAAGCATACTTCTCTTCCTTTCTGTAAATCCACCTTTCTTGGCATAAAAGCCAGCATTACATGAAAGTTTTTGAATTCACCTCTGAATACGATTTGTATACCTGGAGCTCCAAAACGTCTACGTGAAAATGTTTCTTTTTAAATCAAGCCACTTACCTGGGACGCACAAGGTAGACCCTGTGTTACCGTAACAGCAACACGATTGTCTGTTTCCTCCACAGTTCCCAAAGCATTTTGAGTCGCTGGACTGCTGTCATGTACTGGCTGATGATTGATTGTGCTACTCTGCAGGAGACTGTGGGAGCCCACAATCTCATGACTGACAGAGCTGTTCGGTAAGATTCCAACTTGTCTGGTGTTGTCTTGTAACATGACATTGTCTACTAGAGCCGTCTGCTGCGGAGTTCTCCTGTACTCGAGGAGGGGCTGCTGTCCACCTGTGGGGACACTGGGATGATCTGGAATTCCATCCACACTGCTCATCTGGCTGGAATACTGTGAACAGATACAATCATTAGAAGTCACTCTGGGGGCTTCAATAAATGTCTGAGAAAAATATATTAATATGCAAAACAAGGGTCATTCTAATCTACAATAAAGCCTCTTCAAAGGAAGATCAATGTACACGAGAGCACCAAACTATGAAGTGCTTACTGTCATCTGTGACGGCTATTTTGAACGACACATTTATTGTTGTCCTCTCAATTTTCTCCCCCCCCCCCCCCCCAAAGTACCAATTCTTGTTGAATACTGCTCCACTTTAACAAGGTTCCGCATGTTAGGCTGTTTGGGAAAGTTAGATCACATGGGAGCCAGGGAAAGCTAGCCGACTGGACAGAGGATTGGCTGCGTAGAAGGAAGAAGAGGGTGATGGTAGAAGTAGGGTCTCTGAAGAAGGGTTTCGACCCAAAATGTCACCCATCCCTTCTCTCCAGAGATGCTGCCTGTCCCGCTGAGTTACTCCAGCTTTTGGTGTCTATCTTCAGGTGATGGTAGAAGATGTTTTTTTTCAGACTGGAGGCCTGTGACTAGTGGTGTGCCTCAGGGATCGATGCTGAGCTTTATAGGATATTGGAAAAGGCTGCATTTGGAGTAATGGAAAAAATCAAACATTAGAGGGCATGGCTTTAAGGCGAGAGGGGCAAAGTTTAAAGGACATGTGCGGGACAACTCTTTTTACAGAGTGGTGAGTGTCTGGAACCTGCTTCCGGGGGACAGTGGCCCCCTGGATAAGACTCTTTTGTATAGGCAAAAGGATATCCATGATTTGGGTTATATACAGGTAGATCAGAGATGATCTTGGCACCTTGTTTCGCACACACATTGTGGGCCAAATTCTCTCCCCTCAGCCAGAAAGTGTCACCACAATTCAAGATAATCTCCTCACTGTTACTGCAAACGTTCCATTTCTAATGGGCCTGTCCCACTTACGCAATTTTTTTAGTGACAGCCGGCACCCATCATAGGTCGTTACAGGTCGCTGAAAATGTTCAACATGTTGAAAATCCAGCGGCGATCAGAACAAGGTACGACTCTTTGGGCGACTACACACGACTATACAGGCTTCACCCCAACATGTCGCCAGGGTGTCACCTGTATGGTGGTGAGTAGTCTCCTCTGTCGCCCAAAGGGTCGCAGCGTCTTTCTGGTCGCCGCTGGATTTTCAACATGTTGAAAATTTTCGCCGACCTGCAATGACCTATGGCGGGGTGCTGGCAGTCGCCAAAAACGTCGCCTGTGGGACAGGCCCTTTACAAACCCTCTCAAGACCCTGATACCCATGTTTCCTCACAATCCAAAACAAATTGCTTGTCTTTGCTGTAACATTTTAGGTAGCCATTTCTACCTGAAACCATACTGACATTTTGACTTGGTTGTGAGCCACTCTCATGACTGCAGTTAAATTTTATATAATTGAATGGCATAATACAGGTCAATTGCCCCAAATGGTAAACTCACGATTTCAAATCAGCAATTTGAATTTAGCAGAATTTTTTTAAAGACTGATGAGAATTTCCACTGACCTTTTATGACCTTGAGGCACTGTAATATAGTTTACAACCAATGAAATTATTTTGGAGTATATTGCAGGAAACCCAGTAGCCAATATGATTTTAGTTTTTTATTAGTTGAGTTTATTTATTTATTGTCACGTGTACCGAGGTACAATGAAAAGCTTTTGTTGCGTGCTAACCAGTCAGCGGATAAGGGGGAATTCCTTTCGGACCGAGATGAGGAAAACATTCTTTACACAGAGAGTGGTGAGTCTCTGGAATTCTCTGCCACAGAAGGTAGTTGAGGCCAGTTCATTGGCTATATTTAAGAGGACGTTAGATGTGGCACTTGTGGCTAAAGGGATCGGGGGTATGGAGAGAAGGCAGGTACGGGATACTGAGTCGGATGATCAGCCATGATCACATTGAATGGCGGTGCAGGCTCGAAGGGCCGAATGGCCTACTCCTGCACCTATTTTTCTATGTTTCTATGTTTCTAAGACTATACATGATCACAATCGAGCCATGCACAGTGTGCAGATACATGATAAAGGGAATAACGTGAATAACTTTAGTGCAAGATAAAGCTAGCCATGATCACAGAAAGCTCCTGCAAGCAACAATGTATCGGCTATTCACAGTCATCAAAGTACATTTAAAATGCAGTCACCATTGTGTAATGAAATAATGCAACAACGATACACAAGATCCCCAAATCTACCAATTTGTTTAGTTTAAAAAAAACAATTTATGATAATGGACAAAATATGTTTTATATTAATTACAAAATTAATATTGGCCAGGAACTCCTGCCTGCTCTTCGTCAATGTGATGCAATGGTCAATTCCAAACCAAAACATCCCATATTACCATGGGACGGTGGAGACAAATATATATATATTTTTTAATGCTAAATGTTACTAATCCAGGACTAATCCACGGAGAGGTCAAAAGGGTGAGCGAAATAATCCGTCAATCAAGATGGTTCAGAGAAAAAGGTTCTGCACAACCTTTTAAAGACGATGAGAGAGATTATGGAGGTGAGAATGGAGAGTTTGGTTTAGCAATGTCTATTTAGCATTTAAAAGACATTTGGACAGTTACGTGGATAGGAACGTTTAGAGGGATGTGGGCCAAATGCAGGCAGATGGGACAAACATAGAAGGGGCAGCTTGGTCAGCAGGGCCTGTTTCGCATTGTATGGCCCTATGACTCTACGACTCTAACTTAGACCCAAGATGGGGGGACAAAAACATAATCAGACTGCTGTGGGCAGTTGCCAAGTGGGAGCGAGAATGCATTATCAGGGGTGGTGAAAGCAGTAAAATGGTGGCCTTTAAGAGGATTTTAGAAGGCGCACGGATATTCAGTGAATGGAGGGATACGAATCACGTGCAGGCAGAGGAGATGAACTGGGCATTGTCTGGCACGGACATTATGGGATGAAGGACTTGCTCCTGTGCTGTACTGTTTTATCTTCCTGCATCCAAACAGGACTGCAGAGATCAGTGGATAAGAAAGTCTTGAGTCACAGGAAAAATCAGTAGCAGAGCCCCTGAGTAATAATGAACCCAAGCGATGCAGAATCATATCCTAGGTTTTACGGTATTCTACTATCCCCTATAAAAATACCTGCCAGAAAGTTAATTCTGAATATTTCTGGTGATCTGTTCTTGCCACAAGATCCAGTGTGGGGAGAGCCTGATGCTGATGCCATCTCAAATTCTGATGGCTGGAATCAGTCCCCAGGATTGTGCTTCCCCAGTATGTCTCATGTTGAGTTGCACTTCGCATTCCATTGTGGGTCTGGACCATACTGAAAAGTATTTTTAAAAATAACACCTTGGCTGGTTTCCCCACCATTAGAGGCACCACCTATAGTTTGGGATTGTCCTATTTTGTCTCAGTAACAGGAAAAATAGTTAATTGATGGTGTTTGTATTGGGAGTGTCATATAAATTCCAACACCCCCACCAGAATTTCAGGTAGGCAATGAGCCACGAAAAAGTTTCTGTCCAAATGCCACCGGCATCACACAGTTTTCACACTCAAAATCAAGAGGACTTTACAGTAGGTGGAAAACCCATAAGGTATGTGAGATTGAACTATTTTTTCCCACCTTCCATCACAGTAAGGAATGTGGAGGAGTCACTGTGGTGGATGTTTATGTTAAAATGTATTTTGTGTGTTCTGTTGCTTTTTATTTGTATGACTGACTTGGCAAATGAAATTCCTCGTATGTTGCAAAACATGCTTGGCTAATAAAGTATTATTGTATTGTATAAAATGGCGAAAAGAGCCATTGACCTGAAAGATTAATTCTGCTCCCCTCTCCACAGATGGTGTCGGATACTCTTTCGGGTTCCCAGCATCCACGCTATTTTGTGGTTATAAGATTTTAAAGACGAGCGCAAGAGTCGTTAAATAAACCTCCAGGTAGATTTAACGCATGTTGAAGCAGGAACATAACGGCACAGAGCGGAGTCCGACAGCAATAAGCGCAGAGCAGCCACAAGCCAAGGACCGACGCTGAGTAAATGAGGTGTATTTTGAAGCTGAATTAACCTCACGGCGATTTAGGTTTAAGCCTGTCCTCTGGGGGTTTGGTTTTGTTTTTTGGATTGGGAAAATCTGTGAGAAATGTTTACATAGATTCCGAAAATAAAGCTGCAGCTTTTGGACTGGATCTTTATTGAAGATAATCCTCCTGTTCGTGAAAGGAACGGGAGGGAAAAGGCCCGGGCGGCACTGAGGAGCCGCGGGAAAAAATGACTCGCAGTCCGCCTTTCATCTTCTAATTCCTCTGAACTTAGCGTTTCGAAATCATGGTGAGAGCGGATGCGGGGTGTTTTTGTGTGTGTGTGTGTGTGAGGGATTCAGTCGGCTGTTCAGTGTGGAGTGCCGAGGCGCTGTGTGGAGAGTGGGACGAGGCAGCCTGCCCGGGCCCGGCCTAGGAGCGCAGGCGAAGCCTCCGGGCCGGGCCTTCCCCCTCCCCTCCCCCCTCGCCTCCGCCCCCTCCCCCGGATCCAGGCTCCGGGCGCCCACTCCCTCGGCTCCAAGTGAGGATCGAGTGACTCACCGGGAGAGGCGCTCCTCACAGCATTCGATTAGCTCCGGCTCCGTCCCGGCGACAAAAATTAACAACAACAACAACACACACACACAAAAAAAAAGACAGCGACTGCAGCGGAAAAGAACACACAAGAGCTAGCGAGCACGCCGGGAAATGCCGCGTCCATCTCACGGCGGGATCTGAAGCCTGCGCCGCCATGACACTCGCTGGCAAATGCCGCCCGCCCGCACTGCGCGCCGCCGCCATATTTGTTACTGGCGGGTTCCACAAGTTCCAGGAGTCCATTAAGGCCATTCAGCCCATCAAGTCTACCCCACCATTCAATCATGGCTGATCTATCTCTCCCTCTTAACCCCATTCGCTTTACACCCGCACTAATCAAGAATCTGTCCATCTCTGCCTTTAAAATACCCACTGACTTGCCCTCCACAGCCGTCTGTGGCAATGAATTCCACAGATTCATCACCCTCAGACTAAAGAAACTCCTCCTCATCTCCTTTCTAAAGGTACGTCCTTTTGTCTCGAGACGATGGCCTCTTTTCCCCCCCCGACTCTCCCACTAGTGGAAACATCGTCTTCACATCCACTCTATCCAAGCCTTTCACTCTTCAGCGAGTACAGTCCCAGTGCCGTCAAACGCTCATCATATGTTAACTCAATAATTCTCATAAACGCAGTCTGGACCCTCTCCAACGCCAGCACCTCCTTCCTCGGATATTAGAATTGCTTGCAAAACGGTTCACAATAATGGCATTGGATAATGAAGAGGATTTCTAAAGTCTACAGAGTGATTTAGGCCAGTTGGAAAAATGGGCTGAAAGATGGCAGATGGAGTTTAATGCTGATAAGTGTGAGGTGCTACATCTTGGCAGGACAAATCAAAATAGGGCGTACATGGTAAATGGTAGGGAATTGAAGAATACAGTTGAACAGAGGGATCTGGGAATAACCGTGCATAGTTCCTTGAAGGTGGAATCTCATATAGATAGGGTGGTAAAGAAAGCTTTTGGTATGCTAGCCTTTATAAATCAGAGCATTGAGTATAGAAGCTGGGATGTAATGTTAAAATTGTACAAGGCATTGGTGAGACCAAATCTAGAGTATGGTGTACAATTTTGGTCGCCCAATTATAGGAAGGATGTCAACAAAATAGAGAGGGTACAGAGGAGATTTACTAGAATGTTGCCTGGGTTTCAACAGCTAAGTTACAGAGATAGGTTGAATAAGTTAGGTCTTTATTCTCTGGAGCGCAGAAGGTTAAGGGGGGACTTGATAGAGGTCTTTAAAATGATGAGAGGGATAGACAGAGTTGATGTGGACAAGCTTTTACCTTTGAGAATAGGGAAGATTCAAACAAGAGGTCATGACTTTAGAATTAAGGTACAGAAGTTTAGGGGTAATATGAGGGGGAACTTCTTTACTCAGAGAGTGGTAGCGGTGTGGAATGAGCTTCCAGTGAAAGTGGTGGCGGCAGGTTCGTTGGTATCATTTAAAAATAAATTGGATAGGCATATGGATGAGAAGGGTATGGAGGGTTATGGTGTGAGTGGAGGCAGGTGGGACTAAGGGAAAAAAGTTGTTCGGCACGGACTTGAAGGGCCGAGACGGCCTGTTTCCGTGCTGTAATTGTTATATGGTTATATGGTTAATAATCCAGATGTAGTCTAACCAGTGCATTATAAAGCCTCAGCATTACATCCCTGATTTTGTATTCTAGCCCTATCGAAATAAGAAATTCCACAGATTCACTGCCCTCCAACTAAAGAAATTCCTCCTCATCTCCTTTCTGAAGGTGCCTCCTTTTAGTGCTGGACTTTCTGAAGATCCTTAAACTGTGATCATTGTTACCATGTTAAGAATTACAGCAGAGTGTTATGTGCACATCAAGATATCACAACCATATTACTATGACCAGATGATGTTGGTTTCAGTGATGCTGATTGAGAGTTATGTGTTGGCCTGGCGACCAGGGATAACTGCCCTGCTCTTCAAAATTGTCCCATGGCATCTTTTTTCACTCACTTAGCAGATAATAGATGAGGCAGTACCTATCTCAGAATTATACGATGTTCCTTTAGGAAGGAGATGAGGAGGAATTTCTTTAGTCAGAGGGTGGTGAATCTGTGGAATTCTTTGCCAAAGGCAGCCCTGGAGGCCAAGTCAATTGATATTTTTAAGGCAGAGATAGATAGATTCTTGATTAGTACAGGTGTCAGGGGTTATGGGGAGAAGGCACGAGAATGGGGTTAGGAGGGAGTGCACCAAGGCAAATTCCTAGTATGTATACATACATACATACTTGGCTAATACAATTTACTCAATTCAATTAGATCAGCTGTGGGTGAATGGCAGAGGAGACTTGATGGGCCAAATGGCCTATGACTTACAACCTTAGGAGAGCCTTATCTGCGCAGGTAATGGCCGGCACAGCCAAGATGTGCTGCCCATTAGAGATTACCAATCTTGAGGAGTGTTTTAAATCACATTTTGCCATTTTTAATAATAAGGCAGCTATTGGTAGACATGCCATGACTACCTCAGGCCAATAACACCAATCTTTTATCTGATTTGAAGGGTTTAAACGCTATTGATGGTTTTAAAAGTGCGTGCGTGTATGGGTTATCTCCGGCCAACCTTTGCAAGATGGACATCAATGTTAGCGAGGATGTTTTCTTTGTGGGTTCGAGGGGGTAAGACTCCCGACTGCATTGAGAACTGCTGCGTGGTCCGTATTCCAAATTTGGATAATCCAATTAAACTGCAGAAAATGGAGTTGGAGACCAATTAAAATTGGGCCAATTTTATTGAGGATGTACACAAAAACATTGGCAATACTATGCCTTGTCCTAGGGGCCCATCCAGGACAATTGGGGAAGATGGTGGCCTGCTTTCGAGGAATGCAAATATTCACACAAGAACTTAAGGCCGAAGTGGAGAAGGGTTCCATGTGAACAGCAGTTGAACACGAGTTAGTTGAACAAACGCCATTCCGACAGGACGGGCAAAGGCCTCTGTTGCCCTCAGCCAATGGAAAGGGAGTCAGGTTCAGATTCCCGAATCTGGAGTGGCGGAGATGGGCGCCTCTGGTTGTCAAGTAAGGTAACGCAAACAATCCTGGAGAAGCCAGCGGGACCCCTGGGACGAGTTCTCTTTTCTTTGTGAAGGGCAGGACAATACATGTAAGAAGGTCAGCCCTGGTCCATTCAATCGCTCCTCACTTGACACATCCGCCCTTCCCTTGAACTAGTCCGATGCACCTTTGCTGCTCGCTGTACATCCTTTGCATATTCCTGCACCTATTGTCTATTGAGCTGTTCAAAGCACGGAGTACTATTCATCTCTACAGGTCAAAGCAACGCCTGGCCTATTCAAGGAGCAGAGCAGCTTTATTTTCTGGTAAACGTCAGACACTGCATCTGTGCAGAGAGGGAAAGACTGAGAATTTTGGGCACCTGAACGAAACAAGGAGCGTACAGATACATTGGGTCAGTAACCATTTGAAAGGCAGGTTCATTGTGTACAGAGCCTTGGTGACATGGCTGGTCCACATGTTCTTTTAATTCTTTAACCGTCCTGTTTCAGTCATGGGACCAGTCACAGAACCATACAGGACAGGAACAGTCCCTTCGGCCTGCCATCCCTATGCCGACCATGATATTGAATATAGACACAAAAAGCTGGAGTAACTCAGCAGGTCAGACAGCATCTAAGGAGAAAAGGAATAGGTGATGTTTTGGGTCAAGACCCTTCTTCACATCTGCTGCCTGGATAAGTTCATGTCACGGTTCAGGGCGGGAGGTTGCAGCCCGTTGACATTATTCAGTGGGCTGCTCCTGAACTACCGGCTATTCCTCAGTCCCACCTCCTGCTGGTCTTTGGATACCTCCCCCCAATGCACATCCCGGTACGGCACAAGAGAATGAATCTTACAATACATACCAGTAAGCTTGAACCCCTTCCGGTCTACAGATGTTGGACCGACATTAGTAGGAGCTACTCCAAAGACGTACAAGTCTGCAGGTTAATTGGCTTGGTATAATTGTAAATTGTCCCTAGTGTGCACAGGATAGTGTCAGTGTGCGGGGATCGCTGGTCATCGTGGACTCGGTGGGCCTGTTTCTGCGCTGTATCACTAAACTAAACTAGATTAGTCACATCTATTCGAGACAAAGAAAGACAGCTCTGGTACTGAGCTCACAATCCGCCAAAACCTTTCTAACCACATCCAGCTCTTGCAACCAACTTTTAACTCACCTGGTCTTTATTCAGCAAAACAGCAACAAAAATACAATACTTTGCCAAGCTAAACCACTTAATAAAGTGGTAGAGAAAAAAAAGAAAGAAAAAAGCTGACAGGTTCTTCGAGGGTTCAGGTGGCAACTAGTAGAGGGTAATCTAAACTTGGTCCAAACTCTTCAGAGAACAGACAGGTCACGCATCAGTGCACTGGAAGTCCCTTCCCAAGTGCTCGATTTCATTCAAGAAAAATTCCAGGTCATCTAGGCTGATCTGCGGGCTGATCAGGATCTGCCGGAAAAAATTCACGTAGGTTGCTTGTTGCTGGTAACCAGCCATCATGGTACCTTGCTTCACCATCCGTTCCTTGATGAATGGAGCCACCTAAAAACAAATGAGACCATTGTCACTGAACAGAATAGATTAAATACAACCATCCTATGTTAAATTCCCATCTCTGCCTACAAAAGCATGGCTCTAGTCGCCTCCCCTCACCACCACCAGGGGGCGCCACATGATGGCAGCCTCGTCAGCAGTCTGTTTTTTTTGTCTTATTTTTGTTATTTTTAGTGTGTTTTAAAAGTTTGTATTAATGTCCTCTGGTTTGTTTTATGTGGTGGGTGGGGGAGGGGGTCGGGGAAACATTTTTTCCCCAATCTCTTACCTTGCTGTAGATGCAATTGTTTTCCGGATTGTATCTCCGGTCGCTCTGCGGCCTAACATCGTGGGGCTGGAGGCCTTGCTTGGAAATGACTTGGAGCCCCACTGTGGGGCCGTGGACTTAACATTGGAGCCGATCCCTTGCCTGCGGATTTCACCATCGAGGATCTTGCAGTCTCGGGTAGAGATGTCGGAGCTGAGATTCCCTTCCACCCCCCCCCCCCCCCCCCCCCCCCCCCGATGTAGGAGTTTGATCGCCCCGATGCAGAGGGCCCAACCGTCGGCTGCGGGAGCCAAGATCGCTCGCTCAGCAGAAGGCTCGAGGCCCCCGACCGCAGGAGAACAAAGAAGGGAAGAGATTGACTTCTTTTTTTTTCGCCTTCCATCACAGTGGGGAATGTGGAGGAGTCACTGTGGTGGATGTTTATGTTAAAATGTATTATGTGTGTTCTGTTGCTTTTTAATGGTATGACTATGGCAATGGAAATTCCCCATATGTTGCAAAACATACTTGGCTAATAAAGCATGATTATCATTATGATCAGACGAGGTTTCATCTGGACCAGCTTGAAGTGTGATCCTTACTCTAACCTACCACACAGGGTCAACGTTTGTATACACAGTCTGTGAAGAATTATTTCGCATTTACAGTCACAGATATCTAGGGCATGAAATAGGGCCCTATGGTGACCAAGATGCCCCTTCTAAGCTAGTCCCATTTAACTGCGTTTTGCCTTCCTATCCATGCACCTGTGCAAGTTGTCTTTCACAGTACCTTCCTCAACTACCTCCTCTGGCATCATGTTCTATATACCAACCACCCCGAGTGAAAAAGTTGCCACCCAAGTTTGTATTAAATCTTGCCCTCTCACGTACAACATATGTCCACTAGTTGCAGAAAACCCTGTGGGAATTGCACAAGAGAGTAATCTGACAGTGAACAGAATCTCTCTGGAGATGCCCTCGTACAAAAAGCACTGAAGTCTTCATTCACCTCCACAATGTACTTTCTTTAGGAGGGATAGATTGCAAAGCCAAGCCCTTGTACAGCCTTACCATTCCCAGTTTTTCCAGAAGTCAGGACTCTCCTCTTCCCTCGCAAGCTGGGAGGGATGTACCAGAAGCAGACATTAACACACTGAGGCTGCAAGAGACGAGTTTTTACATGATCAAAGCTCCAGAAAAAAAATCAAAAACAAAATCACACTTTTTAAAATAAAACCACACACATCCGAAAAGAATGGCCCAAAGAGAAGACACACACGAAAATAAGTCATGTTCATAAATGATTGGAGCAGAATTAAGGCCATTCTGCCCATCACGTCCACTCCACCATTCAATCATGGCTGATTTATCTTTCCCATACACCCCATTCTCCTGCCTTCTCCCCATAACCCCCGACACCCGTACTAACCAAGAATCTGTCAATCTCCACGTTAAAAATATCCATTGACTTCGCCTCCACAGCCAAAGAATCCCACGGATTCACCACCCTCCGACTAAAGAAATTCCTCCTCATCTCCTTTCTAAAGATACATCCTTTAATGCCGAGGCTGTGGCCTCTAGTCCTAGACTCTCCCACCAGTGGAAATATCCTCTCCAGGGGGTCAGGTTGGTTGGTTGGTGTGTGTGTGGGGTCGGGGGGGGGGGGGGGGTGGGCGGTAACCTGTGGCCAGTAGCGCTATATTTAGAACCCATACCGCTGCAGCGACAGCTCTTTGTTTAAATTCCCACGCATTAAGCAGACAGCGCTCGTTTTAAACCTTTGCACGCCAAGTCTGCTAGTTGGAAGGGGGGGGGGGGGGGCTCGCTCGGATGCAGTCCCCTGCCATTGGTTATAGTTTGAATTTGGGAGCAGTGCTATTGGCCAGGACATACCAGTGGTTTTTTGTACCTGTATAAAGGCAGGCGCCAGTAAGCCAGAAGTTAGTTCATGTATGAGAGGGGTTCACCGACGTGCTGATTCACGATCAGCGCCGCAGACGGAGGCAGAGAGAGAGAGAGAGGGAGAGAGAGAGAGAAAGAAAGAGAGGAAGAGAGGTGTGCTGCTGTACAATGGTACAATGCTGCGCATACCAAGACAAGTATTGTTTTTGTTCTCTCTTGCCAATACATCTGATTTGTAACTAAACAGACTAGTGAGCCCTTTTCCGTTCTACTAGTCAGATCCTTATACCCTTTCCCTTGTAACAGCAGGATGCTCAGTTATTCAGAGGAAAATAGGGCAAAGTTGGGGCTCAATTAGCTTGGTAAGAGTGCAGGCATTTCCCAGTCATTCCTTAAGGCTGGGGAAAAAATTCAGCGTGAACATTTCAGTCGGGTGCCTGAGGAGGAAGATGGCAGCCCTGCCTGCAGCCTGTTCGTTTTTTCATCCTTTTTGTTATTTTTGGCATTTGTTTAAAGTTTGTTTGAATGTTGTTTTGTTTGTTTTATGTGGGGGGAGGGGGGGGGGGGGGAGGGGGGGGGGGGGGGAGGGGGGAACTTTTTTTCAGGTTCTTACCTTCCCGGAGAGGTTGATCCCATTCTCCGGGCTCTGCGGCCTACCATCGATGGAGTTGAAAAGCCGCCCGGACTGTCGTGAGCCCCACCGCGGGGCGCGGACTTACCATCGGAGCGGATCCTTGCCTGGGATCGCTCCCACCACGGGCTCACAGTCTCGGGAGAGGGTAGTCAGGTGCTCCAATGCCGCAGAAGGTTCGTCCAGCCCCGACGCGAGGTTTGATGGCCCGGCGCGGGGGAGCTGACATCTCCCCGATGTGGGAGCTGACTACGGGACTCAAGACCGTCCCGTCAACAGGGGGGCTCGAGGGCCCCCGACAAAGGAAGATCAACAAGGGAAGGACCTGAACTTTATTTTCGCCTTCCATCAGTGAGGAATGTGTAGGAGTCACTGTGATGGATGTTTATGTTAAAATGTGTTTTTTGAGTGTTGCATTTGTTAAATTGTATGACTGACCTGGCCAGTGAAATTTCACTACACCAATTGGGGGTATGTGACAAGAAATGAACCTTATATTCATCCACATGGAGTAGAGAGCCACTCGTTACAGTTAAAAGCAACTTCAAACACATACCCCAAATAGTCAATGCTGTTATGGCAAGAAAAAACCATAAATCATGGAATAGCTGTATTAGAGTTGAGTCACTTTACCTCCATCAGTAGTCGAAACCCTGCCCTCTGTTTCATCTCATTGACCAGGTACCTGAAAAATTCAAAAGCACAAGAAAGGGTCCTTGATATACAAGAGACAGGAAGTCAGTTCTTACAGGCGAGTGTAAAACGTTGCACAAGCTAGAGTCAGAGCCATTCCGTGTGGAGACAGGCCTTGCCCCAACCACACTAGTCCCACCTGCCTGCATTTGGCCCACATCCCTCCATACCTATCCTGTCCATGCACCTGTCTAAATGTTTCTTAAACATTGCAATAGTAACCCGTCTCAACTACCTCCTCCGGCAACTCATTATATACACCCACCACCCTTTGTGTGAAAAAGTTACCCCTCAAGTTCCTAGTAAACCTTTCTCCCCCCCCCCCCCCCCCCCTTCATCTTACACCTGTCCCCCAGTTCTAGATCCCCCTACTCCGGGCGAGAGAATGTGCATCCACCTAATCTATTCCTCTCATGATTTTATACACCTCTATAGATCACCCCTCATCCTCCTGCGCTCCAAGAAAGGGAGTCCAAGCCTGCTCAACCTCTCCCTATAGCTCAGTTTGTGGGGGTAGGCTGTGCATAAGCAGCATCTACCTCATTGGAGACCCTTGGGCTTTGATCGGACTTTACCTTGCACTAAACATTCCCTTTTTCATTTATCTACACTGTGGACGGCTCGATTGTAATCATGTATTGTCTTTCTGCTGACTGGTTAGCTCGCAACTAAGCTTTTCACTGCAGCTCGGTGACAATAAACTAAACTCATAACTCAATTCCTACACAAAGTAGGGCCTCGAACAGAAATGTCACCTATTCCTTTTCTCCAGAGATGCTGCGTGCCCCGCCGTGTTACTCCAGCACTCTGTGTCTATATTGGATTGGTTAAGTCTGGATGGGCATGGCCCCGACCACCACACCAACCTGGTGCAGGCAAAGGCACGGTCAACTCTTTGCTCCAGCCCTCGAGTACCAACAGCTTTCCACATCAGCCACAGCTTGAAGCAATCCACCTTTCGGCCACACTGAAGCGACTTGTCCCCAGTGTCGTAGCCGACGTCGTAGAACTTGTCCGGCTGGAAGAGGTAACCCGCGTTGGCAGAGTGACACTTCTTCATGAGGCCCTGGAGAGAGGCAAAACCCAATGGTTGAGCGTTACAGGTCTGATCTTGTGGAAATAGAAACTCCAGCTATTAACTAGATACAGTTGAAGGAACATGACATTGAGCCACAAGATTCCTCTGTGCTTTGTAGAAGGCAAGCAGGGCGTCTCAAATGCAACAACTGCATCTCTGCAGAGGTAGCGAGTCAATTGCTCCCTGATAGCCAAAGGCAAGAAGTCAACTTTAGCTCCGACTTGGATGGGAAGGTCTTCTTCACTGGCCAGCCCTATAGTGTATTGCATGGAGACCCAGGATCTTTCATTGTATTTTATGCCATTGTGGTGGTATAGAACAGGTTGTGGAACCTGTACACTGGAGTAACTTGGGTAAGGTGGCCATATAGATGAATTACCAGTTTGTACGCAGAAGACTGCAGTGTTGAATTCACTGCAGTCTCAGATCGACATTGTGGCAATTAAAGATAGACACAAAATACTGGAGTAACTCAGCGGGACAGGCAGCATTTCTAGAGTGAAGGAATGGGTGACGTTTCGGGTCGAGACCCTTCTTCAGACCTAAAAATGGGAATTAAAATGGACTCACTTGGGGACAAGCATGGGGTCCAATCGACCCGTGTCGACAGGGCTGACTACTTTGTTTAACCACCAGAGGGTTAATGTTCAAAATTGGGTCGGAGCTGAAGTAATAAGAGTGGTTAAGCTTTAAAAGTTTGTTTAGTGATACAGTGTGGAAAAGGGCCCTTCAGCCCACGCCGGCCAGTGATCTCCATACACTAGTTCTATCTACACACTAGGGACAATTTACAAAAGCCAATTTACTTACAAACCTGCCTGAGGTTAATTCCCGGGATGGCGGGACTGTCATACGTTGATAGAATGGAGAGACTGGGCTTGTATTCTCTGGAATTTAGAAGGATGAGAGGGGATCTTATTGAAACACAAAATTAAGGGTTTGGAGACGCTAGAGGCAGGAAACATCTTCCCGATGTTGGGAGAGTCCAGAATAAGGGGCAAGCTATTTAGAACGGAGATGAGGAAACACTTTTTCACACAGAGGGTTATGAATCTGTGGAATTCTCCGCCTCAGCAGGCAGTGGAGGCCAATTCTCTGGATGCTTTCAAGAGAGAGTTATATAGAGCTCTTAAAGATAGCAGAGTCAGGGGATATGGGGAGAAGGCAGGAACAGGGTACTGATTGTGGATGATCAGCCATGATCACAGTGAATGGCGGTGCTGGCTGGAAGGGCTGAATTGGCCTACTCCTGCACCTATTGTCTATGGAATGCTGGAGGAAACCTGGGAAAAAACGGAGAAAAATTCCACACGATCACAGTGGGAGCGTATAAAGTCCATACAACCTACGGTGTCATCGTTGAGCAGGAAGGCTGAACACTGCAGCCCCACCTGTAGCATTTTGTGTGGGTTCCAAGCGACAGAATTGGCCCTAGGAAGACAGCAATGCATCAGTGTCAACATGTCCAGGTGCTCAGCCCTCAGTCATCTCATCAAAACAGGTTATTGAACATTTACACAAGACCACACATCTTCAAGGAAGTGTTCGTGGTGTGGGGCGAGATTACATGCAGTGCCGAAAGATCACACAAAACATACATTCTCCTCAGAGTCTGAAGACCGAAGGGTCTCGACCCGAAACGTCACCCATTCCTTTTCTCCAGAGATGCCGCCTGTCCCGCTGAGTTACTCCAGCATTTTGTGTCCATCCACGAACACCTACAGCCATGCTGTTGAAAGTTTCACTTGAGGGAATATTCCTCTTTGCAGATACTGGAGTGAGCCACCACTCAAGATGCAAATACATAGGAAAGAACTGCAGATGCTGGTTTATACCGCAGATGGACACACAATGCTGGAGTAACTCAGCGGGACAGGCAGCATCTCTGGAGAGAAGGAATAGGTGACGTTTCGGGTCGAGACCCTTCAGAAGAAAAGACCCACTGAGTTACTCAAGATACAAAGTGGCCAACACTTCTGAAATAGGGTGCGCAAAGCAAACCAAAACGAACATATACCAGTACATGCTTCCAGATGAGCTCAACAGTGGACATAGCTTCCCCTGTAGCAGTTCCTACCTTTCAATCCCAGTCAGCAGGTGCCGGTGTTTCCTGGAAAATAAGACACTTCCACCCCAGGCTGCCTGTATATATATATATATATATATATATATATATATAGGGAGAGAGAGAGAGAGAGAGAAGAATGGGAAATCGCAATGGCCGCCCAAAGCATAACTTTCAGGATAATATCCAACTCCATTCAAGTGCGGCACAGTGGTGCAACAGTAGAGTTGCTGCCTCACAGCGCCAGAGACCCGCATTCGATCTCGACTACGGGTGCTGTCTGTACAGAGTTTGTACGTTCTCCCCATGACCACGTGGGTTTTCTCCGGGTGCTCCAATTTCCTCCCACATTCCAAAGACGTACAGGTTTGTAGGTTAATTGGCGTCAGTAAAAATTGTGAATTGTCCCTAGTGTGTGTAGGATAGTGCTAGTGTACAGGGGTCACTGGTCAGCACAGACTCGGTGGGCTGAAGGGCATGTTTCCGTGCTGTATCTTTAAACTAAACTCAGATCCTTGAACGAAGAAGTCCACACATCCTTAACACAGCTCTTTCAAAGCAGTTTCTAATCTATGTCGGAAGTAAAGAACTGTTAAAGTCATCAAGTGTCATCCTACACAGCAGCCCTCCTTCTCCTTTTAAATACTCTGTACAGATGCTCAACATATTGCATGAAAACAGAAAATACTTAACAGGTCAGACCACATCTGTGGGAAGTAAAACAAAATGAGGCTTTTGAGCTTTTAACAAATGAGCTAACATTTCAGGTCGAAGACCGGCCTCACAATCTTTTGTACTCCTGCAGACTCGACATTTCCAGTACTTCTAGTGTAGTTTAAAGATACAGCGCGGAAACAGGCCCTTCGGCCCACCGAGGCCGTGTCGACCAGTGATCCCCACACACACTAGCGACAATTTAACCAAGGCAATTAACCCATAAATCTAAGTTTTTCGAGTGTGGGAGGACACCAGAGAGAACCCACGCAGGTCATAGGGAGAACGTACAAACTCCGTACAGACAGCGCCCGTAGTCAGGATCGAACTCGGGTCTCTGGCGCTGTGAGGCGGCAAATCTACCGCTGCGACACCGTGCCGCCCCTATCAACATCAACTCACATCAACGTGAAACCAGATTCCTTCTTTTTCACAGATATCTGCAATTTCCGGCAGAGGATCAAATGCTCCAAAGACTGTTGTTCCAGATGTAGCATTCACCAGGAATGGAACTGCCCCCTGAAACCAGAATACATTCAACTTTAGCTCTTTATTCTTTGGAGCGCAGAAGGTTAAGGGGGGACTTGATTGAGGTCTTTAAAATGATGAAAGGGATAGACAGAGTTGACGTGGATAAGCTTTTCCCATTGAGGGTAGGGAAGATTCAAACAAGAGGGCATGACATGGGAATTAAGGGACAGAAGTTTAGGGGTAACATGAGGGGGAACTTCTTTACTCAGAGAGTGGTGGCTGTGTGGAATGATCTTCCAGCAGAAGTGGTGGAGGCAGGATCGATTTTAACATTTAAAAGTAAAGTGGATAGGTATATGGACGGGAAGGGAATGGAGGGGTATGGTCTGAGTGCAGGTAGATGGGACTAGGGGAAAATAAATGGTCGGCACGGACTGGAAGGGCCGAGAGGGCCTGTTTCCGTGCTGTAATTGTTATATGGTTACATGGTTATACTGGACATCCTAACATTAGAAACCACATGCAAGTAAATGCGTCCCTGAGCTGATGGTGCCCCCTGCTGGTGTTGTACTTGCATTGCTGGCTGGATTTAATGATACCACTACGATATCGCACTCGCACCATCCTTGACCAACTTTGCAAACATCAGACTGCCAGACGGCAACACTCTCCCATGAGAAACAGCCGCACACAAACTCCCCAGAATTAGAACTCTTCCACTTGAGATGAGAATCATAGCAATCTCATACAACAGAACAGTGCAGCACAGAACTAGGCCCTTCGGCCACAATGTCCACGATCCCAAATTAAACTAATCTCTGCCTGCTTGTGCTCCATGCCCCTCCAAATCCACGCACCTATCCAAAAGCCTCTTCAACACCACTATCGTATCAGCCTCCACCACAACTCCTGGCAGCATGTTCCAGACACCCACCACTGTTCAAAGAAAACTTGCCCCACGCATCTCCTTTAAACTTTGCCCCTCTCATCTTGAAGCTATTGCCCTCCAATCATTGACATTTCCATCATGGGGAAAAAGGTTCTGACTGTCTACCCAGTCTATGTTTCACTTTGTCTATATACTTATACCAGGTCTCCCCCCAGCCTCCAGCATTCTCGAGAAACAAATCCAAGTCTGCATCCTGTCTGTGCAACATCACTTTAACTTACTGATAACTGTTAGACCGAGATGATACCACTACTAAAAACTGTATGGAATTCCCTGGAGATGCACACCTTCCCATGGCCCACTTTCCGCCATTTCACACTGAAAGGGCAACCCACCCCTTCCCCCTCAACCCCATTCTCCTGCCTCCTCCCCATAACCCCCGATACCCTTACTAATCAAGAAGCTGTCAATCTCTACCGTAAAAGTATACATTGATGGCCTCCACAGCCATCTGTGGCAATGAATTCGACAGATTCACCACCCTATGACTAAAGAAATTCCTCCTCATCTTCTTTCTAATGGAACGCCTTTAATTCTGAGGCTGTGTCCTCTCATTAGTGGAAACATCCTCTCCACATCCACTCTGTCCAGGCAAGTTTCAATGAGGTCCGCTACTCATCCTTCTAATCTCCAGCAAGTACAGGCCCAGAGCCGTCAAACGCTCATCATATGTTAACCCACTAGGATCATTCTCATAAACCTCTGGGGTAGCTAGTGGTTTGAATGTTGCTGGGCCTACAGTGTCTGGGCAGCTGATTTAGGTACAAAATCTCCCCACTACCAATACACAGGGCATCAAGATTCTCAGCGAGCTATGAGCAAGTGTGAGAGACCAAATGAGGCTTACAGAACCACACCAGGAACAAAAGGATTACCACTGGCAGTGAACCGCCCTGAATGGTTAGCTTCCATGTATGCTTGCTTGTGTCTTACACGCAAGTGGGCCGGCCAGGAACGTCACGGGTGTGCGGTAGATTGGGAATACAGTGATGTGGGACTCGGTCAGGACACAGTTTGAAAGGCTGCAGCCATTTTATGTAGTCTGAAGACTGAAGAAGGGTCTCAACCCGAAACGTCACCCATTCCTTCTCTCCAGAGATGCTGCCTGTCCCGCTGAGTCACTCCAGCATTTTGTGTCTATCTGCCATTTTATGTATGTTGCATTGATCAATGATACGAAGTTCAAGGTTAATCTTTCTGTCATTTAATTAGTAAATTAAATGACAGTTAGATTACTTGCTCCGTTATTGTTATGGTTCCGGCAATACTTAACAGGCAGGACGTGGGGTGGGGTGGTGTATTGCATATAGACCTGCATCAGTGTTTAATATGTGGAATTTACCTTGGACCTTGCAATGGAAATTTGCTCTTCCAGATCTTTTGGAATCATCCTCCCTCTGTTCAACAGAAAGGAAATGTTAGTTCAAGTCAGACCCAGACGGAGAAATGCTGGAACAGACAGATAAATAGCATGTTAAAAACATGCACTGTCACAAGTCATCATCCATAGTACTTTGTCATATGTACTGAGAACTGTGAAATTCTTACTTACAGCAGCACAACGGGCTTATGAATAGGACTCAATAGATACAATAAAATTCAATAAATGAAAAACCCAATATATAGTGTAAAAAACAAAAAAGGCCTGAAGTTCCTGGTACAACCAAGGCACTTGGCAGCTTAGTTGGAGTTTGTATTGTTCAATCACTCTACTGCGACAAGTGGTGGCTCCCACTGATTGTCGCCGGAAGCTTGCGTCCTAATCAGGACGGACGATGACAGCGATGTCAACATTTGAAGCATGGAAGATGGACACGAAAAGGAGTAGCTGGATGGTTGTTGGGAAGAAGCCGTTTCCAAACCTGGATGGTTCCGTTTTCAGGCTCCTGTACCTTCTTCCCGATGGAAGGTGTGAAATGAGAGCGTGGCCAGGGTGGTGTGGGGCTCTGATGATGCTCGCTGCCTTTTTGAGGCTTCGCTTCCTGTAGATCCCTTCGATGGTGGGGAGGTCAGTACCAGTGTCCACCACATTTTGTAATCTCGTTCATATCTGGGCATTTGAATTGCCGAAGCAGTCCGTGATGCAACTAGTCGATATGCTCTCTACCGTACACCTGTAGATGTTCGAGAGAGTATTCGTCAACAAACTGAATCTCCTCAATCTTCTAAGGAAGCAGAGACGTTGACGTGCTTTATGAATGCATCAAAGTGCTGGGTCCAGGACAGATATTAAGAGATGCACACCCAGGAACTCAGTTTCAGTTTAGTTTATTGTCATGTGTACCGAGGTACAGTGAAAAGCTTTTGTTGTGCGCTAACCAGTCAGCAGAAAGACAATGCATGTTTATAATCGAGCCATTTAAAGTGGATAGATATACAAGGGAATAACGTTTAGTGCAAGGTAAAGCCAGGAAAGTTCGATCAAGGGTCACCAATGAGGTAGATAGTAGTTCAGCACTGCTCTCTGGTTGTGGTAGGATGGTTCAGCTGCTTGATAACAGCTGGGAAGAAACTGTCCCTGAACCTGGAGGTGTGCGTGCGTTTTCACACTTCTGTACCTCTTGCCTGATGGGAGAGAGGTTCAAAGGATATCAAAGAAGAGGGTGGCCGGGGTGAGACTGGTCCTTGCTAATGCTGCTGAACTATCCAAGGCATAAATGGAGTCAATAGAAGGAAGGCTGGTTTGTGTGATATTCTGGGCTGTGGACGGCTCGATTGTAATGATGTGTTGTGTTTTTGCTGACTGGTTATCACGCAACAAAAGCTTTTCACTGTACCTCAGTACACGTGAACTGCAAGTTTGACTCTCTCTGCCAGCGACCCGCCGATTAACATAGGTTTGTGGATCTTCAGCCTCCTTCTTCTACAGTCAACAATCAGTTCCTTCGTTTAACGGATATAGAGAGCAAGATTGTGGTTCTGATACCACTCAGACCATCGATCTCCCACCAATAATCGCACGCATCATTATCTGTAATTCACCCAACAACAGTGATGAAAATTTAGCAAAGGTCTTTGTCCTGAAACATTGGTCGTCTCTCTTCACGGGCGTTTCTACTTTTATTTCCAGCATCTGCGGTTTGTTGACATTTTGAACCTTTGAGGAGCCAGGTCTTCTCCCTTTGAGGAGCCACATCTCTGCTCCCATTGAAGACCACGCTGTTATACCAGCCAGTAACTGCAGTGTCAACACACTCCAAACTCACCTTTCATCTGCTTTTACTGCATACACACTGTCCGTACCCAGACCCTGGAAGGCAGCTCCTTTAGCGACTGAGTAGTGACACTGAAGAGGAGAAATAACAGAGTTACTCTCTGGATTGGTCATTACCACAGACTCCAACAGCATAAAACAGATCCACCTTGTCGTTGCTGGCCGCCAGTCCTATCTAGGCTAACCCCATTAGCCTTTCCTAGCGCAGGGGTAGAGTTGCTGCCTCACAGCGCCAGAGACCCAGGTTCGATCCTGACCACGGGCACTGTCTGTACGGAGTTTGCACGTTCTCCCCAGGATAGCGTGGGTTTTCTCCGAGACCTTCGGCTTCCTCCCACACTCCAAAGACGTGCAGGTTTATAGGTTAATTGGCTTGGTGTAAATGCAAAATTGTCCCTGGCGTGTGTTAGTGCTCGGGGATCGCCGGTGGGCGCGGACTCAGTGGGCTGTAGGGCCTGTTTCCGCGCTGTATCGCTAAACTATACAAAACCATCCAAATACTGGTCCAATTGCCTTTTAAGGATGTCAATATCAGGAAATGAATTCTACATCGACACCAAATTTCTTCTACAAATTGCAACTGGATCCATTGGGAAGTCCGAACACATTGGCTCCATGCAAATAGATTCAATTGGCATGGGGAGGTACATAAAAAATAATGCTGGTCCTTTGTGTGCAGGAGAGGAGTGCAGGAGGGCAGAACTTGCATTGCAGGCAGAAATCTGGGTTGACCGCTGCCAGGAGTGGTGATGGAGGCAGATACAAAATGGCGTTTAGGAGGCTTTTAGACCGGCACATGGATACGCAGGTAATGGAGGGATATGGATCACGTGCAGGTAGAGATTAGTTTAAGGTAGACAAGAATGCTGGAGAAACTCAGCGGGTGTGGCAGCATCTATGGAGCGAAGGAAACAAGGCAACGTTTCAGATTGAAACCCTTCTTAAAACTGAAACCTTTCTTCACAAGAAGGAAATGGGCACCGTTTCGGGTTCCATTTCCCTCGCTCCATAGACGCTGCCTCACCCACTGAATTTCTCCAGCATTTTTGCCTACCTTCGATTTTCCAGCATCTGCAGTTCCTGCTCAGAGATTAGTTTAACATGGTTTAAAATGAAAGGATTCCGGAGCAGAGGCAAACACTCAGGCATAGTTTAAACAGTTTTCAAACAAAAACTACCTCTACAATAAATGGTCCAGCCTGACTCACCTCTTCAGAGGTGAAGATCGCCAGTCGCGGAACTTCCCACAAGCCTCGTTTTTTTATTTCAGGGTAAAGCTTGTACCTGGCCACGTTCATAGCATACATATTGGAGATGGAGCCTCCTGAGTACAGACAAGCCACATAATAATACCAGATATCTCCATTCAGCTCCTGCTTCAATTATTTGAAAGTTACAGGTTAAGAGCCTTGGTGTTATCTTGGACAGTACCCTTTCTTTCTCCAGTCATATAAACAATGTCTCCCGGATTGCCTCTTTCCATCTACGAAACATCTCCAGACTACACCCTGATTTAACATAACACTCCATGGAGGTTCTAATCAATGCTTTGGTCACATCACGGTGTGCGGCGGGCGTGACTCACGTTGCAGCGGCCCCTACAGCCTGTCTGTTTTGGTTTTTTTGTCTAGTTAAATATAGTTGTTCGTGTTTTATTGTTTGTAACTGTGTATATGTGGGGGTGGGGGAGGGTGGGGGAGGGTGGGGGAAACTTTTAAATCCCTTCCCTGCACGGAAGACCCGACCTTTTCCCTGTCGGGTCTCCATTGTCGTTGGGGCCTAGCACCGTGGAGCCAGCGGCCTCCGACCGGGACGAGCTGGGGGCTCCAGTCACGGAGCCTGCAGAGCTGCGGACTCACCGCCGTGGGGCTGGCCAGCCTCGGAGCGTGGGGAGCGGTGGTGGCTCGCCGCTGCGGCCCGACTCCGGAGCTCCAGCTGCAGATTACTGCCGGTGGACTGTCGGGATATCGGGAGCTCGCGGGTCCGGGTGGGAGACCGCTCTCTGGAGCTCCCGCAACACAGCTTCTCCCGCCCGTGTTGCGGGATTGGAGCGACCCGGAGCGGTGCCGTACATCGCCCGGCCAGGCGCGGCCTCAATGGCCGCAGGACATTCCAGCGCCTGCCGGGGGCTCCAACATCGGGAGAGAAATGGTGCAGGGGAGAGAGAAGACTTTGCCTTCCATCACAGTGAGGAGGAGATTCACTGTGATGGATGTTTGTGTGAATTGAATTGTCTGTGTGTTTTGTAGGAATTGTTCTGTTTGTATGGCTGTAGAAACGGAGTTTCGTTCGAGCCTCTCTGAGGTTCAAATGACAAGTAATAAATCTAATCTAATCTAATCACACATTGACTACTGCAATGCGATCCTGGCAGGCATCCCCAACAAACTTATTCATCGATGTCAACTCATCCAGAACTCTGCAGCACGGATTATCACACGCTCAAAGTCCACTGATCATGTCACACCCCTACTGGCTCCCTGTGTCTCAAAGGATTAACTTTAAAATTGTATTATTAACATTTAAAGCGCTTCATAACCTTTCCCCAGTTGATCTCACAGACCTCCTTCAGATTTACATCCCCTCCTGCTCCCTGCGTTCTTCATCAGCAGGTCTGCTGGCACTACCTACCACCCACCAACCTCAGCACGATGGGTGCCAGCGCCTTCTCCCATGCTGCACCTATACTTTGGAATTCACTACCCCCTCACATCCGCATACTGGACTCCATGACAGAATTCAAAACCGCTCTTAAAACCCATCTTTTTAAACTAGCTTACTCATTGTAACTGCAACCAATGCATCTCATTTTATATCCATCTTAACTCGTGCTATGCTTTGTTGCTTATTGTATGTTTATTACAGATATTATGTGATGTAAGGTCACCTTGAGTGTCTTGAAAGGCACCATTAAATAAAATGAATTATTATTATACATAGATTTACAGTCCAACAGACTTATCTGCAGGAGATAGACACAGAGTGCTGGAGTAACTCAGCGGGTCAGGCAGCATCTGTGGAGAACATGGATAGGTGACGTTTCACAGAGTGCTGGAGTAACTCAGCGGGTCAGGCAGCATCTGTGGAGAACATGGATAGGTGACGTTTCACAGAGTGCTGGAGTAACTCAGCGGGTCGGGCAGCATCTGTGGAGAACATGGATAGGTGACGTTTCACAGAGTGCTGGAGTAACTCAGCGGGTCAGGCAGCATCTGTGGAGAACATGGATAGGTGACGTTTCACAGAGTGCTGGAGTAACTCAGCGGGTCAGGCAGCATTTGTGGAGAACATGGATAGGTGACGTTTCACAGAGTGCTGGAGCAACTCAGCGGGTCAGGCAGCATCTGTGGAGAACATGGATAGGTGACGTTTCACAGAGTGCTGGAGTAACTCAGCGGGTCAGGCAGCATCTGTGGAGAACATGGATAGGTGACGTTTCACAGAGTGCTGGAGTAACTCAGCGGGTCAGGCAGCATCTGTGGAGAACATGGATAGGTGACGTTTCACAGAGTGCTGGAGCAACTCAGCGGGTCAGGCAGCATCTGTGGAGAACATGGATAGGTGACGTTTCACAGAGTGCTGGAGTAACTCAGCGGGTCAGGCAGCATCTGTGGAGAACATGGATAGGTGACGTTTCACAGAGTGCTGGAGTAACTCAGCGGGTCAGGCAGCATCTGTGGAGAACATGGATAGGTGACGTTTCACAGAGTGCTGGAGCAACTCAGCGGGTCAGGCAGCATCTGTGGAGAACATGGATAGGTGACGTTTCACAGAGTGCTGGAGTAACTCAGCGGGTCAGGCAGCATCTGTGGAGAACATGGATAGGTGACGTTTCACAGAGTGCTGGAGTAACTCAGCGGGTCAGGCAGCATCTGTGGAGAACATGGATAGGTGACGTTTCACAGAGTGCTGGTTGCGGGGAGAAGGCAGGAGAATGGGGTTGGGAGGGAGAGATAGATCAGCCACGATTGAATGGCAGAGTAGACCCGATGGGCCGAATGGCCAAATTCTGCCCCTCAAACTGATAAACTGATGGACCAACCTGGGCAGAACAGTCCATCGCAGCGCTTCCATCCGATCATCTCACTGATTTTTTTCAACACGGTTTCCTCCATCAGCACAAAGACTGGTGCAATCTCATAGGTGTATCTGGATTATGGGGCAAGGGGCAAGACAAAGCAGAATGAGTCAGTCAGCGTGAAATGGGGAGGGAAGCAACGGCATGGCAGGTTGGGGGGGTGGGCAATGGTGCGTGGACAAATGGACAAAGCAAGACTGGTTGAAAGGCAAGGCGCAAACTGAAGGAGGGGGTTAAAAGGAGGGGGAGACGCACCTTTCTATTGAAATTTCTACCCACAAGCAAACTCCACATAGACCAGAGATTAGGATCAAAGCCGGGAACACTGATGAGCAGGGATCTGCTGCTCGGAGTTACTGAGCACAGCAGAAACTCCTCAGGACAGATTTACCCTCTCAGTGTCACACACAGCCTACGATGACATGGAATCAATCCAATAAACAAATGGGCAGACTGGAGCCCATCGCCATCTAGTCTGATGGAGGCCAGGCCACACTTAGATCCATGAAAGTCAACTTTTTTTTTTAGAGAAACATAGAAAATGGGTGCAGGAGTAGGCCATTCGGCCCTTCGAGCCAGCACCGCCATTCAATATGATCATGGCTGATCATCCAACTCAGTATCCCGTACCTGCCTTCTCTCCATACCCCCTGATCCCTCTAGCCACAAGGGCCACATCTAACTCCCTCCTAAATATAGCCAATGGACTGGCCTCAACTACCTTCTGTGGCAGAGAATTCCACAGATTCACCACTCTCTGTGTGAAAAATGATTTTCTCATCTCGGTCCGAAAAGATTTCCCCCTTATCCTTAAACTGTGACCCTTTGTTCTGGACTTCCCCAACATCGGGAACAATCTTCCTGCATCTAGCCTGTCCAACCCCATAAGAATTTTGTAAGTCTCTATAAGATCCCCCCTCAATCTTCTAAATTCTAGCGAGTACAAACCGAGTCTATCCAGTCTTTCTTCATATGAAAGTCCTGCCATCCCAGGAATCAGTCTGGTGAACCTTCTCTGTACTCCCTCTATGGCAAGAATGTCTTTCCTCAGATTAGGAGACCAAAACGGTACGCAATACTCCAGGTGTGGTCTCACCAAGTCCCTGTACAACTGCAGTTGAGCCTCCCTGCTCCTAAACGCAAATCCTTTTGCTATGAAAGCTAACATACCATTTACTTTCTTCACTGCCTGCTGCACCTGCATGCCTACTTTCAATGACTGGTGTACCATGACACCCAGGTCTCGTTGCATCTCCTCTTTTCCTAATACAACGCAGAAACAAGCCCTTCGGCCCACAGAGTCCATGCCGACTAGCAATCCGCGCACACTAACACCACCCTACACACTCTGGGGACAATGTACTATTTTACCGAAGCCAATTAGCCTGCAAACCTGGGTAGACAAAAATGCTGGAGAAAGTCAGTGGGTGAGGCAGCAACTATGGAGCGAAGGAAATAGGGAGAGTTTCGGCCCGAAACGCCACCCATTTCCTTCGCTCCATCGATGCTGCCTCAGCATTTTTGTCTACCTTCGATTTTCCAGCATCTGCAGTTCCTTCTTAAACAGCCTGCAAACCTGTACTCCTTTGGAGTGTGGGAGGAAACCCGAGCACCCGGGGAAAACCCACGCAGGTCACGGGGAGAACGTACAGACAGCGCCCGTAGTCGGGATGGAACCCGGGTCTCTAGCGCTGTGAGGCAGCAACTCTACCGCTGCGCCACCGTGTCAGAAAGCTGTCAAGCAGTGAAAAAAATTTAAAGCGTTGTATGCTTTCCATTTCTAACATGGCACTATGTATAACACTCAGTGGATTGTTTGATCAGTAAAAGCTGCTCACTGGCTGGTGTTCAGTGTCTCGGTGATATAGCGGCCAACCAACGAGTGATAGTCCAGCCCGGCAAACAGCTGGTTGTAGAATCGCGGGTGAACTGGAAGAAAAACGGTACTTGGTCAATTCAACAAACCACACAATGGGATTTAACTTAACCTCACTTTACAAGTTGCAAGGCTGTAACTACTCTCTGCAGTTCAGAAGGATGAGGGGGGATTTCATTGCAACTTACCAATTAGTGAAAGGCCTGGATAGAGTGGATGTGGAGAGGATGTTTCCACTAGTGGGAGAGTCTAGGACTAGAGGGCACATCCTCAGAATAAAAGGATGTACCTTTAAAAGGAGATGAAGAGGAATTTCTTTAGCCAGAGGGTGGTGAATCTGTGGAATTCATTGCCACAGAAGGCTGTGGAGGCCAAGCCAATGGATAATCTTAAGGCAGAGATAGATAGATTCTTGATTAGTACGGGTGTCAGAGGTCATGGAGAGAAGGCAGGAGAGTGGGGTTGAGAGGGAAAGATAGATTAGCCACGATTGAAAGACGGAGTAGACTTGATGGGCCCAATGGCCTAATTCTGCTCCATCAAGTTTACACCCAATCACCCATCTTGCATTAATCCATTTCATTCTCATCAACTCTGCCAGATTCCGCCACCATAATACTTCGGGAGATTCACAGCAAGTTATTCCAGCATCTCAGATGTGCAGGAGGAAATCGGAGGGGAAAAGACAGTCATCGGGAGAAGGTGCACAATCCCCACAGCGTTCACCTGGTGTGGGGGGGGGGGGGGGGGGGGATACAGCACGGAAATAGGCCCTTCAGCCCACACCAACCAGCGATCACCACTAACACTATCCTTCCTACACGGAATCATTTACAACTTTAATTGGCTTTGGTTAAAAGAAAAAAAATGGGTAAATTATCTCTAGCGTGTAGTTGTTAGTGTTCGGGGTGATAGCTGGTCGGCGTAGACTCGGTGGGCCGATGGGCGTGTTTCTGTGCTGTATCTCCAAGCCAAACTAAATATGGACCAGACGCCGAACCATTCCGGATACAACCGAGCCGGACGTCACCTACTAGTTTTGACGCTGTATCGGATGACATCTTGGCATCGCTCCAGCAGTTTCTCACAGGGCTCACCAGCGTCAACCAAATCAAGGTCAAGAAGAGTCCGCAGCTCATCGGGTTCCTTCCACTCACAGACCTAGAGGCAAACCAAAGTCAGTCAAGAGGCAACTGCACAAGTGTTCAATGTGCAATTCCCTTCTTCAGCCTGAAGAAGGGTCCCGACCCAAAACGTCACCTTGCCCATTCCTTCCACAGATGCTTCCTTAGCCACCAAGTTCCTCCAGCCCATGATTTTCTGCTCACAATTCCAGCATTGGCAAACTCATGTCTCCTTTGATAGGTTTCCACATGGTAAGCTGCCATGCAAGCTTAGATCACATGCGATACAGGGAGAGCTAGCAGACTGGATAGAGAACTGGTGTTGAAGGAAGCAGTGCTTCCACACCTCATTAAACAGAATCCCAAATTTCCTGGAATTTGATGGTATTTCCTGAAATTTTCTAAGCCTTCCCCAACTGCGCAGGCGCGGATGCCGGGCCCACTGCGCACACGCGAGCGTGGGGAGACGGCGTCATTTTGCGTCCCCACTGTGTCATCGGCGTCATTTTCAAGTGTGACGCAGCTGACGGGCCTCCACCAATTGCGTAGGCGCGGATGGTCGTAAATATACTTTTTTCCCCCCGTAAATCATCCTGGATTGGATGACTGGATTGGAAATCATCCAGGCTGGATTGGATCCTTTCGCAGGCCAGATGCGGAAATTTCCCGAAATTATTTCATTTCCCTAAAATGACCCGAAGACAATCAGAATTTCCTGAATTTCAGGTAATTTCCTTCAATGTGGAAACACAAGATGGAAGGTTTTTTTTGGAGCGGAGGCCTGTGACTAAAGGGCCTGTCCCACCAGCATGCAACTCTATGCGATGAACGCGATCAAACTAGAAGCGGGGGCCGCGCGGAGGTCGGGTGATCCCTGTACAGGGCCGTTCCCACCAGCATGCGCCTGCATGCGGCAAGCGCGACCAAACCGGCAGCGAGGGCCGCGCGGAGGTCGGGTGAGTGGTGCAACGCGGCGCAAAGTGAGGCGAACTTGGAGCGAAGTCTAAGGTAAGTTCGCCAGGAAAGAGAGGGGCACCGAGGCACACACACACACAGGGCCACGGAGCCACACACATAGAGGATCACGGAGGCACTTACAAATAGGTTCACAGAGGCACGATGTCGGGGCGTGTGTAAATGTCGAGGCGACTGCGAGCCGACAAGCTGTTGCCGCTCGGAACTTTTGGACATTGTCAGTTTTTTGGAGCCCCGCGCGGTGTCGGGACAAACTCCGCACAATTCCGCACGGCTCCGACGATCGAAGTGGGACCGGCCCCGCGGCGCCGGACGGCTCAAGCGACCACGTTAGGTCACATTAATCGCATAGAGTTACATGCTGGTGGGACAGGCCCTTAATGGTGTACCTCAGGGTTGAATGCTGGCCCCATTGCTGTTTGTGGTTTACATCAGTGAATTGGATGAGAATGTGATTAGTAAACTTACAGATTACACTAAAGTGGGTTGATAGCATAGATAGCTGAGATGGTGATCAAAAATTACAGCAGGATCTTGATCAGTTGGGCTGAGGAATGGTCAATGGAGTTTAACGCAGATAAGTGCAAGGTGTTGCACTTTGGAAAGTCAAACCAGGGCAGGATCTACACATTAGATCTGGGGGTGTTGCAGAGCAAAAGGGATCTAGGAGTGCAGGTACATAGTTCCTTGAAAGTGGTGATGCAGGTAGATAGGGTGGTCAAGGTTTATGGTACATTGGCCTTCATCAGTGTAGGCATTGAGTATAGAAGTTGGGACGTTATGTAGGTATGTTACAAAACTTACCTTGAGCAGCGCTGCAGTTCTGCCGCTCCCCTTGTGCGCGACTTTGGCGCCTTTCAGAGGGGGGCGGGCTTAGAGTTCCGATTTTCTTCAGACTGGGCAAGTCGATGAATGTCGGGCGATTTCGTTGCGGAAGAAAAATCGCTCCGACATTTCATGAATGAAGGTATTTTTAAATTACGCTAGATTATTTATTATTTAGCGTAATTTAAAAATCACCTTCAAAAGCCGTGAGCGCCGACAACGGGAAGGATTTTGCGAAGGGGAGAAAAAAAGGTAAATAGTTTATTTTTATATTAAAAGTTGGTTTTTATGGAGGCTTTAATAATATTTTCATGTTGCGAAATGGCGTCCAAAAAAAATGTATGAACCGGCTGTATTTTTCCTCCCGACTTCACAGCAAACCGCAACGTTCCAATCCACCGCATTCCACGAAAACCCACTCGCTAGTTGATTTAAATGGCCATTAATTTACAGGCATTAAACACTAAATTCCTTCCATTTGGCCCAGAAATTCATGAAAATGAGATTTAAAAATTATGTTATATTGTGGATTATTGTGTGAATGTTATTTGGACACTTAGGCAATTTTAAAAAAGTTTATCTTTTCTTAAGAAATGGATAGATGTTTAGATCTACTCATTGAATTTTGTAATTAGCTACAATTAGATAACTAACTAATTATATGCTTTAATTTCAGGTCATCCAAGTAAGATTGTTTCAGAATGCTTCAATCTATAATAACTGGAAATTTCATTGAGTTCTCTTAATTTTTTAAGAAAGTTATGGGCTTTTAACTGTTCTAGATCACAGCTTTTGAGTTAAGTCAATGGAAAGGCAATGGGGAACAAGATGCTAATTTCTGAGTATGAAAATGGTCATAACTTTCTTAATACTGAAGATATGAAAGTGAATTAGGTGTCAAATTAAACTTCTTTTTATGCTTTATCTGGTGGGATAAATTGCAGACTTGATTTTTAAAATCTCAAAATTTTGTAACATTGCTACGTTATGTCGCAGTTGTACAAGACGCTGTTGAGGCCGCGTCTGGAGTGTTGTGTTCAGTCTTCTTCAACCTTATGTAGAAAAAAATGTTGTCAAGCTGGAGACAGTGCAGTGAAGATTTACAAGGACTCGAGGGCCTGGGCTATAGGTTGGACAGGCTAGGACTTTATTCCTTGGAGCACGAGAGGCTGAGAGGTGTATAATATCATGAGGGGAATAAATAAGGTGAACGCACAGAGTCTTTTGCCCAAAGTTGGGGAAATCAAGGACCCAAGGTGAAAGAGGAAGTATTTAAATAGGAACCTCAGGTTCCTATTAAATCTTTCCACTCTCACCTGAAAACCTATGTCCTCTATCTAAGCATTAAGTGCCATATCCCCAATGCCATGAGCCCACACTCATCTCCCCGCTGCCTTCAGGTAGAAGGTACAGGAGCCTGAAATCTGCAACATCCAGGTTCAGGAACAGCTGCTTCCCCACAGCCATCAGATACAGATACAGACAGATTTCATTTGTCACATGTGCCAATTGGCACAGTGAAATGAAGTCACCATACAGCCATAAATAAAGAACACAACCCAGAGTAGACAGGAATTCAACATCAAACATCCCCTCACAGCAGGATCAAAGTTTCCCACCGTGAGGGAAGGCACCAGAGTCGGTCTCTTCCCGATGCCCCCACTGTTCACCCGTGGTCGGGGCCTCCCCCAGCCCACCGCTGTCGCCGCTCCGGGAGGCCCGATGTTCAGGCCCGCTCCCCGGGGTGATGTACGTCCGACGTCGGGGCTGGGGGACATCCTCAGCGGCCTGGACCCCGAGTCAGCCCCCTCCTACCGGAGTCAGCGGCTCCCAAAGTCCGCAGGACACGCCGGGTGGAGACACAATGCTGGAGGCCCTCGGCAAAGGGCCCCGGGACCACGATGACGGTCAGCGCCGCCCGCGTTGGGAGCTCTCCAAACCAGAGCTCCACGATGTTGGCGCAGCGGCCCAACGCTGCGGAGCTCCAACGGCGACCCAGGTAGGCATCGCCCGCTCCGTGGTGACTCCAGCGCTGCGCCGCCGCTGTTGCAGCTCTGGTCCGGTCCCCGGTCCCTGGCAGGAAAGGCCGCTCGGATCCAGGAGGTAGGCCACGAATTGGGGGGGGGGGGCGAGGACGCGACTCGGAGAAATAGTCGCGTCCCTGCCAGGAAGTGACTGGGAGTTAGTTTCCCCCTTACCCTGCCCCCCTCCCCCACATAGAAAAGTTAACGTTTCCCCAAAGAACAAACTATTAACGGACTAAAAAAAAGAGGAAAAACAAACGGGCTGTAGGCAGAGGCTGCTGTCATGCAGCGCCCCTAGTGGACCCATATTAATAGTCTGATCCCAGTGGACCAGACTATTAAACTCAACTCAAACAAAATCTGAACTTTAATAGCCTATTATTTATGTGCGTGTGTATATATATTCAATGGTATATGGACACACTGATCTGTTCTGTATTTATTTATGCCTATAATATCCTGTTGTGCTGAAGCAAAGCAAGAATTTCATCGTCCTATCTGGGACACATGACAGTAAACTCTCTTGAATCTTGAATCTAGAAAATAAATACTTTGGAACCAGTCACACCTGCTCACTGACATCCGTCCCCTTTCTGATGGCTTCTTCCAGAATGATCTGAAATGCATCTTGCACAAACTTTTCTCCCTCTTTCGGGTCATTGAGTGGTCCTTCCAGCAGTACTCCATCCACAGTAACGGGGCCGTTTCTCCGCATCTCATCGAGGTCTGAGGAAAGATTGTGGTAAGGCTTAGGCGAGTGGGAAGGGGTAGAAAACAGCAGATGCAAAGAGTGTGTGTAGACAAAAATGCTGGAGAAACTCAGCGGGTGAGGCAGCATCTATGGAGCGAAGGAAATGGGCAACGTTTCGGGTCGAAACTCCATAGAGTTTCTCCAGCATTTTTGTCTACCTTCGATTTTCCAGCATCTGCAGTTCCTTCTTGAACGAAGTGTGTGTGTGCTCAGCAACTAATGTAATTTGATGGCCTCCCATAGGACCTGCTGTCATCTGCAGTCTGAAGAAGGGTCTCCACCTGAAACGTCACCCATGCCTTCTCTCCAGAGATGCTGCCGGTCCCGCCGAATTACTCCAGCACTTTGTGTCTATTTAATTCCCACAATGGCGACCTGAACAAGGACAATTTACAAGTTACAGAAGGCAGAGGGGAGAAGGCAGGCGCGGGCTATTGATAGCGGACGACCAGCCATGATCACAATGAATGGCGGTGCTGGCTCGAAGGGCCAAATGGTCTCCTCCTTTACCTATTTTCTATGTTTCTAATCCAATTAACGCTACAAACTTGTACGTCTTTAGAGTGTGGGAGGAAACCGGAGCACCCGGGGAAAATGTACAAATTCCGTACAGGCAGCACCCGTAGTCAGGATCAGACTCGGGTCCCTGGCGCTGCAAGGCAGCAGCTCTACCCGCTGCGCCATCATGTTGCCCTGCGCAAATCCAATCAACAAGCCAAAGTGTCCGTCCACTCTCTTTCCTCTTCCAGTAGATTGGAACAGAGACACACGCAAGCGCAAACCTCAACTGCGAACCTACGTGACAAAGCACAACTATATTTAACCACTTACGAAACTGAACCAAATCATTGTCGTCAGCCATCTTCTGCTTTTTGGTTTCACACAACCATTTAAGCAGAGTTGACATTTTGCAATGAGTGCGTGGCAAGATTTACTCTGGCAGGATAGTGGGGAGCAGCAAATATGGTTTCTCAGCACCAATCTCATGAACGTTGATCAGTACAGGACCTTAACTTGCCGAACATGATGCCAAGAAAAACTATTCCTGTCTGCCTGCACGTGATCCATATCCCTGCCTATCCCCATTCCCATCTAAAAGCCTCTTAGACGCCCCTATCGTATCTACCTCCACCACCACCCCTGGCGAGATGAAGTACATGCCCCAATGATGCTGAAGTGGAGATGGTCAGGACCTTCAAGTTCCTAGGTACAAATATGACCAACAATTTTGAGCCGGTACGGTGGCGCAGCGGTAGAGTTGCTGCCTCACAGCGCCAGAGACCCGGGTTCGATCCCGACTACGGGTGCTGTCTGTACGGAGTTTGTACGTTCTCCCCGTGACCCGCGTGGGTTTTCTCCAGGTGCTCCGGTTTCCTCCCACACTCCAAAGACGTACGGGTTTGTAGGCCAATTGGCTTGGTAAAAATGTAAATTGTCCTTGGTGTATAGGATGGTGTTTAGCTTCGATACAGCGCGGAAACAGGCCCGTCGGCCCACCGAGTCCGCACCGACCTGCGATCCCCGCACATTAACACTATCCTACACACACAATGGACAATTAAAAAAAAACATTTTATACCAAGCCAATTAACCTACAAACCTGTACATCTTTGGAGTGTGGGAGGAAACCAAAGATCTCGGAGAAAACCCACACGGTCACAGGGAGAACGTACAAACTCCGTACAGACAGCACCCATAGTCAGGATCGAACCCGGGTCTCTGGCGCTGTGAGGCAGCAACTCTACTGCTGCGCCACCGTGCCACCCCAAAGTCAGCAGGGCTCGAAATTAGCGGTTGCCCGGGTGCCATTGACCACTCAAAGTGCCGCCGGGCAACCTAAACCGCGAGTCATTTTGCCCGGCTTGGCAAGCAAATACTGGATAATACCAATAGACACAAAAAACTGGAGTAACTCAGCGGGTCAGGCAGCATCTCTGGAGAATAGGAACGTGATGTTTCGTGTCGGCATCGACTCTATTGCGGGGCAAAGATACCAGGTGCGGGGTGACGAAGTGTCGGAGCGAATGACGGGCCCCGAACAGCGGCAACAGCGGCTCCACCGCCTCATCCTCCCGCACCCCGCCCGGCGGAAGGAGACCTCCCTCTCCCTCCCTCGGCGTGCAAGAGGGGTTGTTTTGATAGCGCCGTTGGTGGATTTGCAAGCAGCGCCGCTATCGCCCAGATAACGGCCGTTGCCTGCAAGTCCGCCAACGGCGCTTTCAAAACAACCCTTCTTGCACGCTGAGGCCGGGAGGAGAGAGGGAGGGAGGGAGGGAGAGGGAGGTCGGTCTCCTTCCGTTGTCTGAAGCAGCTGCACCAAAGATCCTATAGCTATAGAATCTTTGAGTTGCACCGCCCGGCCCTGCACCTTGCTGTCGGCTGGCGGGGGAGATCCCAACCGCCTCCCCCTTTGGCGGCGGCACTTTGGCGTTGGACAGGGACGGCCAAGGCAGCGGGGTGATGTTGTCCGAGGAGTGCTGACCTCTATCTCTCTCCCTCTCCCCCACCCCTCTTAACCTGGGACCCCTCCTCTCCATCCCACACTGATCCCCATTCCCTCATCTATTCATTCCTCACTGACATCCCCTGTGCTCCCCTCCCCATCTACCACCCCCCCCCCCCCCCCAACCTATTCATCACCCTACCCACCTCGCATTGATTCTCCTGTTACCCCCCACAATCCATCCTACACTGGTCCCCCAATTCATCCTGTACTGACCCCCCCCCCCCCCCTTCCCATCCTGCACTTCTCACCCCATTCATACTGCACTGATTCTCCCATTCATCCCGTACTGACCCACCCTCCATTTACCCTGCACCAATCCCCCCCCCCCCATCCATCCTGTAGTGATCTCCCCATTCATCTTTTACTGATCTCCATTCTTCCTGTAGTGATCTCCCCATTCATCTTTTACTGATCACCCATTCATCCTGTACTGATCCCCCATTAATCCTATACTGATACCCTCATTCATCCTGTAGTGATCCTCCATTCATCCTGCACAGACCCTCCGATCAACACTGTCCTGACCCCCCCCCCCCCCATTCATCCTGTACCGATTCCACCCCCCCCCCCCCCCCCATCCATCCTGTACTGATCCCCCTATTCAAGAAGAATGGGGGGAAACAGTCTGAAGAAGGGTCCCATCCCAAAAGGTTGCTCCATAGATGCTGCCTCACCCGCTGAATTTCTCCAGCATTTTTGTCTACCCCCATTTTTGTCTACCTTCAGAGCGAACATTGAGTATGTTTGATAACGGAATGCAATTAAATGTGTTTTAATTCCCAATGTTATTATTTGTTTTGACACCTTTAAACATATTACCAAAAGAACATTTGCTGCAGTTATGTCCTTTTGCCATCTCTTGTCAGTTAGTGTAATGTTTAATCTGTCACATGGGTAGAGTCGGTTTTAACATCTATTATCATAAAATGCCTATAGAAATTTCCTTGCAACCTGTACATTTTGTTATGGATAAATTATGTGGGAAGCCAGAGTGTTTCTGTGCCTATAGCAATAACCACCCATGCTATGGCCATGTCATGGTAATTTTCAGTCCTTCACAGAAAACATGCTTGCATCAATCCGTAGTGTGCATGGTTAAGCATATATGTTACCATGGTCCAGGATTTATTGACACAGGTTGATCATATGCTGAATAATCCAACCACATTTTTGTTTGGAAGTGGAAAGAACTAATAGAAATTGCAATGCGTAAAAAGATTTGAGATATTGTATTATAATTTTGCTGAATGTCATTGTGGTATATATCATGTCTTGATAGGTGAATATGTTTAGTCTGTGAGTTATTTGAAGCAGAAATAATATGTGAATGTAGACAAAAGTGCTGGAGAAACTCAGCGGATGCGGCAGCATCTATGGAGCGAAGGAAATAGGCAAGGTTTTGGGCCGAAACCCTTCTTCAGACTGATGAACAGCAGGACTACATTGCGACTACACGGGATCAGTTGTGGAGCCTTTGTCCTTGTGTTAAAAATGCATTAAAAAGGAATGATAGGTAATAAAAGATCACAAATTATATTAATAGGATATAAACTGAGACTTCAACTTATCGAAGGTAGACAAAAATGTACGAGTCTGAAGAAGGGTTTCGGCCTGAAATGTTGCCTATTTCCTTCGCTCCATGATGATGCCGCACCCGCTGAGTTTCTCCAGCACTTTTGTCTACCTTAGATTTTCCAGCATCTGCAGTTCCTTCTTGAACATAACATGTGAATGCTTCATTGAGCATAATTCTGACTGGTAACTACGCACTTCGTCCGAGCACATTATCGCACGAGTCATGCAAACCACCTAAACTGTCATTTGGCAACCTAAAAACTGTCAAGGTTGCCCGGCTGGCAACAGGGGAAAAAGGTTAAGTGAGAGCCCTGGATGTACAGGGATCACTGGTCAGCATGGACTCAGTGGGCTGAAGAGCTCCGTTTCCACGCTGTATCTGCAAACTATACTTCTTCCGGACCAACCTTTTTGAAGCTACCTCCAAGAAATTAGTTTACTTCATCAGAAGTCTCCAGCATCTCCCACCAATTTCCACAGACACACCATAGAAAGGACTGATCACAGCTAGATTCATATTGGCTCGAAGGGCCGAATGGCCTACTCCTGCACCTATTGTCTATTGGCATTCTATCAGGGTGTATCACGGCTTGGTTTGGCAAATTGCAGTTTTGGAATGTAGCCCAGTTCACACAGAGAAGCATCATCACTATCGACTCCATCTACACTTCACCCGGTCTAGCAAAAGTAGCCAACAGAATCAAGGTAGACAAAAATGCTGGAGAAACTCAGCGGGTGAGGCAGCATCTATGGAGCGAAGGAAATGGGCAACGTTTCGGGCAGAAACCCCCTTCGATTTTCCAGCATCTGCAGTTCCTTCTTAAACAGAATCAAGGGTCGTCTTCACCCCATCAGCCTCGCCCCGTTAACTATAAGATACAACATCTTGAAAACACTCGCCACCATATTCAGGAACAACTTATCAGACGATCAACTGGACTTGTTATCAGACTATCAAACAGACTTTTCATAAACCAAGGGTGAAGCCCCAATCTACCACCTTGTGGCCCTTATACTTTAGGAAAAAATCTGTATCTTTGCTTGCAGCTAGAACACTATTTCTGCATTTTTTTTTTGGGGGGGGGGGGGGTCCTCTCTCCTTTCTAACCCTAACCTGTTGTATGTTTGGCTCGCTTGTACTCGTGTAAGGTACAAGTTGTCTGAATCGAATGCAAAGTAAATGTTTTTGTCTAAGATATCTCGGTGGGTCAACAACGTTAAGCTGTGGGGCGTGTGTTTCTCTGATGAACTGTCCAAGGGCCCCAGCAACAAGCGAGGAGAGACCCAACTAATAACGCCGGCCGGTTCAAACCATTGGCAATACAGTCAGAGGAACTTTGCACCGCATCAGCTGTTAACTGTCGCAGCCACTCAGCATGGGCTTAGAGCAGCGATGTGGTGCGAGAGAGCAAAAGGCATGAACCAGCCCGCTGGAGTGACTAACTCAGCGGGTCAGGCGGTATCTGTGAAGAGGTATAGATAGGCAGGGCGAGAAACGTCGCCTATTTCCTTCTCTCCATAGATGCTGCCTCACCCGCTGAGTTTCTCCAGCAGGTTTTGTCTGTCTACATTTTAACCATCCCTTTCCATTCTCTCCAGCCACCCTGCAAACATGCGAAGCGTTTGCAAATAACACTGCACCAGTGGCGTTCAAACCCCGTTATTAGTTTGGGATTTAAACTAGAAATGCACCTGGAAGATGAGTTTTAAAAAAAAGTTACCACTGTTACTTGGCCTCCTTCGTTCTTGGTCGGTTGCCATCCTGAAGCTGTGTATATATATATATATATATATATATATATTTTAAATTGTAGATTTATCGATGGCTTTAAATCAGTTCGGCGCCTCTCGCGTCCAGACACTGAGCGTCCGCGGTTCAATTTGAAAGTCAATGCGAACTCAGAGCGAGTACAACCCTGCCTCCCTCGTTTCTTTCCCAATCAACCGCACATATGCAGCCGTCCCCGCCTCGTCAGCCAGCCTATTGGGTTAACCCAGCGACAACAAATGAAGCAAAACTATTGCTAACGAAACGAAAACAGTGTCTTTCGAATGAGTAGACGAAGGTAGTCTATTTAGAATGACTTGCTGGCCAGAATGGATCGGATCAGATCAGATCGGTTGAAATGAATCATATTCATACAGAATGGAAACAGGCCCTTCAGCCCAACTAGCCCACACTGGCCAACATGCCCCATCTACACTAATCCCACCTGCCTGCGTTTGGCCCTGCCTATCCATGTGCCTGTCTAACCTCCTACCTCCTCCCATACACCCACCAAACATTGCGTGAAAAAGTCCAGATTCCCATTAAATCTTTCTCCCTTCACCTTAAATCTATGTCCTCTGCTTCTCGATTTCCCCTACTCTGGGTAAGAGACTCTGTGCGTCTACCCGATCTATTCCTCTCATAATTTTGTACACCTCTGTAAGATCGCCCCTCATCCTCCTCTGCTCCAAGGAATAGAGTCCCAGCCCTGCTCAACCTCTCCCTGTATTTTGCACCCTTGAGGCAAGGCAAGGCAAGTTTATTTATATAGCACCATTCGTACAAGCTGCAATTCATAGTGCTTTACAAAAGAAACAAGAGAATAACACAGTTTAAAAACATTGCAGAACCACAATACAACACAGGACAACAAAATAGCCAATAATCAAAAATTACAAAACAAGCGATAATACAAATGGTAAAAATAGTAAAACAAAGTCGCTAAAACAATAAAACGATTTTAAAAGCACATAAAAGGGTTAAGATTAGAAGGTTAAGATTATCTGCATGTTGGGTTATGGAAAAGCTACAGTAAACAACAGTGTTTTTAGGCCTGATTTAAATGAGCTTACAGTCTGTGCACACCTCAGATGTTCAGGGAGCTTGTTCCACAGGTGTGGAGCATAAAAACTGTACGCTGCTTCAGCCTTTTTAGTTCTGACCCTGGGAACACAGAGTAAACCTGTCCCTGAAGACCTGAGGAGTCTCGGTGCCTCATATACAACAAAGTAGGTCAGAGATGTATTTTGGATCCAGGCCATTCAGTGCCTTGTAGGCCAGTAACAGAATTTTAAAATCTATCCTTTTACACACAGGGAGGCAGTGCAAAGATTTAAGGACAGGTGTAATGTGGTCCATTTTCTTGGTGTTGGTCAAGACTCTGGCAGCGGCATTCTGGATAAGCTGCAGTTGTTTAATTGATTTTTTACTGAGACCTGTAAAGATACCATTACAATAATCTAACCTACTGAAGATATATGCATGAACAAGTTTTTCAGTGTCTTCTTTGGTCAGAAATCCCTTGATTCTTGCAATGTTTTTTAGATGGTAATAGGCAGATTTGGTAATGGTCTTTATATGGCTGTTAAAATTCAAATCCGAGTCCATAACGACACCAAGGTTTCTGGCTTTGTCTGTGGTTTTCAGTGCGATTGAGCCAAGTTGAGCACTTATCTCTAACCTTATATTTTTGGGACCAAGGACAATAATTTCTGTCTTGTTTGCATTGAGCTGGTGGAAGTTCTGGTTCATCCGCTCATTGATTTGTTTGACACACTGACTCAGTGAGCGTAGGGGACTATGGTCATGTGGTGACACTGCGATATAAAGTTGTGTGTCATCGGCATAAGTATGGTAGGATATGTTAAAATACTCTATGATCTGAGCTAGGGGGAGCATGTAAATATTGAACAAAATGGGTCCAAGAATGGAGCCCTGGGGAACCCCGCATGTGAGTTTTGTATGTTCTGATTCATAATTACCAAGGGAAACAAAATAACCCCGATCTTTCAAGTAGGATTTGAACCAGTCCAGCACAGAACCAGAGAGTCCTACCCACTTCTCCAGTCTGTCAAGCAGTATGTTATGGTCCACCGTATCAAAAGCAGCACTGAGATCTAGAAGTACCATAACTGAAGCTTTTGAAGCATCACTGTTTAGATGTATGTCGTTTAGGACCTTAGTAAGTGCAGTCTCAGTGCTGTGATGTGGGCGAAATCCCGACTGGAAAACATTAAAAATATTGTTTTGGATCATAAAGCAGTGAATTTGTTGGTAAACTACCCTTTCAATGATCTTTGCCAGAAATGCTAAATTAGATATGGGCCTGTAGCTGCTCATAGCTGAGGCATCCAGATTTGGCTTCTTCAATAGGGGCTTGATCACTGCAGTTTTTAAGGCTTTGGGGAAAATGCCCCAATTGAAGGGAAGAGTTTACTATGTTCAGCACTTCTGGTGCAACACTGTTAAAAATATGTTTAAAGAAGCTTGTGGGCATCAGATCAAGACAGCAGGTAGTGGACTTTAGCTGTTGAACAGTTTCAGTCAGGGATGCACAATCTAAAAGTTCAAAATGTTGTAGATTCATTAGTGAATCTGGAGGCGTAAGTGACAAAGCCATGTTCCTGGGGTGGTGCTACACATTGTTTGTCTTATCTTCAGAATTTTATCAGTGAAGAAATCTGCAAAGTCATTGCACGACTTGCTGGACAGGAGCTCAGGAGGGACTGATGACGGGGGGTTTGTCAGTCTATCGACAACGGCAAACAAGGTGCGGGAATTATTATTTTTATTGATAACCTCTGAGAAAAAGGACTGCCTTGCCCCTTTCAATTCCTGATTATAGATACGGAGGCTGTCCTTGTAGATGTCGTAGTGGACCTGTAGTTTGGTTTTTCGCCACCTACGTTCGGCCTGTCTACACTTTGTTCTTTGGGATCTCACTGCTGTGGCATTTCTCCATGGTGACTTTTTCCTTCCAGATAAAACCTTGGTCGTTAGTGGTGCAATAGCATCAATAAGAGTCGTAACATTGGAGCTGAAACCATCCACAAGGTCATCGACAGAGGCCGAGGGCAGAGTTGGTGATGGTGTGAAGGCCTGAGTGAACAATGCGCCGGTGTTTTCATTGATACAGCGCCTTCTGATCACCTCTGGTTCTTTTCTGATACTGCTAGCAGAGATGGTCATTTTAAAAATACATAGTGGTGATCAGAAAGAGCAACATCAGTCACCATAACATCAGAAATGTCGAGACCCTTTGAAATAATCAGATCCAATATATGCCCCCTATTGTGAGTCGGCTCTGTTACGTGCTGGTTAAGTCCAAAGTTGTCCAGAATGTTCAGGAGCTCTTTTGCACCTCCATCCTCTGCATTATCTATGTGAATATGGAAATCACCCGTTAAGACAACACAATCAAAATCAATGCATACAATGGACAGTAATTTGGCAATCTCGTCAAAGAACTGTGCATCATATTTTGGTGGCCTGTAAATAGTTAAAAGTATTGTTCGCTGGGGAGAACTCAGCTGAACAGCGACATATTCGAAGGAGTTGAAATTTCCACAAGATATTTTCTTGCATTGTAAAGTCTCCTTATATAAACTGGCAACTCCGCCTCCTTTTCTGTGCATTCTGACCATTCATAAAAATAAAACCAGGAGGTGCTGATTCAATCAAAACTGTGTCACTATTATTTACACTTAACCATGTTTCTGTTAAAACGATAAAGTCAAGATTGTGCTTAATAATAAAATCATTGATTAAAAATGACTTGCCTACTAGTGATCTAATGTTCAATAGTGCCATACTTGTGTTAACAGCATGATTTGCATGATTTGCAACAGTTGGCAGAGGTGTGTAGTCCACCAGCCGCAGATTGTCCACACAGACTCCAGCGCCCCTGTTCCTCCTCTCTCGTGTACAGTGCAGCTGGAACGCCGGGCAAACGCGATCAAAGACGGTCAGCTCCCGGGAAAAGGTCTGGGAGAAGTGCCCGGGAGAGCCAGCCGGAGGAATGATAGCCCCGCACCGGGAGTAGCCGGCAGCCAGAGTGGAGGTGAAGGGGCTGGATAAACCAACCGGAGGCACGACGGCCTCGCACCGGAACCAGGAAGCGGCAACAGACATGATGCAGGAGACGCACATGCCAAAATCGAGCAGGAGTGAGAGCGGGCGAGCCTTCTCATCCTCACTGAGACACCTGCCCGCTTTCTCCGTCTCCTGGCTCACCTGCGCCTACAGGGACAGCTGCAGCACGCATCCACGGCTCCCTCAGGAAAGGTTCGATGCATTGTCCTCGCCTCGAGGCTTTGAGACCACACCACCGAGGCCACCGAGGCACCAATGTCCAGTAGCGTTTGGCGGTCGTAAAAAACAAATGACTGTACACTGTGCATGCACAGTGGCATACACAGAGACACGAACAGAAACAGGACAAACATAAGTGGCAGTGAGCAGAGACGGCGGGCAGCCGGGAACAGGTGAGGCGCGGCCATCTTGAGTCCTGGCAACATCCTCGTGAATCTTTTCTGCACCCTTTCCAGCTTGAAAACATCTTTCCTATAACATGGTGCCCAGAACTGAACACAATACTCTAAATGTGGCCTCACCAACGTCTTACATAACTGCAACATGCATTGTAAAAAAACCCACAGAAACAGGCCCTATTGCCCTCCATACTGACAATCAAGTTCGACTCCCATTTCATAAGGTCTTATGTAATAGGAGCAGAATTAGGCCATTCGGTCCATCAAGTCTACTCCGCCATTCAATCATGGCTGATCTATCTCTCCCTCCTAACCCCATTCTCCTTTCTTCTCCCCATAACCCCTGACACCGTACTAATCAAGAATCTGTCTATCTCTGCTTCACAAATATCTACTGACTTGGCCTCCACTAGTCTCCACTTGGCTGTGGCAAAGAATTCCACACATTCGCAACCCTCTGACTAAAGAAATGCCTTCTCATTTCATTCTTAAAGGAACGTCCTTTAATTCTGAGGCTGTGCCCTCTAGTCCTAGACTCTCCCACTTTCCCGCACTTGTCCACTGCTCTCGCTGCCTTGGTGATTTCAGTGCTCACTAGAACACTTTTTAAATGTGGTGAGAGTCTTTACCTCCATCCCCAGGAAGTGTACTCCAGATTCCAACCACCCTCTGGGGGAACAAATCTTCCTAGTAACCCCTCGGAACATCTTAATTTCTCCCACCATCTCCTCCTTCCCCCCCCCTTTCCTCCCTTTCTCCCCTTTCCACACAACTCCAGTTTCAGGGACAGTTTCTTCCCAGCTGTTATCAGGCAACTGAACCGTCCTACCAACAACCAGAGCGCGGTCCTGAGCTACTATCTACCTCTGGAGACCCTCGGACTATCTGTGATTGGACTTTACTAGACTTTACCTTGCACAAAACATTATTCCCTTTATCCTGTATCTGTGCACTGTGGACGGCTCGATTGTAATCATGTATTGTCTTTCCGCTGACTGGTTCGCACGCAACAAAAGCTTTTCACTGTATCTTGGTACATGTGACAATAAATTAAACTCAAACTCATATACAGGTTTAGCAATGATGATCAAGAACATGATCTTGTGGGCTCCATCTCTCCTTGATCATTGTTGCTGGCTTTGATTTGTTCTTTTCATACCTTTAGTGTTGCTGCTTGCGGTGTAGCTGCTACTGCTGGCGCCAACGATGGCGGCCACAGTGCACTGCTCCTTGGTGTTTTGTATGTGTTTGTTCGTTTGTGTCGTCTGTGAAAACCCTATTATTATTAACGTTTAGCGTTTTCTGAGTCATTCGTAACTGTCACTGTATGTAATGTTGTTACTTGTGGACGGAGCACCAAGGCTAATTCCTTGCATGTGAATACTTGACCAATAAACTTACTTACTTAAAGCCATTTGCTCTTTGTACCTTTTCATACCTCTCATTTCCCTCTCCCCTGACTCTCAGTCTGAAGAAGGATCTCGACCCGAAACGTCACCTGTTCCTTTGCTCCAAAGATGCTGCCTGACCTGCTGAGTTACTCCAGCATTTTGTGTCTGTCCTCTCGGTGCTTTGCCATCCGGAGCCATTCAACTGAATGCTGAGCATTTTTGGTGCTTTCACGACACCATTGTTATCACCTCAACGAGCAGACTGTCAGAAATGATCAATATTGACAGATGCAACCAATGCGGAATTTGGCCTTGTACACACAGATACCTTTTCCTGCATGAATGGCCAATCATCACAAAGGACCTTTATCACATGTGCCTGTACTATTCAGATATAACCACTATACGTAATGAACAGAATTGTGAAATAACCTTGCACCATGGACCTCAGCTGTTACGTAGGAACAGCACAGGAATAGGTCTCTCAGCCCACAATGTGTGCGGCACGGTGGCGTAGCGGTAGAGCTACTGTCTTACAGCCCCAGAGACCCATGTTCGACCCTGACTACGGGTGCTGTCTGTACGGACTTTCTACGTTCTCCCCGTGGCCTGCGTGGGTTTTCCCTGAGATCTTCGGTTTCCTCTCACTCTCCAAAGACGTACAGGTTTGGTGTAAATGTAAAAAAATTGTCCCTAGTTTGTAGGGTAGTGTTAGTGTGCGGGGCTCGCTGGTTGGTGCGGACTTGGTGGGCCGAAGGGCCTGTTTCCGCGCTGTATCCCTAAACTAACTAACCTAAACTAAATGTCCGTGCTGAACATGATGCCAAGTTAAACTAATCTCTGCCAGTACGTGATCTGTATCCCTCCATTCCCCGCATATCCCTGTGCCTATCAAAAACCCTCTTTGACTATTGACTCCATCTACACCTCACGCTGCCTCGGCAAGGCCGGCAGCATCATCACGGACCAGTCTCACCCCGGCCACTCCCTCTTCTCCCCTCTCCCATCTGGTAAAAGGTACAGAAGTGTGAAAACGAACACACACCTCCAGCTTCAGGGACAGTTTCTTCCCAGCTGTTATCAGGCAACTGAACCATCCTACCACAACCAGAGAGCAGTGCTGAACTACTATCTACCTCATTGGTGACCCTCGGACTATCCTTGATCGGACTTTGCTGGCTTTACCTTGCATTAAACGTTATTCCCTTATCATGTATCTATACACTGTGGGCGGCTCGATTGTAATCATGTATTGTCTTTCCGCTGACTGGTAAGCACGCTACAAAAGCTTTTCACTGTACCTCGGTACACGACACAATAAACTAAACTGAACTACAAGCTCCTGTCATATTTGCTTACACCACCACCCCGGCAACACGTTTCAGGTACCCACCTTTGGAAAATACTTAACCATATAACCATTTAACCATATAACAATTACAGCACGGAAACAGGCCTTCTCGGCCCTTCAAGTCTGTGCCGAACACCTTTTTTCCCTTAGTCCCACCTGCCTGCACTCATACCATAACCCTCCATACCCTTCTCATCCATATGCCTATCCAATTTATTTTTAAATGATACCAACGAACCTGCCGCCACCACTTCCACTGGAAGCTCATTCCACACCGCTACCACTCTCTGAGTAAAGAAGTTCCCCCTCATGTTACCCCTAAACTTCTGTCCCTTAATTCTAAAGTCATGTCCTCTTGTTTGAATCTTCCCTATTCTCAAAGGGAAAAGCTTGTCCACATCACTCTGTCTATCCCTCTCATCATTTTAAAGACCTCTATCAAGTCCCCCCTAAACCTTCTGTGCTCCAGAGAATAAACACCTAACTTATTCAACCTATCTCTGTAACTTAGCTGTTGAAACCCAGGCAACATTCTAGTAAATCTCCTCTGTACCCTCTCTATTTTGTTGACATCCTTCCTAGATTTGCACAATCCTTGCTTTGCACAATTCCTTTAAACTCTCACCTTAAAGCTATGTGCTCTAGTCTTTGACATTTCCACCATGGGAAGAAAGTTCTGACAGTCGACCCTTGAGGGTCATAGAAACATAGAAAATAGGTGCAGGAGTAGGCCATTCGGCCCTTCGAGCCTGCACCGCCATTCAATGTGATCATGGCTGATCATCCAACTCAGTATCCCGTACCTGCCTTCTCTCCATACCCCCTGATCCCTTTAGCCACAAGTGCCACATCTAACGCCCTCTTAAATATAGCCAATGAACTGGCCTCAACTACCTTCTGTGGCAGAGAATTCCAGAGACTCACCACTCTCTGTGTAAAGAATGTTTTCCTCATTTCGGTCCTAAAGGAATTCCCCCTTATCCTTAGACTGTGACCCCTTGTTCTGGACTCCCCCAACATCGGGAACAATCTTCCAGCATCTAGCTTGTCCAACCCCTTAAGAATTTTGTAGGTTTCTATAAGATCCCCCCTCAATCTGCTAAATTCCATCGAGTACAAACCGAGTCTATCCAATCTTTCCTCATATGAAAGTCCTGACATCCCAGGAATCAGTCTGGTGAATCTTCTCTGTACCCCCTCTATGGCAAGGATGTCTTTCCTCAGATTTGGAGACCAAAACTGTACGCAGTACTCCAGGTGTGGCCTCACCAAAACCCTGTACAACTGCAGTAGAACCTCCCTGCTCCTATACTGAAATCCTTTCGCTATGAATGCTAACATACCATTTGCTTTCTTCACTGCCTGGGTCACTTGACATTAGATCCCTGATGGAGCAAGCAGGAAAGAACAACTTACACCAGCCTTGCCAACAACCCCACATCCACAACACAAAGGATTTTTTTGTTAGCAGATGACCTTTGAAGGCTTTTCAGGCCCTGAAGGTTTTAGCACTGAAAAGACTTCTCTGAATAGATACTGAAGAAAATAAACTGACAAAGATTAAAATTGAATGGCAAAACAAAGTATTGCTGTGTTCAGACATAGAGTCACCGAGTATGGACACAGGCCCTATTAATGAGGTCAGTGGTAACTTTCAGTCATTCCCAGGTAAGTCCCAGAATACAATTGCCAGCTGCCTGCTCAATTCCATCACTGGACTCCGTGCAGTCTAACAATGGAGACAGTAATGGTGTGATTCCCAAGCATTTATCCACCTCCCAGGCAGGTATCCCACTGCCTGAGTGCTGGAAATCGGGATGTGTAGCTTGGTTCCTTACAGACACCATGGACATGGCCGGATTTATGTATAAGCTGGACAAGCTTAAGCTTAGGGCCTCGAGATCTAGGGGAGCCAGATTTATCACTAGGCTTCATAGGCTGAAGCCAGGGGTGGAAGATTGCAACCTTCACGTGGGCCGCCCTGTTTCGACTAATGCAATCAACTCGACGTGCACAAACGGAAGATCAAATAGAACAAGTTGTCCAACAACTTTGGGCTGTGCACGCCACACGGAAGAAGAAGAAGATAGGCTGAAGCCTAGGGCTTCTAAATCTAGGGGGCCTCCGGCCAAGGCAGGACACCTGCCGTTCAAGTCTGGACGGGCCCCCCTCTCTATCTCTCTGTCTGTCTGTAATTCTCCATCTCTGCCCGTCATCCGTATCCGTATCCGTGTCCGGGCCACCGGGTCTCCACTCTCCGCTCACTCCTCATCCGCCGGCACGGTTGACTGCCTTGCACATGCGCACTGCTACGGCCAGCACATCCTCCCCCCTGCACATGCGCACAACCACGACCAGCACATCATCGACCACCCTCCGCATGCGCACTGCCACGGCAACTGGTCGGCGCTGGGCACTTTCTCCCTCGCTTTGAATTGTGGGAGATCTGGCCGCCATTGCTGTCCGGTCACCGCCTCGCCGCGACCGCTGAAAACCAACGCAGAATCACTCCCTGACCCTGGATCTGGAGTAACTCTCTGGAGTAACTCTTGCTTCTGGTTTCCTGGTCCTCCATAAATATTCTAAATGCAATTCAAACTGGAGGTGGTGAAGGGCTGAACAATAACAGCCTATTGCATTATATCTGTTTATTTATTGTGTATAGATATGGTCTATGGTATATAAACACACTGAACTTTTATCTCCTGTTCTGTATTATGTTTACATATTCTGTTGTACTACAGCAAGCAAGAATTTCATCGTCCTATCTGGGACACATGACAATAAAACTCTCTTGACTCTTGACATGGACTTAAGCAAAAAAGGGTTCTTGGGTAAAAAAGAGGTACCTAAAATTTAGTTGCGTCTGGTTGGGTAACTATGGTAGGGTGAAGGGGTGGAAGATTGCAACCTTCACGTGGCCCGCCCTGTTTCGACTAATGCAATCAACTCGACGTGCACAAACGGAAGATCAAATAGAACAAGTTGTCCAACAACTTTAGGCCGTGCACGCCACACGGAAGAAGAAGAAGATAGGCTGAAGAGTATTCCATGCTTTAATTGTGCAGGGGAACGCCATGGAGCAGCCAGCAACTCTGGATACAAGAAATTGGGTGACGTTTCGGGTAGAGACCCTTCTTTAGACTCCCTCTGGTTTTAGTGTTTTTAGTTTAATTTAAAGATACAGCGTGGAAACAGGCCGTTCGGCCCACCGAGTCCACGCCGACCACCAATCACCCTTACACTAGTTCTATCCCACACATTAGCGGAGTAAGTCAAGAGTCAAGAGTGTTTTATTCTCTCACGTCCCAGTTAGAACAATGAAATCGTTACTTGCAGCAGCACAACAGAATATGTAAACATAGTACTCTGTAAACAATGTTATAAACGAGAAAACGGTGTATATTTATATATGAATATATAACTATATAAATATATATATGTGTGTGCGTGTGTGTATATAATATATATACCCACACACACAATTTCCCTCCAGAGATTAACAAAGTTCTATTGTATAGTATCGTGTGTGTAGGAGGAATTGCAGATGCTGGTTTAAACTGAAGATAGACACAAAAAGCTGGAGTAACTCAACAGGTCAGACAGAATCTCTGGACAAAAGGAAAATATTACGTTTTGGGTTGGGTCTGAAATAGGTTTCTGCACACGTTTGGAATGTGGAAGGAAACGAGAGCACCCGGAGCCAACCCATGCGATCAACGGGGAAAGGAGCAAACTCCATACAGACAACACCCATATTCAGGATCAATTCTGGGTCTCTGGCACTTTTAGGCAGCAACTTTATGGCCAATGTACTGCCCCAATAGCCTTGAACTGAATTAAAACATACAGTAGCTGTAAAGGGGGACATAGCGTCACTTGGAGATTAAAAACTGAAAATGGATATTTTTATTTTTTTAGTAACCAAAGTTATCAACGTATAATTTTTTGTGTGTTGGAAAACAAAATATAGTGGCACAGCTGGTAGACTTGCTGCCTCACACACCAGAGATCTGTGTTCGATTCTGTCCTCGGGCACTGTCTGTGTTGAATTTGCACATTCCCCCTGCAAGCGTGTGGGTTTCCTCCCACATCCCAAAGACGCATTGGCTTTGTCGGTTAACTTGTCTCTGTAAACTTGCCTCTAATGTGTAGGGAGTGGGTGAAGAAAGTGGGATAGCAGAACTTGTGTGAATGGGTAGACATAAATGCTGGAGAAACTCAGCGGGTGTGGCAGCATCTATGGAGCGAAGGAAATAGGCGACGTTTCGGGTCGAGACCCTTCTACATACTGATGTGAGGGTGGGGCGGACGGGAAGAAGAAAGGAAGAGGCGGAGACAGTGGGCTGAGGGAGAGCTGGGAAGGGGAGGAGAAAGCAGGGATTACCTGAAATTGAAGAAGTCGATGTTGATTGCACTGGGGTGTAAACTGCCCAAGCGAAATATGAGGTGCTGCTCCTCCAATTTACAGTGGGCCTCACTCTGGCCTTGGAAGAGGCCCAGGCCAGAAAGGTCGGATTCTGAATGGGAGGAGGAATGCTGAGCCACCGGGAGATCAGGTTGGTTATTGCGGACCGAGCAGAGGTGTTGGGTGAAGCGATCGCCAAGCCTACGCAGTTGACACCTAGAGCAGTGGATGCAATAGTTGAGGTTGGAGGAGGTGCAGGTGAACCTCTGCCGCAGCTTGGGTCCTTGGATGGAGTCAAGGGGGGAGGTAAAGTGACAAGTGTAGCATTTCCTGCGGTTGCAAGGGAAAGTGCCAGGTGAGGGGGTGGTTTGGGTGGGAAGGGACGAATGTACCAGGGATTTATGGAGGGAGCAGTCTCTGCGGAATGCCAACAGGGGAGGAGATGGCAAGATGTGGCCAGTGGTGGGGTCCCATTGGTAGACACAAAAGCTGGAGAAAATCAGCGGGTAAGGCAGCATAGAAACATAGAAAATAGGTGCAGGAGGAGGCCATTCGGCCCTTCGAGCCAGCACCGCCATTCATTGTGATCATGGCTGATCTATGGAGCATCTATGGTGCGAAGGAATAGACGATGTTTCGGGTCGAAACCCTTCTTCAGATTGATGTCGGGGGGGGGGGGGGGGGACACGAAAAAGAAAGGAAGAGGCGGCGATAGTTGGCTGTGGGAGAGCTGGGAATGGGAGGGGAAGGAGGGAGAAAGCAAGGACTACCTGAAATTAGAGAAGTCAATGTTCATACCGCTGGGGTGTAAACTACCCAAGCGAAATATGAGGTGCTGTTCCTCCAATTTGCGCTGGGCTTCACTCTGGCCATGGAGGAGCCCCAGGACAGAAAGGTCGGATTCGGAATGGAAAGGGGAGTTGAAGTGTTGAGTCACCGGGAGATCAGGTTGGTTATTGCGAAATGAGTGGAGGTGTTGTGCGAAGCGATCGCCAAGCCTGCGCTTGGCCTCACCGAGGTTGATCATACGTTGAATAATCCAACCACATTTTTGTTTGAAAGTGGAAAGAAATAATAGAAATTGCATTCATTGCAATGTGTAAAAAGAGTTGAGATACTGTATTATAATTTTGCTGCATGTCATTGTGGTATATATCATGTCTTGATTGGTGAATATGTTTTGTTTGTGCAGTCTCCGGGGAGGGAGCAGCCACTCCAGACAATTCCAAGCTGTTGAGGAGTGTTCACCCGACGCCGGAGTTCCAGCTTCCCGGCAAGAGGGCCTGAAAACATCGGACTGGCTGCGGAGGCCACAAATAGGCCCCGACCTCGGGTGATCACAGAGGAAGAGGACTGAACTTTCTGGTGCCTTTCCCCACAGTGGAAAATTTGATTCTGTTGTGGGGGGACGTTCACGTTGAATTTTATAATGTGTTGTGTCATTTTTCTTTTTTTTAATTTTCCTATGAATGTACGGAAACTTAATTATTTATTTTATGTAAAGCACTTTGGTTTCAATGCGAGTTGATTTAAACGTGCTATATAAATAAAATCTACTTACTTACTTTATTTGAAGCAGAAATAATATGTGAATGCTTCATTGAGCATAACTCCGACTGGTAACTACGCACTTCGTCCAAACACATTATCGCACGTGTCATGCAAGCCGTCTTAAATGACCACCTAAACTGTCATTTGGCAACTTAAAAAGCTGCCAAGGTTGCCCGGCTGACAACAGAGAAAAAAAATTAAGTGAGAGCCCTGCAAGGTGTATAATATTTTTGACTCTGTCATTGACCTTTCTTACATATGCTGTCACAACGCACTGTAGTCTCTAAACAACCCTTCAGTAATTTTCCTTGCCCTCCATTTCAGAATAATAATGTTTTAAGCCGATAACTCGACACTAGCACTGGCAATAAATTAATAAAGTGCAGCTTTCCAGCCCCTTATCTCATTGCCACGCTCGACTGCGAATCGTGTCAATCTGGTGGACCGTCTTCCTCTGGTCGTGGGGGTGGGGGATTGGGAGGGGCCTCACAAGAGGAACTGCCTAGGGCCTCTCTTCATCTAAATCCGGCCCTGAACATGGACCAAAGAGATGGTGTCTGTGACCAAAGATTATAGAGGAGCTCTATAATCCTCTATAATCTTTGTCTGTGACTATATGTAGAAATTACACATTGGGCGGTGGTGAAGCGGTAGAGTTGCTGCCTCACAGCGCCAGAGACCTGGGTTTGATCCGGACCGGGTGCTGTCTGTGCGGCGTCTGCACGTTCTCCCCGATAGCGCGAACTCCATCATCAAGTTCGCTGACGACACCACTATTGTGGGACGTATCACTGATGGGGATGAGTCCGAGTATAGAAGAGAGATCGAGCGACTGTCCATATGGTGCCAACAAAACAACCTGGCCCTCAACACCAGCAAGACCAAGGAACTGATTGTGGACTTTGGAAGGAGTAGGATGGGGACCCACAGTCCTGTTTATATCAACCGATCGATGGTTGAAAGGGTCAAGAGCTTCAAATTCCTGGGCGTGCACATCTGTGAAGATCTTTCCTGGTCCGAGGGCACAGATGCAATTATTAAGAAAGCTCATCAGCGCCTGTACTTCCTGAGAAGATTACGGAGAGTCGGTCTGTCAAGGAGGACTCTCTCTAACTTCTACAGGTGCACAGTAGAGAGCTTGCTGACTGGTTGCATCGTGGCTTGGTTCGGCAACTTGAGCGCCCTGGAGAGGAAAAGACTCCAAAAAGTGGTAAACACTGCCCAGTCCATCATTGGCTCTGACCTTGCTTCCTACGAGGGGATTTATCACAGTCGCTGCCTCAAAAAGGCCGGCAGCATCATCAAGGACCCACACCACCCTGGCCACACACTCATCTCCCTGCTACCTTCAGGTAGAAGGTACAGGAGCCTGAAGACTGCAACGACCAGGTTCAGGAATAGCTACTTCCCCACAGCCATCAGGCTATTAAACCTGGCTCGGACAAAACTCTGAACATTAATATCCCTCCATCTGTTATTTGCACTTTATTAATTTATTAATTCATGGGTGTATTTACGTATATACTTGTAGTCAATGCCTTCTATGTTCTGTTGTGCTGAAGCAAAGAAAGATTTTCATTGTCCTGACAGGGACACATGACAATAAACTCTTTTGACTCTTTTGACCCTCGTGGGTTTTCTCCGGGCGCTCCGGATGCTGTACAGTGTGAGGGAGGGGGTGAGTGAGGGCGTTAGGGATGGGATGAGGGAGGATGTGGGGGTGTTAGGGATGAGATGAGAGAGTGGATGCCAGCAATGTTCTCTCTGGGAAGCTGTGTCCCAATCAATCGATGGCCGGTGCTGATGACGCCCCCCCCCCCTGAATGGTATCGTAGCAACAGCGGTGAGGCGGGAGGGAGAGCGGTGATGCCGCGGCCGAGCGAAGGCCCCAAACCCAACTCCAGCCCCATCCCCGGGCCCGGCACAGGCGGCGGCGGCAGCGGCAGCAGCAGCTCTGGGAGAAGGCGGCGGCGGCAGCGCGTCACGGAGGCCTCTCGTCAGCATCAAATGTTGGAGCGGTTTACTTCTGATCCTTCATTAGTATATCAATTTATATTCGCTGAACATACAGGCTCCCTGCCGCCCCTTCATCTCCCTCCCCACCCCAGCGACATACCTGTCCCCTGAACTCCACTCTCATCCCTCATATAGTTCATCCAGTTCCATTCCCTGCTCCAACAGTCTCATCGTCTTCAATACGTTTCCCTTCTATGATTTGCATTAATAAGGTTTGGTTGCTGCGTTAAATCAAAGAAAGATGCATTTTAAATCTTTCCCCCGCCCCGTATTAATGTTGTTATGGTATCAGTTGTATATCTAATAAGTGATGTTTAATCAAAGAGGTGCTAACGAAATATTTGTTTTGTTATGTGGGTGATCTCTGCATTGTTTCCTGGTAAAGAGTTTAGAGTTTGGGAGAGTTTTTTTCAAACTAGATTTTGTACATCCAGTCTTGCATAATCTAGGGTTGCCTGTATTTGTATGCAGTGACAGATGATGTTTATGTGATCGGAAGTCTGTGACTAGTGGTGTACCATTATAACAAGGGTTTACTTTATGGACTGCTCCTTTCTGGGACATGATTGTAACTGTGTGGAAGGATTAATGTCAACCCAGCAATCTCTCTGCAACTGTTCAGATTGCATATTTTCTCTGAAGTGATTTGCTTCCTTGCCCTGCAGTTCAGTGTGTTTGACGGCAATGGGCCTGTACTCACTGGAGTTTAGAAGAATGAGGGGGACCTCATTGAAACTTACCGTATAGTGAAAGGCTTAAATAGAGTGGATGTGGAGAGGATGTTTCCACTAGTGGGAGAGTCTAGGACCAGAGGGCACAGCCTCAGAATTAAAGGACGTTCCTTTAGGAAGAAGATGAGGAGGAATTTCTTTAGTCAGAAGATGGTGAATCTGTGGAATTCATTGCCCCAGACAGCTGTGGAGACAGTCAAAGGATATTTTTAAGGCAGAGATGGATAGATTCTTGATAAATACGGGTGTCAGGGGTTATGGGGGGGAAGGCAGGAGGGAGGGAGAGATAGATCAGCCATGATTGAATGGCAGAGCTGACTTGATGGGCTGAATGGCCTAATTCTGCCCCTATCACATGAACTTATGACCTTATAGTTAGTGGATAAACTTAATGACCCTTTCTGTCCATGGCTTATGTAGACAAGTTGCTTTCTCTTTCAGCACTTTCATTGAGTTTTCTTTCTTAGGAAACAATGCCACCATCTAATAATTCTTGGTCCTCATCTCAGGATGACAACGAAGGTTCCAAGCTTCTGAGAAAGTCAAAAGAGTCACCGTTCATTCCAATAGGTATGAGTCTATCTAGGTTTTAACAAGAAATGTAATTCATGCAAAATCAGAAAATACTGAAATAACGGCAGGCAGCATCTGCGAAAGGGGAAACAGAGTATCACATTAAATAGGATTTTAGTCAGCCCAGCCATTGTGGGCTGAAGGGCCTGTACCGATGTTGTACTGTTGTATATACTATTTGCAATACTAGTGGGCACAGATCTGTCACTGGGCTAGACTGTTATGGGGATGGGTCTGTGTGTGTAACACTGGGGTACAGTACTGGTGGGGACGGGTCTGTCGTTGTACAACCCTGGGGTGAGGTGAGAATCCAACTGACTGGGCTGTGGGAAGCATTCTTGCTCCTGCTCATGAGCTGTTCAGCACACAACACTAGCTTCAGCTTTGTCCTCATGTTACCTGGTCTTCTGAGGGACCTGACTTACAGCCATTAGGTTGAGAGTACAGATTTGCACATGAGCTAGGGTGTATTTTGAATTTTAATCTGTCTCCTGCCAGTTGTTGTACTGGTATAGGAGGTCTCTCAGGATTGTAAGTTCTAGGAACAGAATTATGCCATTCGGCCCATCGTCAACTCCACCATTCATTCATGGCTGATCTATCTTTCCCTCTCAACCCCATTCTCCTGCCTTCTCCCTATAACCCGACACCCGTACTAATCAAGAATCTGTCAATATCCACCTTAAAAATAGCCATTGACTTGGCCTCCACAGCAGTCTGTGGCAATGAATTCCATAGATTCCATAGACTAAAGAAATTCCTCCTCATTTACCTTTCTAAAGGTACGACCTTTTATTCTGACACTGTGACCTCTGGTACTAGGCTCTCCACTAGTGGAAACATCTTCTCCGCATTCACTCTACATGCAGGCTTCAAACCATTCGACTGTGTGCGCTTTGTGGGGTTGGAGCGGGACGGGCATGGCATAATACTTCCTTGCATCCATCCAAGTTTTTTGATGCCCTGTGGTCTTCGCCAGGTATCGCCGGATGTCTTGCTATTGTGGTGCTGGGTTTACAAAGACTGCGCAAAACAGAACAGAAGCTGTCGGTGCATCTCATCCACATGAGAGTGGCTGCTCAAGGCTTTGTGGTGGGAGCAATTACTTTGGGTAAGAGATCAGTATTCAATGAACCCATTCCTCGGGCTGCCACAGAGTTCTCCACCAGTACTCAAAGGGTAAAACACAAACGCTGAAGTAACTCAGCGGGTCGGGCAGCATATCTGGAGGACGTGGGTTGGCGATATTTCGGGTCAGAACCTTTCTTCAGACTAATTTTAGTAGGGGGAGAAAGCTGGATAAGGGAGGTGGGGTGGGAAAAAGTCTGGCAGGTAACAAGTGGAGCAAACAAAATGTGTAGAAAGATGCTGGTGTATACCGAATATAGACACAGTGTCTATGTTTATGTCCCTCCCCGAGGGTTCACTCCTTTCTCTTTTCTGTCACCTGTTTGTCTCATTTTCATCTCTACCCATCTGCCAATCAATGCATCCTCACCTGTATCCACCTATCACTTAGCGGTAGACACAAAGAACTGGAGTAACTCAGCAGGTCAGACATCTCTGGAGAATCTGAAGAAAGGTCCCGACCCGATACGCCACCCATCCTTTTTCGCAAGAGATGCACGGGCAGGTGGGACTAGTGTAGGTGGGACATGTTGGCCAGTGTGGGCAGGGTGGGTGGAAGGGCCAGTTTCCACACTGTGACTCCAGCTCTCTCTTATCAGTCCTTGAGCAAGTGAGCAGAGTGAAGTTGGAAGTCAGGACTTTTAGAATCAGTTAAAATTCCAGAAACCCTGTTGTAACAGCATGGTCATAAATGTTCTGTCTTTTCCAGGTGTCGTTTACTCCATGTTTAATGATTACCTCAGGAAACCTCGACAAGGATAGACTTGTTTTTGAATTGGAGTCAAGCCTCGACTTATTTAAGTGCTCTGCCGTGGATTTCAGAAGCATGGCACATACCTCACAGCGAGGACTGGCGTACACTGTGTTTTCAGCGAGTTGAAGCTTTTAGTAAAGCTTTCTTCCTCTGGTCTACATGACCACACACAGTTGTTTGAACCTTATTACCATGACCATTCAGCAGCTCAGGGCTTGGTGACTGCACTACTCAGAAGTGCTCAAACATCAGTGTGCTATCAAAGGTTTTCGTATGGGGAAGTGCAACTCAATATATTGCGCAATATCCTTCATCGCACTGCTTCCACCCTGTCCTGCAACTTAATTTCCCTCCTCCTACAAAGCTCTTCCTGCTGATATAGCTAGTTGCTCCAAGATTTCCACTCAGCCCCTGCGGGGTTTTGTACATGACTAGGATGTGCCGTTCACGTGGCTTCCTCTCCCTGGGTTAATGCTGTTTTGTCAGGACCCACTTCAGTTTAACCCTCTTTCTCCATTAATTTTGGCCTTACCAACTCATACATAACTGTAGCATGACGTCCCCACTTCTATGCTCAATACTTGGGTGGCACAGCGGTAGAGTTGCTGCCTTACAGCGCCGGAGATCTGGGTTCGATCCCGACCATGGGTGCTGTTTGTACGGAGTTCGTACATTCTCCCCGTGGGTTTTCTCCAAGATCTTCGCTTTCCACCCACATTCCAAAGACGTGCAGGTTTGTGAGTAAATTGGCTTGGTCTAAGCGTAAATCGTCCCTAGTGTGTAGGATGGTGTTAATGAGCAGGAATCGCTGGCCGGCGTGCCGAAGGGCCGGTTTCCGCGCTGTATCTCTAAACTAAACGCACAAAGGCCAATGTACCAAAAGCTGCCTCACCTGCCTTATCTACCTGCGATGCCACTTTCAAGGAACTAAGTATCTGCACTCCCTCATCTGCTCTACATCACTCCCCAGAGCCCTGCCATTCACTGTATACTTGAGGGGCAGCGTTTTCCGCACCATCCTTGTGGAGGGTGGTGGGTGTATGGAACAAATGGCCAGGAGGGGTAGTTAAGGCAGGTACTATAACAGCATCTAAAAGACATTGGGACAGGTACATGGATAGGAAAGGTTTAGAGGGATATGGGCGGGTGGGACTGGCTGAAGGGCCTGTATTAATCTTTGAGTTAACAAAGTTATTTGACACCGATCCAAATAAACAATTCAACAGGACATAGAACAGAGAGACTTGTAATAGTTCTCATCCATCATCATCTTTAACAATGGGTATACATGAGCAAAAGGTCACCATGCATCACTCCCAGCACTATTAAAGTGAACATCACGAGTCAGCACACACTACCAGGTGTGAAACATCATGTTTAAACTTTACATTGACCTGTTCAGACAGGACCAAGACAAACACGTCCAATTCCGGTCACCAAAACAAAATGCCATTCTGGAGGTCACACAGAGGATGGAGTGGTGCCAACCTCGGTTTCAGAGCAAGCTAACACAGAAAATTCGGATTCTTCCCAATTGGGAATGAATTTCAGAGAAAGGCTCCAGAGCAGTTGATAGAGGTGCTGCCTCACACCACCAGACTCTGGTTCGATCCTAATTGCAGGAGCTGTCTGTGTGGAGTTTGCATGTTTTCCCTCTTGACTGTGCGAGTCTTCCCCAGGTGCTTAGGTTTCCTCCCACATCCCAATTACACGCGGGTTTGTAGGTAAATTGGCCACTGTAAATTGCCACCAAGTGTGGATGAGAAAGTGGGATAACTGAGAACTAGTGTGAATGGTGATCAATGGTCAGTGTGGACTCAGTGGGCCTGTTTCCACGCTGCACCTTTCAATCAGTCAAACATTTAATTAATCCATACCAACATGGCAATGAGAAGTGCAAATTACAGCGAAAAGGTAAATTTGATGTCATGAAAATCTTTATCAAGTAAAACTAACACTTAAAATGGCTTGCAGTGGGAAGCAGAGGCAATTTAAATAATGCTGGTTGCATTATTATGGGTAGTACACTGGCAGGATTTGCAAAGCTTGATATCCAAGAAACCCGTGCTAAACATGAGACATGACTAAACGTCAGTTAACATAGTTTATTTAAACCAGGGGGAGATGTCATGGAAATTCATACTTTCAAAGGATGGGTAAGAGTGAAGAATAGCCTTCATCCAGATCTATCTGGATAGTTAATCCTGTCATTTCCTCAGAGACCTGCAAGAAGAAATGATCAGGAGAATTGAAATGCCCTTAAATTATGCTCTGCAGCACTACATGCATACTCCTAGAGAGAAGCCAGCGTACTTGATTTTTATTGAAGGAAACTTTTGAACCGAGGGAACTTGCTTAATCGAGACCATGATTGGAGGGATACTCTTTTGCTGTGCGATCACTTCAGACTGATGCTATTTGTCAATTCAATTAGTGTGCAGTGGAGTTCTGATTGCAAGATGAGTTTAATACATTTGGCCAATGGCTTGGTGTCCAAGGTTCCTTTGAGCTGGGAATTACAACCCACAAGGGCGGCACAGTGGTAGAGTTGCTGCCTTACAACACCAGAGACCTGGTTCGATCCTGACTACGGGTGCTGTCTGTATGGAGTTTGTACGTTCTCCCCGTGACCTCGTGGGTTTTCTCCAGTTTCCTCCCACACTCCAAAGATGTTCAGGTTTGTAGGTTAATTGGCTTTAGTAAGTTGTAAAAAAATTGTCCCTTGTGCGTGCAGGTTACGGGATGATCACTGGGCGGTACAGACTCGGTGGGCCGAAGAGCTCTGTAACATTAAAGTAAAGCCTAAACTAGCTGGATCATAATACTCATTTCAGCAAAGTGCATCAGGTTTAGGATGTACAGTATCCCTTTCATAATGCCCTTGGAGTTGGCTTTTAAATGTACAAAATGTAAAGTGCTTGAAGAAACCCCATGCCACAGAAAACAAGACATCAAACACCATCTTTATTGGTGCACTCAAAGCAAATGACTAAACATTTATAGCAAAGGGAAATTTCACAGTTAACAGTAAACTTTTAAAAAATAAATCATAGTAGGACATTAGTAAGATGTCTAAACGAACACCGAACTTTCAAGCCATTGAACTACAATCCAAGTGCCCCCAAATAAGTCATTTAAAACTCGGTACTGTGCTCGAGTTATTGCAACCAGTAGCTTGGAGCCAAATTGAGATGGTGTCCATAGTCAGCCAGGTTCATGGTGTGTCACAGTGACACATTGTTGGTCGCATAACAAAACATTTCATGATGGCCGGTAACATTAGAATCAAACCACTCACTTTATAGAAGCAATGTGATGAGTGGCTTAATACTGTTAGAGCTCAGTTTCAAATATATTGGTCCCATATCTGAATTTAAAAAAAATTAAATGATCAAACCTTCAACTGAAGTATACTGTTCTGCACTCAAATGAAGAGAATCGTTGCAGTTCTACAAGATATTTGGTCACTTTTGGTACTTCTATGCAAAAAGATCTATCTAAACTAGCTTCCTTTCAGAGGGAAGATATATATAATCCACTTGCATGCAAGGTGTAGTCAAACTCGGTGAGTGATTGGGAACGAAAGGAAGCAGCTAAAAAACATCCTCTGTGGTGTTATCACTTTACAACATGCTACAAGAAACCTTCAGTAGGCAAAGTTTTAAAATTACACGCCAAGAGGCAGTGCTGAGACAGCAGAATGAATTTGTTGTACAGGTCCAGAGGACCAGTAGAAAAAAAGAGGCGGGGGGGGGGGGGGGGCGAGGGGAATGGTGTTTTGGGAAGAAAAATGGCCAAATCTCACAAAACCAGAAGCAGTCTTAATTCAAACACTAATTATGTTTTATTTCCAAATGGGAGATTAGCTCTGGATAGAGTTACAATGGCTTCCCTCGTTCCCACATTTGAGCAGCCTTCTTCATTGTCAGAATGAAGGACCGAGCAAGGAATGATGTGCAGAATCAGACCAGATCCACTGTAGATACAAGGCACCCATCTCACTCAATACTGGATAGAAACAGGTGGCAGCACAGAGAAACCCATCAACGGCCGACTTGCTTTCTTGTGATACCCATCTCCTGCTCATCTAATTTAATCAGATCATTTTATAGAAACAGAATAATAGGAGGGGACTGAAAAATTAGTGCAAATAGAAAAAGGTGCTGAATCCCATTTGCTGACCAGTTATTTCATCCATCATTCTCCATGCATCTCAATTGTTTTCTAAAAATCATCTTCACCTCATGTTAATGCAGAGTGCAGTACTGAAATAAAATAATCACAATCATAATATGATCATACACCAACACAAGACGGGTAAACACCAAATTATAAGCTACATACAATATTTCAACAGCATCTTTTCTGGACAAACACAGTTGATTGCATTCTGCAACACTGTCATTTGTGATTACTGCTGAATATTGATTAACACATATTAACCACAAGGTCACTGTGTTTATGAACAATTCAAGGCTACGTTTGGACCAGATAAAAACGGAAAACCTGCACTTCTAACCATTCAGGCTGCAACTAAATCTGTACTCGGTAGATTTAAAGAAACTATTCAACTTGACCAAAAAAAAAGTCGCTATTTTTTTTGTGTGAAAATTTTTCATTAACTGCTTTACCTCAAACTTTAATCAACTCTCAGCTCCACGCTCCGGCAAAATGCCAGAGTAGTCATTTAAAACATCATACAAAATATTTTTCTTTAGAAAAATACAAGAAACATGCTAGAGGGTTGAGCTGTGCTATCGTGAAAACGTTGTGTATGCACTAGGTCGTGGAACACAGGGACGGGAGGAGTCACATAGTGTGAAACATTTGGAGTGTGTCTGCATTGGGATCTGATGTATGGGATGCAGTGCTCAGTTTGTGATCATGGGAGCTTATCTGAAATGAATTTCTTTAAATGATTGTCATGCTGCTAAAGTCAGACTGACAACTACAAACATATTGCTAGATTGGGAAGCCTTTCTCATTTAATAAAGTAGGTTGGTTTCTATTCAGTCAGAATCTGTGGCAGTATTACTCATGTTGGGGCAGGCTTCCCTCAGTAGTTTATTAGTGCTTTCTGAACAGATTATACCCTTCTGCCAGTTTTGTTACAAGTGCGGAAGACAACGTTTCATCTCGCCTCTTTGGCAGGAGACTATTCCTGAGCTACTGCGGGTGCAGGGTCCGAGACTTTGCTCCACTGAGAATGGTACGGTACGGAGACACTCTCAGAAGTAGTTGAAGGGATGTGGCAAAATGGTGGCACTGTAGAGAAGGCCGGAAGCACAGGGGACATGGCATGATCGACGGGAGGGAGGTTTGATAAAGCCAGACGTGGCAGTGGACTGGTAGTTGACAAGGGCGAATCTGGAACAGATTAAAAAAAACAGAATTAAAGGCCAAATCCCAGAAATGATGCATATCTAATACGAAACAGTGGGAGATGCGGTTGACTCTACAACTTGCACATGTCCAAAACTGTTCTGTTACTTTAGCATTTTCTCAGGTTACAGGAAGATACTGATAAGTTAGTAAAATGGGCAGAGCAGTGGCAGAAGGGATGTAATCTTGATAAGTGCAAGCGATGTATTTTGGTACAACTAATAACCAAAGATCCTATAGCGAGCAAGATAGACCACTCCTGCTAAATGCAACGGGCTGACGTGTAGTACACAACGGAGCGGAACGTGGGCCTTTTTTTTCATCCATTTCAGTAACCCGACCCGCAGTGTAATCAACGTTGCGGGGGAACAGTTTGTGTTAATAAATTATAATTCTGAAAATGAGGAGAAGGTGTTTACCAAATAACTTTTATTTTTACGAGGATGTTTCCATAACCAGCTTCCGTCTCCGCACTAGTATCTTTGCTCCGCTACGGGATCTTTGGCGCAGAGACGGAAGCCGGTTACGGAAATGGGGCCGAAAATTACCCATGAATCTGCCCACGGCCTTACTACGTCTTTTTCGTCGAGTGGTCTATCTTGCTCGCTATAGGATCTTTGCTAATAACTGTACGTTAGTTCATTCCCACCCTCTAATCGTCAGCAGGTATTAGAGGAGGAACTGTGTAGGGAGATCACAGATAGCTGCAAGAATATTGGGTTGTAATAGTGGGAGGGGGATTTGAGTAAGGGCTTAATGGGGTGGAATCTGTTAAGTGTGTTGAGGAAAATTTTCCCATCAATAAGCTGGAAAGAGTGCAGAGGATTTACCCTGATGTTTTCAGAACTCGAGGTGCTGAGATATGGGGAGAGCTGGGCAGGCTAAGACTTTTCCATTGGTACACTGGGGGCTGAGGTGTATATAGAGATGTATAAAATCATGAGGGTAATAGTTAGAGTGAATGCACAGTCTTTTACCCAGGATTGGGGAATCAAGAACCAAAGGATAGGGGTTTAAGGTGAGAGGGGAAAGATTTAATGGGAACCCGAGGGGCAACCTTTTCATAGGTGGTGGGTATATGGAATGAGCCGCCAGAGGAAATAGTTGAGGCAGGAACTATAACAACATTTAAGATACATTTAGACAGGTGCATGGATAGGAAAGGTTTAGAGGGATAATGGAACAAATGTCCGTAAATGGGACTAGCTCAGATGGGACATCTTGGTCAGCACGGACAACATGGCCCCGAGGGCCTGTTTCCATGCTCTATGACTCTATTAGGTACATGATCCTGCAACAGCTGGGGCAAAACTAGATCTCCTCTGGGAAATAAGGCAGGGCAGGTGACTGAAGTGTTAGTGGGAGAGTATTTTGGGACCAGTGACCTTAAGTTTAAACAATTCTGGAAGCTGGTAAGACTGGTCCAACAGTTGAAGTCATACATTGGGGCAAGGCTATTTTTAACGTACTACACAGGAACTTTCAGAAGTTCATTGAAGGAGGCTGTTTGCAGGTAAAGGGATATCTGGTAAGTGGGAGGTGTCTAAACACAAGATAACGAGTATTCAGGGCCAGCATATTCCTGTTAGATTGAGGGCAAGGCTGGTAGGAGTAGGGAACTCTGGATGATGGGCGACATTGAGACTCTGATCAAGGAACAGGAGGCATATGTCATGTATAGGCAGCTGGGATCTACCTTTGAGTAGAATATGGGATGTGGGAGTACACTCGGAGGAAACCAGGTGGGCATAAGGGATGTGAGATAGCTTTTGCAGACAAGGTAAAGGAGGATCCAAAGAGATTCTACAAATTAAGGGCAAAAGAGTAACTAAAGAGAGAATAGGAAGATTAACAAGGTCATCTGTGTGTGGATGGGCAAGGTGTTAAATGAATATATCTCGTCTGTATTTACCATAGAGAAAGACATGGGCTTGGGGATGTTAATAGTGATATCTTGAGGGGAGTCCACATTACAGAAGAGGAATTGGCTTGGTATCAATGTAAAATTGTCCCTAGTGTGTGTAGGATGGTGCTAGCGTGCGGGGATTGCTGGTCGGCCCGTTTCCGCACTATGTCTCTAAACTAAACCCACCGAGTTCCTCCAGCACTTTGCGCGCTTTGCTTCACATTCCAGCATTTGCAGCTTCTTGTGTCTCCATTTGGCTGGTTAATTTGATTAGTTAGGGAAGGGATAATCCGAAGCAGATCCAAAATAAAAATATTATTTTCCACAGCCCACTCACCAGTAGAGAAACAAAATACAAATCACTCAACATTTTACCTGTAGACGTGGTCACAATATTTCCTCCTATTCCTGGCGGTACTGTCCCCATAGCAAGGCTGGGAAAAGCCACATTTAGGTTTGGAAAATTAGGTAGGTTGGTAAACATAGGAGGTGCAGTTATTAGTCCTGAGGGGGAAAACACAAAAAAAAAGCTACCACAAATTGAACAGTTGGCCGAAGGATAGGTAAAAAATGTGAACTTCAGCCCAACATTGTAAAATCAATGCATTTGCTATCCAGTCGATCACATACTTTGGCAGAAAGGTCGCTTGTAGCATATTAGCAAAAGCCCCCTGAATGCATGGATGAGTTTTACCAGCAGGACGTAGACAGTAGAAAACCATGGGTGCTGCCCAATTACAATGAAGCAGTTTGCAAGCCATCTGTCTGCAGCCTAGCTCGCTCCACACATATCAACACCAGCAAAGTGTGTGCCGAACGTGATGCCAAGACAGACTCTTACTTGCCTGCACATGATCCATATCCCTCCATATCCATGTGCCTATCTGAAGGTCACTTAAATGCCACTATCGTAGCTGCCTCCACTACCACCTCTGGCAGCGCGTTCCCGGCACCCGCCACCCGCTGTGTAAAAAAAAAAAACTTGCCTCGCGCGTCTCCTTTCAACTTTGCCCCTCACCCGTTAAAGCTATTCCCTCTAGTATTTATTATTTCCATCCTAGGAAAAGGGTTCCAACAGTCTACCCTACCTATACCTCTCATCATTTTATTTACTTCTATCAGCTTCCTCACAACCTCCTAAGGTGCAGGAGAATAAAGCAGTGGGTGAGAATATCTCGTTTCCCCATGTAATCAGGAAACGGAGGTCTTGTTAGATATGATGGATGATCAAGCTGCTTTAAATTGTGAAGGGATACAATGCACACATCCACATAGTTAGACAAAGTCAAAGTGTGGTGTTAGTCGCTATTTTCCATTTCTCTGTTTGAATTTTAGAATTATACAGTAGATACAGGAATGAACCCTTTCAGAAATCAGAAATTAACACCAAATGCAATGTCAACTTGACAGCAGGGAGGTTCTTATCTGCAGTGTGTCAGAAAGAACTGCACATGCTGGTAAAATCTAAGGTAGACACAAAATGCTGGAGTAACTCAGCAAGTTACCCGCTGAGTTACTCCAGCATTTTGTGTCTACCTTCCTTTCTGCAGTGATATTTTGGTGACTTACAGAAATGCACGTCCCATCTGGGAAGGCCAAGGGCACAAGGCAAGTCACTTTTGTCAAATAATCACCAGTAAAATATATAAAAGCAAGTTATTAAAAAATAAATATCTGACTGGATAAAGAATATACAGTGGCTTGCAAAAGTTTTCATACCCCTTGAACTTTTCCACATTTTGTCACGTTACAACCACAAACGTAAATGTATTTTATTGGGATTTTATGTGATAGACCAACACAAAGCGATGCATAATTGTGAAGTGGAAGGAAAATGATACATGGTTTCCAAATGTTATTACAAATAAAAAACTGAAAAGTGTGGCGTGCAAAAGTATTCAGCCCCCCTGAGTCAATACTTTGTAGAACCACCTTTCGCTGCAATTACAGCTGCAAGTCTTTTGGGGTATGTCTCTACCAGCTTTGCACATCTAGAGACTGAAAGTTTTGCCCATTCTTCTTTGCAAAATAGCTCAAGCTCAGTCAGATTGGATGGAGAGCGTCTGTGAACAGCAATTTTCAAGTCTTGCCAGAGATTCTCAATTGGATTTAGGTCTGGACTTTGACTGGGCCATTCTAACACATGAATATACTTTGATCTAAACCATTCCATTGTAGCTCTGGCTGTATGTTTAGGGTCGTTGTCCTGCTGGAAGGTGAACCTCCGCCCCAGTCTCAAGTCTTTTGCAGACTCTAACAGGTTTTCTTCCAAGATTGCCCTGTATTTGGCTCCGTCCATCTTCCCATCAACTCTGACCAGCTTCCCTGTCCCTGCTGAAGAAAAGCATCCCCACAGCATGATGCTGCCACCACCATGTTTCACAGTGGGGATGGTGTGTTCAGGGTGATGTGCAGTGTTAGTTTTCCGCCACACATAGCGTTTTGCACTTAGGCCAAAAACTTCAATTTTGGTCTCATCAGACCAGAGCACCTTCCTCCACATGTTTGCTGTGTCCCCCACATCGCCTGTGGCAAACTGCAAACGGGACTTCTTATGGCTTTGTTTCAACAGTGGCTTTCTTCTTGCCCCTCTTCCATAAAGGCCCGATTTGTGGAGTGCACGACTAATAGTTGTCCTGTGGACAGATTCTCCCACCCGAGCTGTGGATCTCTGCAGCTCCTCCAGAGTTACCATGGGCCTCTTGGCTGCTTCTCTGATCAATGCTCTCCTTGCCCGGCCTGTCAGTTTAGGTGGACGGCCATGTCTTGGTACGTTTGCAGTTGTGCCATACTCTTTCCATTTTTAGATGATGGATTGAACAGTGCTCCGTGAGATGTTCAAAGCTTGGGATATTTTTTTATAACCTAACCCTGCTTTAAACTTCTCCACAACTTTATCCCTGACCTGTCTGGTGCGTTCCTTGGGCTTCATGATGCTGTTTGTTCACTAATGTTCTCTAACAAACCTCTGAAGCCTTCACAGAACAGCTGTATTTATACTGAGATTAGATTACACACAAGTGGACTCTATTTACTAAATTAGGTGACTTCTGAAGGCAATTGGTTGCACTGGATTTTATTTAGGGGTATCAGAGTAAAGGGGGCTGAATACTTTTGCACGCCACACTTTTCAGTTTTTTAATTTGTAAAAAAATTTGAAAACCATGTATCATTTTCCTTCCACTTCACAATTATGCACCACTTTGTATTGGTCTATCACATAAAATCCCAATAAAATACATTTACGTTTGTGGTTGTAACGTGACAAAATGTGGAAAAGTTCAAGGGGTATGAAAACATTTGCAAGCCACTGTACTGTAGAATGAATGAGCACACAAAGGTTTTATTCAAACAGGGCAAGTGGTTGCAAGACTTGGTCTATTCAGATCACAAACAAATGTTATGGGCATACCTGGCACTGTATTGGTGATGGCTGCATTAGCTAATGACACAGTGAAAGGTTCATTCAATGGTGAAGGAAATAATGGAACTCCGACAGAACCTGAAAGCAAAAGAGTCAGAATATAAACACCTCAGGAGGAAACCTGCCACATTATAGCACATTTGATTCATGCATAACTTATAATTTCAATGTTTAATTCCACCCCATGTGATTTGACACTGATGCTTCTTGAGACAACTTCCCACCTGCAGTCAATATTAGTGTCCAGCACAGGCAGGGAGAAGGCAAACTGTTCTCTTCGACTTGTCACTAGGCTCCGTTTTGAATAGTAAGCAAGGTAACAGACGGCAAAACATGACATCAGTTAATACAGTTCTTTCCATCAGCCTATTCCTTCTCTCCAGATGTGCTGCCTGTCCCACTGATTTACTCCAGCATTTTGTGTCTATCTTCGGTGTAAACCAGCATCTGCAGTTCCTTCCTTCACACAACCAGTAAACGGGTACAGGCAGAGGGCATTCAGTCCATGAAGACTAATCTTTTGCAGAGCAATAGAGTCAATTCTATCCCGCTGCCTTTTCCCTGTATTTGTTCATGTTCTCTCCTTTAGGTATGTGGACAATTCTCTTTTGAAAGGTTCCATTATATTTGCATCCACCACCCTTGGGCACTAGATTTAACTTCTTAACACGCAATGTACAAACAAAATTCTCCCTCACGTCTTCTGCCAATGACTGTATAATCTAATTAGTCTGTATAATCCTTCCTAAATTCAAACCTCTCTGATGTACAGCATCATAGTGGAAGAAATAGCTAGAGTGGACCATTTGGCCCTTCTATGTTGCTCCACTATTCAAGGTCATGGTCAGTCTTCTACTGCAATGCCATTTAGCTGCACTACCCCCATATCCTTTCAGATTGTAAGCCCTGCACTGGATTTCTCAGCCAGAGGAGACATCCTCCGTGCATCATGCCTGAGGAACGCTTATATTATTTTGTACGATTCAAATGAGTTACATATAACACGGAAACAGGCCCTTCAACCCAACTCGTCCGTGCCGACCAAGATGCCCCATCTAAGCTTGCCCCACCTGCCTGTGTTTGGCCCATATCCCTCTAAACCTTTCCTATCCATGTACCTGTTCAAGTGTACTTAAAAAAAAAAGTTTAGTGTAGTTTGGAGATACAGCATGGAACAGGCCCTTTGGCCCACCGAGTCCAAACAACTAAAGCAATTCGATTCAGTTTCTTGACATGTGTGCACAGGACAGATTCAAAAAGGTGTTTAAATAAAATGTTGAAGTATTCTCACCTTCATAAGTAGGGGAGTCAAGAAGAAAAGGAAGCAATGAGCCATGTTTAACCTCAATAAAACACTAATTTGGTTACATCCAGAGTACGATCTTCACATCTTTCCTAAAGTGCAGCATCAGCGCGGGATGTTCAAACAAAAGATGGTGGGTGTATGGAACAAGCTGCCAGGGGAGGTAGTTGAGGCAGGTACAATAACAACATTTAAAAGAGACTTGTAGACAGGTGCATGGATAGGAAAGGTTTCGAGGGAGATGGCCAAATGGGATTAGCTTAGGTCTGCATGGATAAGTTGGGCTGATTTTTCCGTGCTGTGTGACCCCAGGACTTTAAACTTCCTCATCTCCAATACCACACACATTGAGAAGCAGTGGCTCCTCTCCTTAGTACAGTGACGGTTAAAGGAATTAATAGATGTGCTCAAAACCACAAAGGGTCCCTTGTTCCCTTCAGCAGATAGCTTGAGAACCCAAGCGTGAGAACTGTAGCATGAGAAAAAAAGAACATAGCTGTGATCTGGAATGGATATTTGAGATAGTGGAAACAGAATCAAATGTGGTGTTCAAATTAAGACACAAAGTGCTAGAGTAACTCAGGAGGCCAGGCAACACCTCTGGAGAACATGGACAAGTTGGGTCCCTTCTTGGGCAAGCACTTGAAAAAAAATATTAGAGTTCCAGAGTTGGGGAGTAGAACAAGCTCAGGCTCAATTCCCCAAATAGCCTCCTGTGTACAATTCTGTAACTTAATCGCACATGCAAACTCTGTGTCCTTGGTTACACCCAGATAATGCTGAGCCAGTTCTGTGTGCTGGAAGGAATTTGCCAAGCAACAGTACAAGAATTAAAATAAAAGGGTGGGAGACAGATAACAAGGTTAAAACAAAAAAAAAGAGCAAGGGAAAGAAGTTTGGAGAGTGAACCCCAGCAGGAGGTTGCTCAAAGCTATGTTGCCTAGTGGAGGGTTAAGGGCCTGTCCCACTTGGCCGTCATTTGCGCGTAATTTACGCGACATCATTTATGCATGCGGCGTGACACGCACGTGATGACATATGCAGTGACGCGCGGCCGCGGGCGGCGTTGCAGGATTTCGTGATGTACAAAATCTTTGCGCGCCATCTGCGTGACGGCCAAGTAAGGCAGGCCCCTTAGTCAAGAGGCTAGAGTAAGGAGAATATAAAGCACAGATTAGGAAAGAGCATTGCAAAATGCTACAGAAGTTGGGCTAGTCCAAGGTCAGTGAGGAATTTGTAAATAGACATAAAGGATTTTGCATTCAATACACTGCAAAGTCAAGAGCCAATGGTGCTTACAAAGAGCAGAGAGAAGCAAGATTTATTGAGAGACAGATCGTGTTGGATGAGATGGGGTTTATGTGGTTCTCTCTTAAGTTTGGAGGCAAAGAAAAAGACAGAAGTATTTCACTAGAGATAATGGAAGAGATAAAAGGTAAACGATGGTGGCTTGCAATCATTGTCATGGAAATAGAATTGGAGGTCATAGTTGAAATGCCTAATGAAGACCATCTTGGGGGATGGAGTTAGGAGGCAGATGGAAGACAAGAAGATTGGCTTTTGTTAATAGTTAAGACTTACTGTCAGATAAGCACAAGAAAGGCAACTGTAATTTAGAGTAGCAGCAAATAAAAAGATAATGTTGGCCATTTAATACAAAACATACAAAATGGCGATTGCAATTCTTTGAAATTATTTTTAGAAGCATGTATCCTCATGTATACATTTATACCCAGATTAACCAACAAAGAGCACCCGCAATTGTAATGTCAAGAGGAAAACTGCACCGAGGCAACGTTTACGAGGCCTTTAGAGAGGCATGTAAATAGGCTGGGGATGGAGGGATATAGATGGAATTAGTTTTTTTAAAAGACACAAAGTTCTGGAGTATGTCAGTGGGTCAGGTAGCATCTCTGGAGAACACGGATAGGTGACGTTTCGGGTTGTGACCCTTCTTCAGACCAGACCCATCTTCACCTCATGTTAGGTCTCAACCCAAAATGTCACCTATCCATGTTCTCCAGAGATGCTACCTGACCCACTGAGTTACTCCAGCACTCTGTGCCTTTTTGTTTTTGTAAACTAGCATCAGCAGTTCTTTGTATCTCCTCTCTGGGACTAGTTTAATATGGCATTACGATCGCCACAGGCATCGCAGGCTGAAAGGCCTGTTGCTGTGCCGTAATGTTCCTTCTTCTATCATAGTCTGACATTAAAAGTTTGCAAACTATCCTTTCCAAAAGGATCAATATCAAATGAACTACTGATGGCAGACAGCCTTGACCCTTATTTTTCAGTCATACAAATGCACCACGACGTTTATTTTAGATACAACAGCAAATCAAACGAGGATCAGACTTCAATTTGCCAGCACAATTCAAAAGTGAAATGCATTTCAAGTCCAGTTGTCCTGTGTGTTAAAAGTTGCGTTTCTTCATCATCAGCACAGGTTCCTCAGTACTGACTCTTTTTTAATTCTTTTTGAAAATCACAAATGATCTTACCCAACAAATACCCAAAAGTAGGCATAGGAGCAAAGAAGAAAAATGTAACAATATAATCAGAGTTTAGAAAACGAGAAAATTCAGAGAACACTGAAAAGGACAAATTGGTCCGGATAGAGCAAACATATTTTTTAATCTTGGCTAGATGTGTAGCTGACACCAATTACTAGTCAATTTGCAGGGGTGCCGATCTTCCCCATGCCACACTGAATGTGGAAATATGTGGAGTAAGGTTAGATAGGCAAAGGACAACTATCACACATAGCAGGGATTTAATCTAATTGCCATTTTGAAGCTATACATCGTGCCCAAATGTAAATAGAAAGCAAACTACTGTCCATATTTATAATGGAGACTGGTCACGTAGATAAACTCCTGTCTGTTTCATTACTGCAGTTACTTCACTGCTGCAGGACAATAGAATTACAGCCCAAAAGTTAACGTAGGCAGTCTCAATTATAAATTATGTGAAATAAAGTGTCATCTGAAGAATTAAGAGAGAGAGAGTAACCAATTGTAAGATTTATAGTCCAAAACCCGGGTCTGTTGAAGTTGGGGAGTAAGGCGAGCAGTGGGTTAGAAAAACAAAAGCCACTGTGGCTGTTAAAGAGATATATACCATGCATTTGCAAATCTGATCTGAGTCAAAGAACAAATTCATGTAGGACGCGAAGTGAAGTCGAAAGGTGGTAGTGGGTGCTGATGACAAGTTTACGGAGAAGAAACTAATTGATGAATTAAAATATATCTAAAATGACGTTGTCCTCACAGGCGATACATTCAACAACAATCAAAAGCAAATCAGCTTTTGCACTGCAAAAGGATTGAAGATTGTGAGCAGTGCTGATAACCTGGAGGAAGTTAATTAATACAGTGACAATTCATAAGGAAAATAGTACTGTACAACACGTACAAAATTACTCACCTGAATGCAAGTGATCATTTTAACTCACAAAAATGCTACCTTTTCCAAAGATATATTTATGGATGTTGACAAGGCCCGTATTTAAGCCTATCCCCATTTGCCCAAGAAAGTGATGGTAATCCACATTCTTCTGCAGTCAGCGTGGTGAAGGAACTCCCAAATGCTGTTAGGATTCAGTCCATGCAACACTTTAGAAAACTACTCTCAACTAAGGTGGGGGGAACAACTTGATCAGGTGAAGCATTAAACGAGGTCATGTATGATAAAAAAAGTCAAAGTGTTTTACTTCACCTGAAAATCTTAGGCTGTACTTTATGAATACAATATTTAACTGCAAGACTGCAATGATGAATACAGGGCAAACATGCACTGAAAGATACACCAATGGTTCAGAAACCAGAGATTTTCATTAGGAGTGGAATATTACCCAAAGCTTTATCAATACCTTCTGCTGGAAGGCTGCAATGATTGCCTTACTCCATAGGAATGGCAACCAGAATAGAAAGAGGTTTAAACATTAATGGCTGTGTGGGAGTACATACCCAAGTCTGCTGAAGAGGGGATAGTCAAAACCTTCAAATTCCTAGGTGTAAATATCACCAATTCCATCGTAATGAGGCACAAATTCTCCCCTCCCCCATTATGTCACAAGTGTCTGGCTGGACCAGCCTATTGTGATCTGATGACTGCTGCTTGCGACTGGGAACCGATGCTTAGCTGGCTGCCGGCTTGCGATTCTGCCAACTGTTCTGCCACTGAAGGTGCTTGAGCCAGCTTTTGCAGCATGCGATTCCGTGGTTTCAATTTGGTTTGTCGGATCTGAATGGCTTAACAGATCAACTGATGCAAATGACCCAACCAGCACCAGGAAGCAAAAAAACTGATCCATCCAGCTTTCCCAAGCCAACACTGGTCAATTGCTGCCTTGGGAATTTGCAATTAATTAGCCGATTTAGCAGAACTGCTGCAATTGCAATGGATGGCAGAAGGGGTTGCATTCAGAGCTTGAAATAAAAACTGCACAAGCTGCAAAGGAGTGAGTGCCCGAATGCGATCTGCTGCAAGAGAGGTTTTAGCCACAAAGAGGAGAGATTGGGAAAACAACTCAGGAAAGATATAATGGAATAGAAGGGGCACAGAGCAGGTGCACCAGAATATTAGAGCTAAAGGGTTAAATTAAGATATAATGCGTAGACTAGGCCTGTATTCTCTTGAATAGAGAAAATGAAGGGGTATTCTGCCCACGGTGTTTTAAGATCGCTTGGAAGTAACCTTAAAAAGTAAACAAAACACAAAGTGCTGGAGGTACTCAGCAGGTCAGGCAGCATCTGTGGAGGGAATGGACAGACAACGTCGAACAGGAAAAGTGTCCCGATCAAAAACGTCGTCCGTCCATTCCCTCCACAGATGCAGCCTGATCCGCTGAGGTCCAGCAAGTTTTCAGCATCTTGAGCCTCCACCTTGTTAAAGCTGTGCAGATGAAGGGTGAAGCACCTCTCCACACAATGGAAGACATCTTGGAACTTAGAGATCTTAGAAGGCAGCCATGGCCAGGGATCAATTCAAAGCTTCAAATGGAAACTGATGGATTATCATTAGGCTACAAGGGTTACAGAACCAAAGGTTAATGAAGCGAATACAGAATCAGAATCAAATGCCACAACAGGCTTAAAAATCTGAAAAACCTACTCTGTTCCAGTAGTCCTCCTTAATTGTCCTCAAGGTGATGGTAATCCATCTTTTGGACCATTTGTGTCATGAAGAATGTGCCAAGTGCTCTCAAGTTAGAAGTTCTAGAATTTGATCTAATTGGAATGAATGAACAGCAATGCACTGCCAAATTAGGATGGCACAAGGCTCGGAGGCTGTATTTTCATGCACCTGCTACACATGCTGCTGTTGGCGGATCTTCAGATGCTTTGGTTGGCGGAGGCCTTGGCAAGTTGCTTCAGTGCATCCATTGGCTAGAACTAACTGCAACCACAATGCACTGATGGAGGAAGCGAGACGATTATCGGTATCTAATATAGGTATACATCAGTGTAGTCGATCTCCCCACATTTTCAGCAGCACTTGCACCCATGATAGAGCACTGTAGAAATCTCCCTGTTATTGAAAACAGGGATGGTTTCGGCAGCACGGGGAACTGGAGACATCATGTCCTGAAGGACTTGCAATGTAATTGCACCATTAAAGTAATTCTACCAGTACCTGGTGTGAATGTGCCTGTGACTGAAGTAGTTGTTGTTCTCAGCCCGAGATCACCCAGCTCCTTTGGCAGACCTGAGGGCATGTTACTCATGGCAGGAGCACTTGGAGCTGAAAGAGGAACCTACAAAGAAACGAAGCTTTAGAACGTAACCCTGCATATGTCATCACCGACATGGCACTGTGAGAGGAAGAATAAGTGTGCATATATGGCCCCAGGCAGAATGGCTTCCAAAGCTCACTTGCACGGCCTTGGGTTTCTTTGTCTCTAAAACAATAATCAATTAATATTAATACTCGACCACTATGGAATTCAGGCTCAATACACCGAACAGAAGCAGCTATGAAAATCATTATTGCCATGTTTTAGATCGCATAGATCATGGAAGAATCTGCTATTTGATCCGTGCCTCCATAATCCACACCTTGGACCCAATTCACGGCAAAATCGTTACTTGCCTGCTGCGCAGTGCTGCATTTTGCGCCTTGGCACCAATTTGAGCGCAGAAGGTTATTCAATGAGATGTGTAATCATACATACTTTATAAGTAGTGTTCATTTGGCCCACAGAGTCAGTACCAGCTCTTTTAGAGAGCAATTCAATTGGTTCCATGCCACTCCCCATATTGCAGCAATTCTTCCCCTCCTTGTGCGCAAAGTATTGATCCAATTCTCCTCAAGCCCACCTCTTGATCAGACAGTCCATTTCAATTCCTAAACAACCATTGCATAAAAGAGTTTCACCTCATGCCAGGAAGTCTTGACACAGCTCTATAGGATGTTTTGGTTAGGCCGCAATTTGGATCGTTGCGTGCAGTTCTGGTCATCCCATTCCAAGAAAGAATTGGGGGCTTTGGAGAGGGTGCAGAGGGGATTTACCAGAATGGTGCCTGGACTAAAGGGTTTCAGCTACAGGGTTGGATAGACTTGGATTGTTTTCTCTGGAACGTCAAAGATTGTAGGAAGACGTATATACAATTATGAGAGGCATAGTTAACATAGACAGTGAGAACCTTTCCTCCCCCAAGGTGGAAGTGTCCAACACTGGAGGGCATAGCTATAAGGTGAGAGGGGGGGGGGAAGTTTAATGGAGACTTCTTTATTTATTTTCCTGGATCGCCTCTACACCTTTTAGCACCCAGCCCAATTCTTTTTTAATTTATTAAAGTTTATGACGTACACAAGGACCCAGGACAAATCACAGAAAAAGGCAGTAAATAAACAGGAGCCTCGTGAATTGCAAGCCACAGGATGGCACTGTGGTACAGCTGATAGACCTGCTGCCTCACAGCGCCAGAGACCCGGGTTCAGCCCTCACCTCGGGAGCTATTTTGTGGAGTTTGCACTTTCTCTCTGTCACTGCACAGGTTTCCCCCAAATGTTCCAGTTTCCTCCCACATCGCAAACATGTGCAGGTTGATGGGTTCATTGGGTTGCGAGTGGTAGAGTTGATAAAAACATGGAAATAATTTAAAATAAGGGATCGACGTTGGACAAGTGGAAATAGCAATTGGGGGTTACACAAAAAGCTGGAGAAACTCAGCGGGTGCAGCAGCATCTAAGGAGCGAAGGAGATAGGCGACGTTTCGGGTCCAGACCCTTCTTCAGACTGGTCAGGGATCAGGGAAACAAGAGATATAGACAGTGATGTGGAGAGATAAACAACAATGAATGAAAGATATGCAAAAAAGTATTGATGATAAAGGAAACAGGCCATTGTAAGCTGTTTGTGGTGTGAAAATGAGAAGCTAGTGCGACTGGGGTGGGGGGGGGGGGGGGGGGGTGGGGGGGGAGATGGAGAAGGAATGCCAGGGCCCGAGGGCTGAGGGAGAGGGAGGAGGCAGCCTGGGTTAACAGAATTGAGAAAATTCAATGTTTAAGCCCAGAGGATGCAGACTCCCCAAGCGGAATATGAGGTGCTGTTCCTCCAACTTGCGGTGTTGCTCACTCTGGCCGTGGAGGAGGCCCAGGACCGAGAGGTCGGATACGGAATGGGAGGGGGAGTTGAAGTGCTGAGCCACCGGGAGGTCGGGTTGGTTATTGCGGACCGAGCGAAGGTGTTCGGCGAAACGATCGCCCAGCCTCCGCTTGGTCTCACCGATGTAGATCAGCTGGCATCTGGAGCAACGGATGCAGTAGATGAGGTTGGAGGAGGTGCAGGTGAACCTCTGTCGGACTTGGAAGGACTGCTTGGGTCCCTGAAAGGAGTGGATGGGGGAGGTGAAGGGACAAGTGTAGCATCTCTTGCGGTTGCAAGGGAAAGTGCCCGGGGAAGGGGTGGAGCGGGAGGGAAGGGAGGAATTGACAAGGGAGTTGCGGAGGGAGCGGTCTTTGCGGAAGGCAGACAGGGGGGGGAGATGGGAAGATGTGGCAAGTGGAGGGGTCACGTTGGAGGTGGCGAAACTGGCGGAGGACTATCTGTTGTATGCGCCGGCTGGTGGGGTGAAAGGTGAGGACCAGGGGGATTCTGCCCTTGTTGTGAGTGGGGGAATGTGGAGAGAGGGCAGTGTTGCGGGGTATGGAGGAGACCCTGGTGCGAGCCTCATCTATAGTGGGGGAGGGGAAACCCCGTTCTCTGAAGAACGAGGACATTTGTGATGACCTGGTGTGGAACAGCTCATCCTGGGAGCAGATGCGGCGTAGACGGAGGAGTTGTGAATAGGGGATGGAGTCCTTACAGGAAGCAGGGTGGGAGGAAGAGTAGTCCAGGTAGCTGTGGGAGTCAGTTGGTTTCTAGTGGATGTCGGTCAGGAGTGTATCACCTGCAATAGAGATGGTGAGGTCAAGGAATGGTAGGGAAATGTCGGAAATGGTCCAAGTGTATTTGAGTGCCGGATGGAAGTTGGTGGTGAAATGGATGAAGTCAGTCAGTTGTGTGTGGGTGCAGGAGGTGACACCAAAGCAGTCGTCAATGTAACGGAGGTAAAGGTCGGGGGTGGGACCCTGGCGATTGATGCTCGACACTGACTCGTTTCCATGCTGTATCTCTCTCTATATTCATTTTCTCCAGAGATGCTGCCTGACCCGCTGAGTTACTCCAGCATTTTGTGTCGATTTCCCAAGTGCCAAGCAGGCAGGAATCACAGAGTTACTCAAATTGGAACCAGGTCTCCCGGGTCTAAAGAGAACAGCCTTTGAGAGTGTTCAGGATGGATCAACACTGTGCAAGACAGGACAATGATTTTTATTTTTCCCCTCCATACTGATCAGCTAATATTGGTCAGTACTGCAACCCATTCTCACCATGCAGTGATCATTAATGAGGAATGAAATGTGCAAACGCAAACCACCTTTGCATGCGATGACAAAACGCACATAACAGCAATCATATTCCACCAACACTGCGTCAGCATTAATAACAATTTCACCTCCATGCTGTTATTGAAAGTTGCATGCAAAGCTTTCTAGCAGCAAAAAAAGGGACAAAATGTTTCTCAGTCTCAGATAGGTCAGCTAGTCCCAGCACTTTGGCTACAGTCAGTCTCAGCACCCTGAAGTGGGGGCACGGAAAATGCTGGGGTGGAAGGAAGGAGGCTCCAGGATGAAGTCTTGCTTTTTGATAACTATCCAGTGATGCTTACTGTGCTGGTGAGCTTCAGACAAGGACAAAGTCAAATTGGGTTGGGCTCTTTCCTGAATTAAATAGCATGGCAACACTCAACAGTCTAGGATCAAAGAATGGCAAAAGCTTTTCACTGTACCTCGGTGGTACACATGACAATAAGCTAAACTAAACTGATGGCGAGTCAGGACAGTTTTTAAAGAGTACTAGCTGTACACATGGAGGGAAGAACCTAAGAACCTGCAATTTCCGGACAAACTATCGCTCAATTCCACAAAACAAATCAAGCACACACTACAAAACTAGCCTGAGCATTCCAAAACCTATTTATATCACACTAATTACTCACTGGACCAAATTTGACAACGTGTTCCAGAACTATTCATGACTGGAAAAAAGCATGTGGAAGGTTTATCCTGTGCCTTTCATGCAATCTTGAAATGGACGCAAAAGTCACAATAGCCACATACAACTTTTGATGTGTGGTTGCCTTCAGGCCAAATGCACACAAGCACCAGGCCAATATTGAGCAGGTTGCATAATGATAAAAAAGAAAATGAGTTGGCATATGCTCATTGAATTTCCCCTTCCACAGTTGTCTATCCATTCCCTCCATAGTTGTTGCCTGACCAGCTGAATTACTCCGGTACTTTGTGTTTGCTTAAGATTCCAGCATCTGCAGTCCCCTGTATCCGGATTACTTTGCATTTGCTTAATTCAGCAACACCTCCCCACTGCTGAATACAATCTACTCGCTGCCTACCACATCGTGCCTCTCCCAAAAAGAATGCTTCACGAAGAATGAATTGCAGTAATGTGCACTGTTGATCACGTCAGTGAATGCAGCAGCTCTTTGCGCACAGCAAAATCCCACAAACTGCAGCAGCACAGATGACTAATGCGGCCATTGAGGTATAAGCGGTTGACGTTCGTAAGTTCATAAGTCATGGGAGCAGAATTAGGCCATCTGGCCCATCGAGTCTACTCTGTCATTCAATCACGGCTGATCTATCTTTCCCTCTCAACCCCATTCTCCTGCCTTCTCCCCGTAACCTCCTCATGAAGGAAGAATATTGAACGCAGTCAGAATTCCATGCTTTTCTTCGAACGATAGGCATTGTAAATTTCTGCCTGAATCAACAGAGCAAGCAAAAAAAACAGGCAGCCTTGGTTTAAATCTCCTATCAAATCTAAATGTGATTAACAACCCATTGCTAGATTAGAGTAAAACCAAATGAAGAATTGTGCTGAAATGCCAAATTGCAAAATTATCATACAAACGGTAACAATTATGTTACCACCAGGTATCTGCTTGCTCATAGTGGAAGAGATTAAACATTTAATTAACACACAAGTTCTGTTACTAAGCTTTGTAGTGCTTACCATAGGACTTGAAGGCAGGTTAGCTCGGAGAACTGGAGTTACCTTCCTCTCCATTAGCTGCTTGTGGATTGGTATCCGGTGCAGGTATCCATAGCCAATCCCACAGCCCAGGCTGGGAAAAAAAGGTACAAGCGATTTAAACCATGCGCATTAAGCTTTCACAACCTCGATATCAATTATATGTGGTGAAGCTGTCCCATCTAAAAGGTACAGGCAGTCTCCGGGTTACGGAAGGGGAACTGTCTGTAAACCGATTGCAATGAATAATTCCAATAAGGGTTGATAAATATGAATCTAGGATTTATTGTCTTCCCCTGTGTAGTTCCAATGGAATGGACGCAACCGCCCCACATCCAATGGCTAGTTTCAATGGCCTTAAAGGTGTCGCACTGAGAGCATTGTAGTGAATGATCTCAGAATCACAGAAGGTCCTATTTATGATGCAGATACAAGAACATGCAGATGCTGCTTTACAGAAAAAGACACAAAGTGCTGGAGTAATTCAGCGGGGACAGGCAGCATCTCAGGAGAACATGGATAGGTGATGTTTCAGGTTGGGGCCCTTCTTCAGACATTGGGGGGGGGGGGGGGGGGGGGGGGAAAGGGGGAAAAAAGCTGAAGAGAAGAGGGGCAGGTAAAAACCAAGAAGGTAATAGGTTGATGTGTAGGAAGGGACTGCAGATGCTGGTTTAAACTGAAGATAGACACAAAATGCTGGAGTAACTCAGCGGGACCAGCAGCATCTCTGGAGAGAAGGAATGGGTGATGTTTTGGGTCAAGACCCTTCTTCAGGTAATAGGTTGATACAGGTGAGGGAGGTGTTTGTTAGACAGATGGCGGACAAAGACAAAGATGAAAATAGATGATGACCTTTTGTCTCATTTCATGTCATATCCGTTCTGTCATTTCATCTGTGGCCTTTGTCCACCAGCAGCCTATCAAAATCCGCCTTCACCTGTATCTGCCCATGACCGACAAGGCTTTGTACTGCCTCCTCTCTCCCAGCTTTCTCCCACCCTACATTCACTCCGAAGAAGGGTCTCAACCTTAAACATCACCCATCTGTTCTCCAGCGATGCCGCCTGATCCACTGAGTTACTCCAGCGTTCTGTGTCCTATTTACAATGAATTGTGGTCAACGTCCAAGCTCATTTCATGAGACAGGTCACCGGGCCAGTATATTCCATGGCTATTCCCCTCTTCCATCCATTCTGACACTTGTCCCACATTTACCACAACATCCACATTGGACAAAGGAGGCTTTTTGTTTGGTTTCACAAAAGAAGTTGCAATGCTTAAATCGTGCCAGATTTAATTGACCTGCAATATTTACTTATTATCCATTCCCAGCATTTGATTTATTGTCTGTTATTCTAACAGTCAATAGCACAAGGTAACTAATTATGGCTACACAGCAGCACTCTCTGCTCACACCGGCTCCATGCCATTGAAAATAAGAGCACCAAACATGTTTCATAACATAGCTTGGGTTCAGAGCATGTTCAGAAGTTGGCACTTTGAAGAGTTTAAGAAAATAAAAAAACAGGCAAAGACAAAAGTAAAGGAAGTGGCTCCGTGAGGGAAGCTTTGAGCAAGAATCATCATGCTGTTGAACATCATACACACATTCACATCACCTGTTTGGCAACGCCAATAAATTAATACTGCACACCCTACTTAATGTTTAAACCAACCTTTAGAATGTAACGATGCCATACCTGCCCTCTCCACCCCATGCACTGTTCGGTGTGATAATCACCTCCCTGCAATTATCTGTGTCAGTATTGTACACATAGATCTTTAGTGGTTTTCCGTTGTGGGACTCAATCAAAGAGAACAAGTCTTCAGACTGGAACAGGACAAAGAAAAATAGTGTTAGTCCTCTGGCTCCTCTTCCCCGATTTATACACCAACAGATAAATCACACAAAAATGTTGTTTCCTTTCGCCTCCATGCACCATCCTGACCACACTTTTTTGCAAGAAATACAAAAGTAACTTACTTTAAGTAGCACAATACTTAAAACAAAAAGAAAACGTCAACCATCAGCAATTACAGATTCCCCAAGCTAGAACTGATGGCCATTTTCCCACTTAATCTTGAAAAATAAATACAATTGTGGTAAAGAAAGGAGAATGAAAGAAATAGGGGGAGCACAGAACCACACCGATCACCTCCAGTTTGTGTCTCCCTTTCCCACCGGGAGGCTGTATTACATGTGGAAAAAAAAGGTACACGTACCACACAGTTGCATGGATGTACATTTAAACGTCAGTCATTGAAACAGCGGAACAGCGTGCAGATCTCATCAAATTAACTTTTTCATTCTCTTCTTTAATAACTGCCATATCAGTCAGAAACATCCACGAGAATTGGTTGACTCTCGTGGCACGCTGGCGCACGAGTTGTTGCTGCCTCACAACGCCAGAAACCCGGGTTCAATCCTGACTGCGGGTGCCGTCTGCACAAAGTTTGTACGTTCTCCCCGTGACCTGGGTGGGTTTTCTCCGGGTGCTCCGGTTTCCTCCCACACTCCAAACATGCACAAGTTTGTAGATTACTTGGCTTCGATAAAATTGTACCGTGTGTGTGCATACATGCGTGCATGTACGATAGTGTTAGTGTGCGGGGATCGCTGGTCGGTGCGGACACGGTGGGCCGAAGGGCCTGTTTCCGCGCTGTATCTCTAAACTACAGTAGCTTAATTTACTTAATACTTAATGAGGATAAATATTTCAAGACTCAGGCAGAGAGACGTCAATAAGATGCACTGGGCCACTACATTGCACATCGTGGCTTAAATGCTTTATTCTGTTGAAGGGCACTGTTATATTTCAGTATTTGAAATGCAGCAAAAACCTTTGGGATTCAACGGACACTGCATCCACAGTATGTGTCTGCGGCTTAGACTGACAAGCTTGCCTGAGATTTCACCACCAAAAATCGCACAATAGAATATTTCACTGGGCATTTTGTCCAAGATGAGTCATGCTCTTTACATTAAACACTGTAGAACTGGTCAGTCACACCGTGCTGACTATGAATGAGGCAGGTATAGGGATCCAGAATGTCATGAGACAGGAGCCTTAACTTGTGAAATTGTCCAATAGTTTTGAGGTTCTTGCAGTCTATGTGAATGAAAATAGTGACTGCTGGGTGAATGAGCAAATTGATCACAGCACTGTGATAAGGGGAGCTCTCCCCTGCCCCACCTCGACTCACACCTATTTCTCCCCCCGGTCCTAACGACATTCCTTCCTCTAGCTTCACAATTCGCAACTCTTGAATCCTTTTGGCTCACACCTTCTGTCTTTTCATCCCTGCCGTTTTCCCAACCATTTCCCAATCCACTAGGGGTGCTGCATTGAAGGCGCCTCTGCCTACAGCCTGTCCATTTTTTCCCCTTTTAAAAAATTTAAGTTTGTCTAAACTGTTTGTTTTGGGGATTCATTAGTTTTTCTATGTGGGGGAGGGGGGAGGGTAAGGGGGAAACAGTTTCCCAGTTTCCTGGCGAGGATGCGACTATTTCTCCGAGTCGCGTCCTCGCCCCCCCCCCCCACCTCGCGGCCTACCACTGGATCGGAGCGGCCTTTCCTACCGGAGACCGGGGACCGGACCAGAGCTTCGGCAGCGGCGGCGCGGCGCTGGATTCACCGCGGAGCAGGCCATGCCTTCCTGCCATCGCCGTTTGGAGCTCCGGAGCGTTGGGCCCGCTGCTCCAACATCGCGGGGCTGCGGTTCGTGGAGCTCCCAGCGCGGGCGGCGCTGAGACTCCGCCCAGCGCGGCCTGGGGACGTCGGGAGCTGCAGACTCTGGTAGGAAGCGGCCGATTTGGAGGTCCAAGCCGCTGAGGTTGGCCTCCCGTTCTGACATCGGAGTGCCAACATCCCGACGAGCGGGCCTGAGCAGCGGGCTGCCCGTAGCGGCGACTGCGGGGGGCTCCGGAGGCCACGTCCACGGGTGAACATCGAGGAAGATGACTGACTTTGGTGCCTTCCCTCACAGTGGGAAACTTGTGATTCTGCTGTGCGGGGATGTTTTATGTTCAACTCTATTGTGTGTTGTGTTCTTTATTTTATTGTATGGCTGTATGGTGATCACATTTCACTGTGACAAATAAACATATCTTGTATCAAAACACCTCCCCTCAACTTGGATCAACCCATTACCTGCCAGGCTTGTCCTACCCCTCCCGTCTTTCAGTTTTTTTCTCTCCCCCCCCACCATCAGTCTGAAGGGACCCGACACAAAAGTCACCTATCCATGTTCTCCCGAGATGCTGCCTGACCCGCTGAGTTACTCCATGCTTTATGTCTCTTTCTGTGGTAAACGGAGCCTTTCAAGTTAGGAGAGTGAAAGGAATCGCAGTGGTAATAAGAAACAGTGCTGTTAGGCAGAGAACCAGCAACATACAGGACAAAGGAGATGGTTCTACTGAAGGAATGAACACTTTTTTTTTTAAAGGAGGACCGCAAAGATAATAAATCACTGGATTATTATATAAAATGCAAATTTGCACAGGGTAAATAAAGTAAGAAAGTTGAATAAGTGGCTCAAAGTTTGTATGAGAGAAAGGAATTTCAATTCATGGGGCACAGGCAACAACATTGGGGAAAGAGAATAGTTCTCTCCGATCAGGTTTCTCTTGAATCAAGCTGGGACCTGTTGCACTAACGAACTACATAACTAGGCCTGCAGATGAGGCATTATTAAATCATGGATAAAAGAGGAAAGGGTGAGGGGGGTTCTGGTGAAACTGGTGGAAAAGTGAAAGACAAAGTTAAAAAACATTTCATTGGAATGCAAGCAACATCGTAAATAGGTTGACACAAAAAGCTGGAGTAACTCAGCGGGTCAGACAGCATCTCTGGAGAGAGGGAATGGGTGATATGTTGGATCTAAAGAAGGGTCTCTTCCCAAAATGTTTCGAATCGAGACCCTTCTTCAGACTGAGTGTCAGGGGAAAGGGAAAGGAGGGATATAGACGATGATATAGAGAGATATAGAACAAATGAATGAAAGATATGCAAAAAAGTAACAATGATAAGGAAAACAGGCTATTGGTAGCTGTGGGCTGGGTGAAAACAAGTTACAAACAATGAGACTCAACAAGACGACTTTGAAAGCAGCACAATGACTTGGGTGGGGGCGGGGCAGAGAAAGAGAGAGAATGCAAGTTTACTTGAAGTTAGAGAAATCAATGTTCATACCACTGGGGTGCAAGCTACCCAAGCGAAATATGAGGTGCTGTTCCTCCAATTTGCATTTGGCCTCACTCTGACAGTGGAGGAGGCCCAGGACAGAACGGTCAGTATGGGAATGGGAATGGGAATTAAAGTGTTTGGCAACCGGGAGGTGAATTAATGCCACAAATAAAAATAAATGGGTCCATTCTAGATGTGGCTGCAAAGTGACTTGGATTAAGAATTAAATTCTCCGAGATGCTCCACACAGGGGTGGCAGGAAAAATGGAGGAGGAAGCATTGTAGCCTTGATACTAAAGGGATAAAGGCAGGAGAACAGAAGGATCCTAACTCAGAAAATCAAGTGGTAGAAGAAGTTTAGGTAGAGCTAAGAAAGAACAAGGAGCAGAGAACACTGGTGGGAAAACACAGGACCCTCAACCACAGTGGGACGGTAGGGTTGTGTATAAATCAGGAGGTGAAATACAAAGCAAGGTGGCAATGTGGGCTGTAATGAGGGTTGCTTTAGGGTGATACAGGCAACTAAATGAACAAGAATATAACGTTGTAAGCACCCTCTCTATGTGGCGACTATTTGCATTCCTTGGCTATGCAAGCAAAGAATTTCAGTGACTTCTCACGTGACAATAAAGTATTCATTCATTCACACAAGGACATGGTAGTTGGAATACAATGTTGTAAAGAGTAAGGTCAGCTTTATGTAAAGAGAAGATAGAAAGGAGAGAGATCACATGGTGCTGAGGCTCAGAGGATGCCGAGGGTCCTTGAACACATATTACTAAACGTTAATGTGCTGGTATCAAGCAATTAGGAGGACAAACAGTATGTGGGACTTAATTGTAAAAGGATCTCCATGCAAGAGTGGAGAAGTCTTACTCAAACTATGCAGGGCCGTTGCAAGACTGCATCTGGAACATCGTGAATTAGTCGGATTTTTGTGTTAAAGTCCAAGAGGGATGTGGAGGCTAAACTACTCAGTATATTTAAGAACAATGAATAGATCTTTAGACACTAAGGAAATTGAGAGTTTATGGGGTTAGTACAGGAAAGCAGCACCAAGGTAAAAGATTAGCCATGATTTTGTTGAACAGGGGAGCAGATGTGAGGGGCTGAATGGCCTACTTTAGCTTAGTTTGGAGATACAGCGCAGAAACAGGCCCTTCACCCCACCGAGTCCGTGCCGACCAGTCATCCTCGCACATTAACACTATCCTACACACACTTGGGACAATTTTACAATTTTACAAAGCCAATGAGCCTACAAACCTGTACGTCTTCGGAGTGTGGGAGGAAACCGGAGTACCCGGAGAAAACCCACACAGGTCACATGGAGAACGTACAAACTCAATAGAGACAACGCCCGTAGTCAGGATCGAACCCGGGTCTCTGGCGCTATAAGGCAGCAACTCCACCGCTGCGGCACCGTGCTGAATGGCCTACTCTTGCTTTTATTTCTTACATTCACGTACAAATTCAATTACTCCCCCCCCCCCCCCCCCCCCCCACCCCAAGAAGGAAAAGGAATCAACTTGCAGTTACCTCGCGGAGGATAGCTTCAGCTCCAATAATGTAATCTGTGTATGGCCTCAGACCAGCTAGTGCAGCAGGGGAATTGGGCTCCACTTCCTGCAAGATTTAAACAATAGATGTGCGCACACACACACTCACACACACAAACACACAAAATGAGCAACCGTTACAAACCCCACCCAAATAATGAAAATATTATCAGAAAATTCATGACCATTTTTTTAAAAAGAAAGTGCCAACTGTCCCTACACAGTCCCTCACTCTCATATTTGTTTCCACGTGCATAAAAGTGGCCAGCGAGCCTCTGCACTTGCAAACCTCACAACCTCCTGGCGAATATATTTCCCTTCCCTAGTTGCATAACCTTGTTTCCGCAGAGACTGAGGATCACAGTTGGGATGCTCCATATCTATATTATTTTAATGGTTCCTTTACCCAATTTCAATGATAAAAGCTATAGCTAAAAAGGAAAATGTTTTTGGCTTGAAGCCTCCTTAGGCAATCCTTTGGGTTTGAGGACAGCCTGCTTCTACTCAGGGTTCTGTGGGTTCCGAGGTGACTGATGGTAACCGCAGACTCTTCCACAGATGGGGAAGGAGGTGTTTGAGGTGATGAACATTCCTTCCGCTATATATTTTGGGAGCTTTGTTGCACCCCCAGTGTCTTGAATCAAAGCTCTCAACACCAGCACATTTGAGCAATCATCAGTCAGTGATTCCCAAGGGTTTTTTTTGGCTCCCACAAGGACATCCTTGAATTTAAAAAAAAACACTAGGAACTGCAGATGCTGGCTTAAAAGAAAACACAAAGTGCTGGAGTAACTCAGCAGGTCAGGCAGCGTGTCTGGAGACAACAGGCAGGCGACGTTTTGGGTCGGGACACAATAAGGGCCCCCACCCGAAGCGTCGCCTATCCAGGTTCTCCAGAGTTGCTGTCTGACCCGCTGAGTTATTCCAACACGTTATGTATCCATTTTTTTCCCCTCCGTTCACCTCGTCGCCCCTTTCTGTGACAGCAACCATTTCAGTAGTCTGGTGTCAGGTACAAAAACAATGTAGACTGCCCCACAGAGGCAAGCAAGCGTAATTATCCTTCGGTGCTGGGGACGTTGCGTTGGCCAAAGGGAGGGAATGGACTGAGGCTCACTTATCTTTCCAGTGATTGGCAAGGTTCTGCAGCGATAAGTGTTGGTGCTACATCTGGGAGACTACTGCAAGGCACAAAGTGGCACTACCCAGTCATAATACCCACACAACTCGACCAGCCATGAGATCAGACATGGTCAGTGGACAAATAAATATCAACACCAAAAGGTGAGTGGTACAGAAAATTGAATACAAATATACTTTACAAAAGTTACTTAGACACACATTTACTCCAAAATAAGATTACCAAAATTACGACAATGCCAAATGTATTGACATTGGCAATAATGGCACAAGATTGAGATTAGGCCCACTTAGATGAATTAGACCCACTTAGGTTTCTGTGTAGGAAGGAACTGCAGATGCTGGTTTAAAGCGAAGATTGACACAAAATGCTGTAGCAAAAGGATTTGAGTATAGGAGCAGGGAGGTTCTACTGCAGTTGTACAGGGTCTTGGCGAGGCCACACATGGAGTATTGCGTACAGTTTTGGTCTCCTAATCTGAGGAAAGACATTCTTGTCATAGAGGGAGTACAGAGAAGGTTCACCAGACTGATTCCTGGGATGGCAGGACTTCCATATGAAGAAAGACTGGATAGATTCGGCTTGTACTCGCTAGAATTTAGAAGATTGAGGGGGGATCTTATAGAACTTACAAAATTCTTAAGGGGTTGGACAGTCTAGATGCAGGAAGATTGTTCCCGATGTTGGGGAAGTCCAGAACAAGGGGTCACAGTTTAAGGATAAGGGGGAGGTCTTTTAGGACCGAGATGAGAAAAACATTTTTCATACAGAGAGTGGTGAATCTGTGGAATTCTCTGCCACAGAAGGTAGTTGAGGCCAGTTCATTGACTATATTTAAGAGTTAGATGTGGCCCTTGTGGCTAAGGGGATCAGGGGGAATGGAGAGAAGGTAGGTATGGGATACTGAGTTGGATGATCAGCCATGATCATATTGAATGGCAGTGCAGGCTCGAAGGGCTGAATGGCCTACTCCTGCAACTATTTTCTATGTTTTTATGTCTCTATATAGCTCAGAGGGTCAGGCAGCATCTCTTCAGAAGGGTTTCGACCCGAAACGTCACCCATACCTTCTCTCCAGAGATGCTGCCTGTCCTGCTGAGTTACTCCAGCTTTTGTGTCTATCTTCCACTTAAGTTTTTGCCTATACCATAATGTGCTAGTCATTACCAAATCAACTTCTCTGCCACTGAAAATGAATCCAATGCACAATGCGGGCATCTAATCCCTTCAGGATTGAACTGATGCCAATTATAAAATTATGTAAATTTCTGTTAAAATAGAACCTTTCTTCTGCTTTCCACCCTCTAACCCCAACCCTCTTTGCTGATCTTGATGTGCCACTGAATGTACCCTTTAATTTCCACTTCCTCCCCATTCCTTACAATGCCAATTTCACAATCCCAGTCAGATAACAAAACTGCAGAATTGTTTTTCACATTCACACAGGTCCCAAATGTCTCGTTTCCCCTCACCATGTCATCGTCAGCCCACACTTCCAGTAATGGGCTTCACAAAAACTAAACGTAAATATTGAACAGCAGAGGTTTGTTGCCCTGCCACAACAAGTTATAGACCAACATATAAATGCAGAATAGACACAAAATGCTGGAGTAACTCAGCGGGACAGGCAGCATCTCTGGAGAGAAGGAATGGGTGACGTTTTGGGTCGAGACCCTTCTTCAGACTGGTTGGGGAAAAGGGGAACAAGAGATATAGACGGTGATGTGGAGAGATAAAGAACAATGAATGAAGGATATGCAAAAAAGTAACGATGATAAAGGAAACAGGCCACTGTTAGCTGTTTGTTGGATGAAAATGAGAAGCTAGTGCAACTTGGGTGGGGGAGGGATGGAGTGAGAGGGAATGCCGGGGCTACCTGGAGTGAGAGAAGTCAATATTCATATTGTTGGGCTGCCCAAGCGAAATATGAGATGCTGTTCCTGCAATTTGCGTTTTGCCTCACTCTGACAATGGAGGCGACCGAGGACAGAAAGGTCTGTGTAAGAATGGGAAGGAGAATTAAAGTGTTTGGCAACCGGGAGATCAGGTTGGTTCAGGCGGGCTGAGCGAAGGTGTTCCGCGAAACGATCGCCCAGTCTGCGTTTGGTCTCGCCGATGTATAAGAGTCCACATCTTGAACAACGGATACAGCAGATGAGGTTGGAGGAGGTGCAAGTGAACCTCTGCCTAACCTGAAAGGACTGTCGGGGTCCCTGGACAGAGTCGAGGGAGGAGGTATAGTGACAGGTGTTGCGTCTTCTGCGGTTGCAGGGGAAGGTACCTGGGGAGGGGGTGGTTTGGGTGGGAAGGGATGAGTTGACCAGGGGAGTTGCGGCGGGAACGGTCTCTGCGGAAGGTGGAAACGGGTGGAGATGGTTAACACATCCCTTCCCACCCAAACCACCCCAACCTGTCCAAATGTTTCTTAAACGTTGCGAACTCTATGAAACCCCACAGACCTTGCGTAAACGACCTCCTCTGGCAGCTCATTCCATACAGCCACCAACAAGGAAACCTTTTGTTGTGTGTTAATCAGTCAGCAAAAAGACAATACATGATTACAATCGATCTATTTGCAGTGTATAGATACTTAAGGGAATTGCGTTTAGTGCAAGGTAAAGCCAGCAAAGTCCGATCAAGCATAATCTGAGGGTCATCAAAGAGGTAGTTCAGCACTGCTCTCTCTCACACACAGAGATAAATTGTACATACCAAGATGTGCCAAACATTTTCATTTGCTCCTTCAAAGCTGCAGAACCGAATGCTGACTCCAAGCAGCCCCTGTCCTCCCCAGAGTTTACTGGGTGTTGCACTGATTTCACGAACAGCCTGAGTCTTAGTGTTGTAAATAGCCATTTTGAGTGACTTCTCCACATTGCCTAGTAACAGCTCCCGTAGTGCATTGTCATCTTTATCCTAAAATTAGCAAGGAATAGAAAATGATTATAAAAATAGTGCACTCATTTAGAACTTGGAAGGCTCCAAACCTGATCCCAGTCTGTCTAACATTAGCCAACCTCAGCAAAGATCGCAGTCGAGAACTTCAGTAACAAAGCACTTCCCTCTGGAAGGCGACTCCGGACTGTCAAAGCCGCCACAGCCAGACATAAAAACAGCTTTTTTCCACAAGCAGTAGCTCTACTCAACAGCCAAAAGTCTGTAGCCTCCTTTCGCTCTGGTATTTAATTTCATTCTTCACATGTATAAATGATAATGTTTTATTTTTAATTGTCTACTGTATATCGTGTTGTTACCTGTGAGCAAAGCACCAAGGCAAATTCCTCATATATATACACACTTGGCTAATAAAATGTATTCAATTCCCAATAAGAAATGAAGCACATCACATTCGGCAGTGACACTTCTGATATTACTAGACAACAAGGTAAATATTCATAAAGCAACTGCTTCATTTCATATCAAAAAGATATATGATGAAGGGCCTGTTTCCATGCTGTATAGCTCTATAATTCTATGAAACCGCACAGACTCACAGCACAAGTTGGAGTCTAACACAGCTGGGACTTTATCCTAGCAACCATACGAAAGAAATGGGAGAGTGAAAACTAAAACTAAAGTGCTTGCGCTACCAGTAGAGGTAAAGTACGGAGATGAGAAAGATATGGTTGCAGTAGTGCTGCAACCTATTTTTACAACTCCACCTTACAACAAGAGATAGGATCTAATCCCTGGGAAACGTATATCCACCACACTAAAGGAATGAGCATAGCTGTGAAGCTGCGGAATGCCTCTGTGAGCCAAGCTCAACACTTCATTGTTGCGTCAGGAACCGTTAATTAATATTAAGTGTGCTTTTCTACAGCGATGAAACCATGCATGCCAAACAGGACAGTAAGAATACCAACGATTCTTTGCTGCCTCACCCTGGTGCAGCATTGTGAAGCAAATTCCCCAGAGTGAATACGCCGTGGGAAATTAGGACCAGATTTTGCATCAGATGCCTCACAAATTAGGTGGTGAGATTTTGACAGGCAAGATATGCAAAACTGCACGGAAGCATTTTGATTATTTTATGGCCCTGGCCAATTGAAATGGAAAATCAACAAAAATGAACACTTGTAGGAAGGAACTGCAGATGCTGGTTTCAACCAAAGATAGACACAAAACGCTGGAGTAACTCAGCGGGTCAGGCAGCATCTCTGGAGAGAAGGAATTTGTGACGTTTCGGGTTTGGGTCTGAAGAAAGGTCTCGACCCAAAACTTCATCCATTCCTTCTATCCCCAAGTTACTCCAGCATTTTGTGTCCATCTTAAGAATGAATACTTCCTTTGTTTGCAAGTGAAGTGCTAATGGTGTTGCTAGCAGTCAGCAGTACCACTTAAGTATCATTCATCCCTCATCCAAACACACTGGAAACATTGAGGCAACTACTAATTTTTTGTCAACTACAAGCCAGCTAAACACTCAGCCTGCTTCCTCTGCCCTCTGTTGCACCACCACACAACAGGTAGAGTACTCTGGCCTTCTGTTATAATAATAAAAGCAATGTTCAGGGAAAATCGTAAATAAATCCTCTCTCTTCTAAATCGGCTACGAGAATCATTTCACCGGTAACAATGCACAAGAACTAAATACAGTACCACTGCATGGCTGAATCAAATAACTCTCCTTGGTTTATTTCCATTCAAGAGTACAGCTTTTAGTATTTATCTGTCATACAAAGGAAGAAACCATAAGCTTTCAGGTTGGATTAAGGGGTTACAGCGAGCAGTGATCAAATATGGAGGCATTAGTCACAAGAGGAACAGAGGACATAGGTTTAAGTCAAGAACCAGAGGACATATGAATAAGGTGAATGGGGAATGATTTTTATAGGAACCAGAGGGGTAACTTTTTCACACAGAGGGTGGTGAGTCTGAGGAACGAGCTGCCAGAGGTAGTAGTTGAAGCAGGGACTATCACGACGTTTAAGAAACATTTAGACAGGTACATGGATAGGAGGGATATGGGCCAGACGCAGGCAGGTGGGACTAGTGTAGATTGGACATGTTGGTCAGTACAGTCGTTGGGCCAAAGGGCCTTTTGCCACTCTGTATAACTGACTCTAAGATGGTAACAAGGATCATGGTTGCAGTTGAGTCAAGTAATATCAGAGGTGCTTGGTGGAGCGAAGAACAGTGCCACGCGTTTGGCTGGCGCATCAGGGAGGTTGGAGTAATCAATATATGACAGTGGTACCTAGCTTGATGAATTATGATCAACTAAGTAAATGGATTAAGTAAATTACAAAAGATATTGAAAAGAAGCAAAAGTCTGCAGCAGAAAGCAAGGGTTACATGACAGGAAGAGTACACAAAACACTGAATATAGATTTTCCCACCTTCTAAAATGGACACACAAACATTGAGAACAAACTCACCAGCCTCCTGTCACCTGCTGAAATTATAAAATCAAAGAATGGTTCCAGCCCAGCCCAGTATCCTGGGGAGTTTTCCTGCACCTGTTCAAAATAAAAATAATATTTTAGAACTGATCAGTCTTTAAACATGGAGATATAAGAGACTGCAGATGCTGGAATCTTAAGCTAAAACAAAACACTGGAGAAACTCAGCAGCATTTGTCGAGGAAGTGGACAGACAACGTATCAGGTCAAGTTCCTCCAGCACTTTGTTTTTTGTTCAGTCGTTAAACATTTCAGATTCAGTAGCAGTATATTTGAAGCACATATCCTTTTAATACTGAAGTAACCCTGCCTTCAGGAATAGTTCCGGTCAGCTACTACAAGCCTATCCAAAACCTGGAAGATATTGCATCCGATGTTCCAACTTCTCTTGGGTTCAGAGAATGCAAGGAAAACTACCCAAGTCATCTGCCCACAATTAGAGACATGCATACAGGAGTGTGGGGAGGCGAGGGGGTCTAAAAGAGCAGTAACGTCTCACTAAACAGAACATTGAAGCAACTTACGTGAACCAATTTTACCCCCTTTCAGTACGCATGTTTCTCCCAAACACCTTATAACCATATAACAATTACAGCACGGAAACAGGCCTTCTCGGCCCTTCCAGTCCGTGCCGACCATTTATTTTCCCCTAGTCCCATCTACCTGCACTCAGACCATACCCCTCCATTCCCTTCCCATCCATATACCTATCCACTTTACTTTTAAATGTTAAAATTGATCCTGCCCCCACCACTTCTGCTGGAAGATCATTCCACACAGCCACCACTCTCTGAGTAAAGAAGTTCCCCCTCATGTTACCCCTAAACTTCTGTCCCTTAATTCTCATGTCATGCCCTCTTGTTTGAATCTTCCCTACCCTCAATGGGAAAAGCTTATCCACGTCAACTCTGTCTATCCCTTTCATCATTTTAAAGACCTCAATCAAGTCCCCCCTTAACCTTCTGCGCTCCAAAGAATAAAGACCTAACTTGTTCAACCTTTCTCTGTAACTTAGTTGCTGGAACCCAGGCAACATTCTAGTAAATCTCCTCTGTACTCTCTCTATTTTATTGACATCCTTCCTATAATTAGGCGACCAAAATTGTACACCATACTCCAGAATTGGTCTCACCAATGCCTTGTACAATTTTAACATTACTTCCATTCTCCTATATTCAATGCTCTGATTTATAAAGGTCAGCACACCAAAAGCTTTCTTTACCACCCTATGTACATGCGATTCCACCTTCACGGAACTATGCACAGTTATTCCTAGATCCCTCTGTTCCACAGCATTCCTCAATTCCTCAATTCCCTACCATATACGTCCTATTTTGATTTGTCCTGCCAAGATGTAGCACCTCACACTTATCAGCATTAAACTCCATCTGCCATCTTTCAGCCCACTCTTCCAAATAGCCCAAATCTCTCTGTAGACTTTGAAAATCTACTTCATTATCTGCATACTTACTTATCCAATTTTCCACCCCATCATCTAGATCATTGACAAACAACAGTGGACCCAACACAGATCCCTGAGGTACCCCACTGGTCACCGGCTTCCAACCTGACAAACAGCCATCCACCATTACTCTCTGGCATCTCCCATTCAGCCACTGTTGAATCCATCTTGCTACTCCGCCATTAACACCCAAAGATTGAACCTTCTTAACCAACCTTCCATGGGGAACCTTATCAAAGGCCTTACTGAAATCCATATAGACAATATCCACTGCTTTACCCTCATCAATTTCCCTAGTAACCTCTTCAAAAAATTCAAGGTGGTTTGTCAAACATGACCTTCCAGGCACAAATCCATGTTGACTGTTCTTGATCAGACCCTGTTTATCCAGATGCTTATATATATTATCTCTAAGTATCCTTTCCATTAATTTGCCCACCACTGACATCAAACTAACAGGTCTATAATTGCTAGGTTTATTCTTTGGACCCTTTTTAAACAATGGAACAACATGCGCAGTACGCCAATCCTCCGGCACTATTCCCGTTTCTAATGACATTTGAAATATTTCTGTCATAGCCCCTGCTATTTGTACACTAACTTCCCTCAATGTCCTAGGGAATATCCTGTCAGGACCTGGAGACTTATCCATTTTTATATCTTTCAAAAGTGTCAGTACTTCCTCCTCTTTGAATCTCATAGTTTCCATAGCTCCTCTACTTTTTTCCCTTACCTCACAGAGTTCAATATCCTTCTCCTTGGTGAATACCGAAGAAAAGAAATTGTTCAATGTTTCCCCCATCTCTTTTGGCTCTGCAGATAGCTGTCCATTCTGGCTCTCTAATGGTCCAATTTTATCCCTCGTTATCCTTTTGCTATTAATATAGCTGTAGAAACCCTTTGGATTTACTTTCACCTTTCTTGCCAAAGCAACCTCATATCTTCTTTTAGCTTTTCTTATTTCTTTCTTCAGATTCTTTTTACATTCTTTATACTCATCTAGCACCTCATTTACTCCATGTCTCCTATAATTATTGTAGATATCTCTCTTTTTTCGAACCAAGTGTCCAATTTCCCTTGAAATCCATGGCTCTTTCCAATTTTTACTATTTCCTTTCAACCGAACGGGGACATAAAGATTCTGTACTCTTACAATTTCCCCTTTAAATGCCCTCCATTTCTCTTCTACATCCTTCCCATCAAACAAAATGTCCCAATTCACTCCTTTTAAATCATTACGCATTCCCTCAAAGTTATCCTTTCTCCAATCAAACATCTCAACCCTAGGTCCAGTTCTGACTCTCTCCATAACTATATTGAAACGAATGGCATTGTGATCACTGGTCCCGAAGTGCTCACCAACGCATACCTCCGTCACCTGACCTGCCTCATTTCCTAACAGGAGGTCCAGCACTGCCCCTTCTCTGGTCGATACCTCTATGTATTGCTGCAAAAACTATCCTGCACACATTTAACAAACTCCAAACCATCCAGCCCATTTACAGCAGGCACGTGCCATCAGGGTAGGCAAGGTAGGCACTGCCTACCCTGACAAAAATTATAACATAGTAATAACTAAATATAAATAATAAAGGCATGGGAGAATTATGCCTATGTAAGAGACCGATCTCTTACGTAGGCATAATTCTCCGTGCCTTTCATCCGCAGCGTTTGTAACACGGGACGCTCTGTGCAGCCCACGTGCCGTCAGCACTGCCTGAAGCTGTCACTTTCAATCGGGGCTGAATACAGCAGAAATTCTGCCTTTGCAGCACTGCGCATGCGCATCAGTCTACTGCGCACGCGCAGCGCAGGTTTCTTGGCGGGGTTTTCAACAATGGTTTGTCGTGTACCAATAATGTGGTAGGTGCATTTTGTGTTTATGATTTTAAATACCGTATTTCCCAGGGTGTGGGGGTTGGGGAGCGCTCCTTTCACAGCGTTTGGGGAGTCTGCGGAACCAGCCGCCACCTTAGCTCCTTCTGCCGGATCCCGCTCACCTCTGGCAGCTCTCCGTCTAAAAACCTCTCTCCTGCCGCTCGCTGGCCTCACTCATGTCCTTAAATTCCGACAGCGCGATTGAGGTTACTCGGCTGTGGAAATTTAAGGATTTGCAGGAAGCCGCTGACATGACCGAAGTCGGCGAACGGCAGGTGACAGGTATTCCGACGGAGAGCACTGCCAAAGGTGAGCGGGCCGGCAGAAGGCGCTGATGTGGCGGCTAGTTCTGCTGTAGGGTCCCAGTGGCCGCTCCCCGACCAGCTTCTATCCCCAGCTACAGTGCGTGGCTTCGCGCCCGGAGAGCTGCGGTAGCGGTGAGTGAATGATTTACTGGCAGTATCCCCGACACCCTCCTTCTCAACACTCGTGCCCTCCCCACAACTTTACCCCTGGCACAGACTCTACACATGCTGTGAAAGGAACTGTTCCCCCAATTGGTCTAGGACTAGGAAGCCTTGGGCAAATTGAAATGTCACTGTTTTTATTTATTTATTTACTTAACGGAGAGAACAATCTGCGCATGCGCGGTTTATATATATTTTTAAAGCGGACCGAGTGCCTACCCTGAGTAATTACTCACGGCACGTGCCTGATTTACAGAATGTGTTTCCCAGTCTATTTTTGGAAAATTGAAATCTCCCACAATCACTACCTTGTGTAAGAAGGAACTGCAGATGCTGTTTTAATCCAAAGACACAAAAAGCTGCAGTAACTTAGTGGGACAGGCAGCATCTCTGAAGAGAAGGAATGGGTGACGTTTCGGGACCCTTATTCACCCATTCCTTCTCTCCAGAGATGCTGCCTGTCCCGCTGAGTTACTCCAGCATTTTGTGTCTATATCACTTTTTGGACACATAATAATCTTGCATTGGATGATCCCTAACCATATATACTTCACCAAAATGGGGACATTAAATGCCTTCATTTGTTTAAAAGCCTTAACTTCTATTCACTGAAAGTTTTGTAGGTAGTTTAACCCTTGGGGGGGCAGCACATATTAATGAGTTTTATGTCTATTCAAATAACTTGCTTGATCACCCAATGTAAACAAATATCAACTCTGGCCTGAACTCAATGGACAAGATGACAGAAGAATACATCAAGAGTGTAGGAAGGAACTGCAGATGCTGGTTTACACCAAAGATAGACACAAAATGCTGGAGTAACTCAGCGGGAAGGGTCTTGACCCGAAACATCACTCATTCCTTCTATCCAGTGATGCTGCCTGTCCCGCTGAGTTCCTCCAGCATTTTATGTCTGATACAGAAAGAGTCCCATGTCTCCAATACAACATGGCATAACTTAGGCAATGACAACTCTTATTGACAATATACTAGAAGAGGTCTCTTAAAAACTAAACTGGTCATGAATTTAAATGGTTATGTAGTCCCGGGTCGCCGGTGCTGCAAGGCAGCAACTCTACCGCTGTGCTGCCGTGCATCAATTTTGGAAACAGGCGCAATAGCTTAAAATCTTTGATGGCGAGGCCAAGCCCAAGTTCTAAGTGAATGATGTAGGCATTTTTAATTATGACTGGGAAATTTAATTTTCAACCGACAAATGTTGGTGGCCAAATAACAGCATTGTTGTAAGAGATCATAAAACAAAGAGTAACAGATTAGCACAATGTGAAGGTGCTGAAGGCACCCAGGTCTTACTGTAACTCGATCAAAAACAGTCAGTGAGTGCAGATGGAAGGTTCCCTCTCTGTCTTCCCACCCCCACAGTGTAAACTACACTCCAGATTATATTAATCCACTTCATTTGCAGTTGATAAAAAACATTTAATTGTATGCTATCATTGATAGTCTGTCCCCATACTACGAATTAGTGACATCAAAAGTTTAGAAAAAAAGTTCTTCCGCGTTATACCGCAGCACAAATATACAGGTTTGCACCCCCCCCCCCACTCTCCCGCCCACCCCAGTTTCAAGCCCTAATGAGTTGCTCTAACAATTTGTGTCTTCTTTTCTAAACCAGTATCGGTAGTTCCCGGTTTCCCCATATTAACCTTTCTGTCCCTGGCCTCCTCCATTGCCCGAGTGAGGCCACTCAAACTGGAGAAACAGCACCTCATATTCCACTTGGGTGGCCACAAGCCAATGGTACGAACATTGAATTCTCCAATTTCAGGTACCCCCTCCCCCTCAAACCCGTAATTCGTTAATTTCCCCTCCTCCATCTGCTCACCTCCTGACCCTCTCTACTCCGTCCCCTATTTTCCTTTTCTTCCCTCTTCCACCCCTCCCCCACCCGCAGTATTCTCTTCCACCCATTTTCCCAGTCTCCTGCTTTTAAATGGGGTCTTGGGAAGCACAAGATGAAAATGTGGGTCTGCAAGATAGCTATTGAGACAAGTGATGTGACTTAAATTATGTAAATGTATCGAGCCCATCCCACACCTTTACTCTTTCAAAGTGCATTCTAAAAGTGCCCAGCATGCCTACTGGTTCACTGATCCAAATGTAAAAGCAGCCCAGCGGATGCAAAATGCTCCCAACCCAAAACTCGATGCAGTATGAACACAAATAAAAAAAGCACCATTACATATCACAATCACTCTCTTCAAGGCTGAAAAGCCCTCATTTCTCCCCTCAGTCCTTGAGCATGGCTGGCTGCAACAAAATGTCCCCTATGTTTTCCAAGTGGGGGAACAGCCTACTCTCAAGACAGGGACAAGGTTAAAAAGCTAGAAAGCAAGCCAGACTTGCATTTGTATAGCACCTTTGGGAAGCACTGAAGGTCTTTTTTTGAAATGTCGTCATTGTTGCAATGCAGAAAAAATTAGTCGAAAGAGCAACAACATAATGACTGGATGTCTTTTATGTGATAATCATTGTGGGTCTTGTCCACTTGAGAGTATTTCATGAGGTAATATTTCCCCCACATTACTCGAAGACAAGGAATTGAACGCGAGTAAAGTGTAGATGGTGGAAATCTGAAAAAAATATTGTAAACACGTGGCAAGTCAGGCAGCGGAGAAATATTTCAGGTCAAAAAGCCTTCATTAGAGCGCTAATTCTGTTTCTCTTTCCTAGATGGTGCCTGATCTACTTAGCGTTTCCAGCATTTTCTGTTTAACCTCCGAATCCCAGCCTACATGATTCATCTGAAAAATAGCCACTCAATGAGTACAAATGCATCTCAGCGTTCAACTCAGTGAAAAGTATGAATCCGTCATATTTCCTATTTATCCACCTCACAAACCCAACATTTCAGGGCTCAATACAAAGAACAGTACAGTAGGAAATAACTGCAGATGCTGGTTTAAATTGAAGGTTTTTAATGGCCACATGGATATACAGGGAATGGAACGATATGTATCACGTGCAAGCAGATGAGAATAGTTTAACTTGGCATCATGTTCAACACAGGTATTCTGGGCCGAAGGGCCTGTTCCTGTGCTGCATTGTTCTTTGGTAAACACAAAATGCTGGAGTAGCTCAGCGGGACAGGCAGGGTCTCGACCCGAAACGCCACCCATTCCTTCTCTCCAAAGATGCTGCCTGTCCCGGGAGAAGAGACATGGGAGAAAGCTCTGGGTTAAAAGGCACTTTCTTTTCTCACCCAATCCTCCAGTAACAGGAAATCAAATCTACACAGGAATATTCCACTTGGCATTAAGCCAGGGGTGTGTTGCTTCCCATCTCAGGACAACTGGGAAACAAAGAAACTTCCCAGCTTTGATGAATTTAACCCTCCACCTCTAGTCTGTTGTCAAGCCAAACTCATACCGCTCCCAATTTAGCCTCCAGCCACACTGGAGCATATGCGATTCCACTGACAGCTGCAGTTTTTTTTATCCTATTAATTTTGTGATTCAATTCTTGAACATTATTACAAAAAGGTTACGCATCCTCTTGAACAACTATACACAGTTTCTAAACCAATTTGACAATTCACATGACAACACTGCTCCAGACCATTCTGCACAATGATCTCATTGTGCTTCAGCAGGTTACAATAATCCAACAGGAAACCTTCACCACAGTACCACAATTAATGCATTTAAATGCATTTTAATAACACAGCACTCTATATGATGTAATTAAAACATTTCAAGAGTACTTTTGAAGTGCAATATTAACACAAGCGAATCTATTGATCATTCAGCACCAGTAATGCTCGCAAGCAATGAGATCGACAACCGGCTTCCATTTTGTTTGGATGGTCTTTGTGGAAAGACGATTGCCAGCCAAGAAAGACCAAAAACTTACTGATTCTCAGTGAAAACCACCAGGAAATCAGTCCTCAATCTCCACTTGATCCACCAGGATGGTTTAACATGAAGGACAGCTGCAAAGCGATAACATTCCCTTGCAATAACCTATGCATCTCAGGGGGTTCAAAAGACATCACACAAGAGAAGTTTGGGAAAAGGCAAGAAAGGACAGCACGGTGGCACAGCGGTACAGTTGCTGCCTTACAGCGGCAGAGACTCGGGTTCGATCCTGATTATGGGTGCTGTCTGTACGGAGTTTGTACGTTCGCCTGGTGAGCTCCGGTTTCCTCCCACACTCCAAAGACTTACAGGTTTGCTAATTGGCTTGGTAAATTTGTAAATTGTCCCATGAATTGCATTTGTGTACAGGGATCCCTGGTCGGCACAGACTCGGTGGGTCAAAGGGCCCGTTTCTGCGCTGCATCTCTAGACTAAACTGAAAGCATGACCAAATAAGGACTAACCACCAGACTACCACACAATCATACACCTAACAAGTCAATGATTATTGAAGACCGATTTAGTAATCTCTTCAGACAAAGAGTTACTCCAGCAACAGCACAAACATGTATCAGAGCACTACATAAGCAATGATACATAGAAGAAAAGGCACTGATTGTTACAATGCTTTGGTGCATTTTGCAGAGAAAATAAACCTAAAATACTGAACAAAACAATTGATAAATTGAATCGTTCAAGAAGGAACTGCAGATGCTGGAAAATCGAAGGTAGACAAAAATGCTGGAGAAACTCAGCGGGTGCGGCAGCATCTATGGAGCGAAGGAAATAGGCAACGTTTCGGCCCAAAACCCCTCTTCAGACTCATACATTTTTGTCTACCTCCGATAAATTGAAGTCTCAGTTTATATGCTATTAATATAATTTGTAATTTTTTATTACCCACCATTCCTTTTTAATGCATTTTTAACACCAGGACAAAGGCTCCACAACTGATCCCGTCTAGTCGTAATGTAGTCCTGCTGTTCTTTGGTGTCTTTGTAAACGGCGACAGTTGTTATAGGAATCACATCGCAAGATGAGAGACAGGGCATTTATTTTTTTAAATAATTACAAATGATTGATTATGATCAGGAATGAACCATGCAAATACAGGGCAAATTGCATCCTGCATGTTTCTCCCATCACCAACACCCACCCTCTAGCCTCAAAGTGACAGAAGGCAGTGCCGTTCAACAGGATTTATGAACCTGCTCACCAACAGTCCTGTCAAAATCCCAAATGACCCTTAGCTCCAGACCTCCCTACCCCATGCCTGTTTCAAACATGGGCTAGGGGAGTCAAATGTGACTACCTCTGACATTAGTATTTGACATCAGACAAAGTTGGTTGTGATGGTTTAAAGTCAATCAGCCCAGCCCCAGGACATTGATGCAAGAGTGCCTCAGGGCAGTGTCAATACCCAAACATCTTCAGCTTCTTCAACAATAATCTTCCTTCCATCATAAATTGAATATGCAGTTCTACTCCGAACTCCTCAGCAAATAAAGCAGCCCATGCCTGCATTCAGCAAGATGTCTTTAGTATAGTACAGCGTGGAAACAGGCACTTCAGCCCACCGAGTTCACGCCGACCATCAATCACCCATTCACACGATGTTATCCCACTTACTTATCTACTCCATATACACTAGGGGCAATGTACGGAGCCCAATTAAACTACAAACCCGCACACCTTTGGGATGTGGGAGGAAACCGGAGCACCTGGAGGAAACCCACGTGGTCACAGGGGAACGTGCAAACTTCACACAGACAGAAACAGAGGTTAGGATCAAACCTGGGTCTCTGACATTGTGAGGCAGCAGCTCCATCAGCTACGCCACTGTGTTCCCCATACATTCAGGTATGGGCCAGTAAGCAACATTGTCTGGAACCTTTGTGGCAACGATGCCCATCTACAACAAGAGAAAGTTCATCCACTTATCCTTCACATTCAATAGCATTATCATTGCCATGTCCCCACCATCAAAATCCCAAGGGTCACCATTGACCAGAGACAAATATAAGTGGTTCAAGGCTAGACATCCAACAGCAAATTGACAATCTTCTGAAACCCAAGCCTTTGCACCATCTACAAGGCAGAAATCAGGATGCGACAAAATACTATACCTGCCAATTACCGAGGTGAATGCAATTAAATGACATTCAACTCATCTCCACAGGATAAAGCACCACTTGACGAGCACTGCATCCACCGTCCGAGGCATTCATTCTCTCCACCAACACAGTGTGTACTATCTACAAAAAGTACTCTAGGCACTCATCTAAACAACTGCAACAACATCTCCGAATTCCACAAACTCTGCCAAGGCCAACAGGGCAGCAGGTTTATGGGATCACCACCACATACAGATATCCTTCCGACACAACTTAGAAATACATTGCTGTCCCTTCATTATCATCATCATGAAACGTCCTCCTCAACAGCACAATGGGAGCACCTTCGCCAAAAGAACTGCAGCAGTTAAAGAAACTGGCTCACCATTACCAAGGGCAATTAGGGATGGGCTTTGCCAGCAAGACTCGCATCTTAAAAAACTACTGAAAGATGTGTAGGAAAGAACTGCAGGTGCTGGTTTATAGGAGATAGACACCGGAGATAGACACAAAATGCTGGAGTAACTCAGCAGGACAGAGGTATAGGATAGGAATGGATGACGTTTCGGGTCGAGACCCTTCTTTGGTGGTTGAAGTCGATTCAATTGCAATTTGCAAAGGGAAGTTGGTTATATATACTCCAGAGATATCAATGTTTTGGTGAAATGGCCAGACAAATGGAGTTTATTCCAGACAAAAGTGAGATATATCGTGGGAACATTAATGAGGCTAGGACGTACACTGTGAATGGACCTTGGAGTTCAAGTCCACCAGATACTTGAAGATAGCAACACAGGTAGGTTAAGAAGATATATGGAACAATGGCATTAATTGGTTTGGGAATAGAGGTCAGAATTAGGGAGATAATGCCCAAACTTCTTAAAAACTTGGTCAGAATTCAGTTGGTGTACTGCAAGCAGTTCTGGACAACAAGGTATAGGAAGGCTGTGATAGTGCTGGAGAGAATGCACAAGGGATTCACCAGGTAATGGATTGGGATGGGGCAATTCATTCATGAGGAGCGACTGGAGAAGCTGGGTCTGTTCTTCCTCAAGTGGAGGAGATCAAAAGGGGACACGATGGAGTCATAAAATTAGGAAGGGTACAGATAGGATAGACTGCAGGAAACTTGTCCCTATATCAGAGATAGACAACTAAAGGACACAGGTTATAAGATAAGGGGAAGAAACATAGATGGCATCCAAAGAGCACCTTTCTCACCCAGAGAGTGGCGAATTCTTGCAATTCACTGCCCGAGAGATTGGCTGAGGCTGGGTCGCTGACAGCATTTAGTAATGTTCAGATGAGCACTTGAATTGCTTGGGCAGAGAAGGCAATGGACAAAGTACTGGATGACAAGGTTAGTACAGAAGCTAGAACGGGTCAGGTCGAATGGCCTGCTTCCATGCTGTATGATTCTATAAAATATTTAAAAAGGAAAATTCTGCAGTGCTACAGGGTTAAAGCCAGAGGAATTACACTAATTGAATAAATCTTTCAAATAGCTGGCATGAGCCAGAGGACCTCCCACAGTTCTGCTGGATGATGATTATTTAAATAATTACAGTTGTGTACCTCCAATGCACTTTGGATGAAAAGGGAGGGGAAAAGAAAAGCTTCTTTCATTTCATCTTCCTTTTATATTTACACTTGGAACTGGGACAACATTAATAAATCAACACTTGCCACATCGATACATTTCCATCTTTATTTGGCAAAAGACGAAAGGCACTTTAAAATAAGCTATTCTGCAGCTGTGAGGTCAGGAAGAAAGTTAACCTGCTAACTTTACCATTACTTATTACACAAAGGGATAATATTAGTTTGGAATATACAATCATCAGCTGCGTCTGCACTCTTCTAAACTATTGCCAGTAAAACATAGTCAAAGTCATCCAAGGAACTTCACTGCGTACACATTGGGAAGTCATTTGCAACCTGGTAGCAACAGCGAGCAGAGGAGATGCATACCATCTTCAATTAACTCAAAAAACGAAATGAAGGCAGGGCAAAAGGCAAGACCATCGCTCGAAATAGTTAATACAAATAAAAGATGAACATCACAGGACAACTGACAGGAATCGGACATTTTAACACAGCATTTATGGAGAAGAGCTATGAAGTAAATTAGATGATTTGTTTTTACATCATAGGCACCCCGATTGTTTACAACATGGAAATTTCCAGAACCCGGGATTAAAATCAGGACAAGTGGAAACTCTTGCTTAATGGAAAGTTGTAGGAACCAATTATTTGATGTGGAATTCACATCAAAGCACTTCAGCTCCCAACCACTCCCCTCTCGCCAAACAGGGCTTCGGTAAAACCCACGATCTCCGGTCAGAATTATTCTTCCTGCAAAGAGGATACCTCATTAAATATAAACAGGTTTAAGCCCCAATTTGAAGCGAATGGAAGGGAGGGGAGTGAGAGGTTCCTGAGAGGTGGTAGATGGCGGTAAAGAAGCTGGACATTTTGAGCCGGGGCTCGATCGCTGCTCGGCCGGAGCTCCCGCCTCCCCCCAAAGCCCGTGGAGCAGCTCTCTACGTACCCGGAGGACATGGAATCCCTCTGTCCTGCCGCCGGGGAACGCCGCGCTCTGCGAGCCTCCCATCGGCGCCTCTCTCCGTCGAAGCCGATCGGGCCGAAGCTTGTGGAAAGAAGCCCGCCGGGGCTCTTGCTTGGTCTGCGCGTGTCCGGCAGCCAGGGGGGGAGGGGAGACGGGGGGGATGGGGATGGGGGCGGGTGAGGAGAGCGTCCAGTACGGCCGGGGGGGGGAACTCGACGACCCAGCGAGCGAGCGAGCGACTCCAGCTGCCTGCCCCCTCCCCCAGTCACTCCCGGCGTCGGAATAACGCCTGCTTCCATTGGCCAAGCCCCCGGGAAGGCGGGATCTCCTGGTATCCCAGCAACGTGGCTGATGAAGACCAAAGATGCTGGAGACACCCGGCAGGTCAGGCAGCCTCTGTGGAAGGGGGTAGCAGAGTTCATGTTCCAGGTCTGAGACCCTTCCTCAGAGCTGCCTCACCGCGCCAGAGACCCGGGTTCCATCCAGGCTATGGGTTCTGCCTGTACGGAGTTTGTACCTTTTCCCTGCGACTGTGGGTTTTCTCCGGGTGCTCCGGTTTCCTCCCACACTCCAAAGACGTGCAGGTTTGTAGGTTAAATTGTGGCGCCTTCATGCCCACGCTGGTTAGCAATGTTACAAAATTTTGAGATTTTAAAAATCAAGTCTGCAATTTATCCCATCAGATAAAGCATAAAAAGAAGTTTAATTTGACACCTAATTTACTTTCATATCTTCAGTATTAAAAAGGTTATGGCCATTTTCATACTCAGAAATTAGCATCTTGTTCTCCATTGCTTTTCCATTGACTTAACACAAAAGCTGTGATCTAGGACAGTCAAAAGCCCATAACTTTCTTAAAAATTAAGAGAACTCAATAAAACTTTCAGTTATTATAGATATTCAGATATGAAGCATTCTGAAACAAATATGAAACAATATTACTTGGATGACCTGAAATTAAAGCATATAATTAGTTAGTTACCTAATTGTAGCTAATTACAAAATTCAATTACTAGATCTAAACATCTATCCATTTCTTAAGAAAATATAAACTTTTTTTAAATTGCCTAAGTGTCCAAATAACATTCACACAATAATTCACAATATAACATGATTTTAAAATCTCATTTTCATGAATTTATAGGCCAAATGGAAGGAATTTAGTGTTTAATTCCTGTAAATTAATGGCCATTTAAATCAACTAGCGAGTGGGTATTAGTGGAATGCGGTGGATTAGAACGTTGCGGTTTGCGGTGAAGTCGGCATGAAAAACACTGCCGGTTCATACATCTTGTTTGTCCCCATTTCGCAACATGAAAATGTGATTAAAGGCTTCCTAAAAACCAAGTTTTTATGTAAAAATAAACTGCACTTTATTTTCTCCCCTACGTAAAACCCTTCCCGTTGTCGGCGCTCACGGCTTTAAAAGATGATTTTTAAATTACTCTAGTTAATAAATAATCTAGCGTAATTTAAAAATACCTTAATGAATGGAATGTCGGAGCGATTTTTCTTCAGCAATGAAATTGCCCGACATGGATCGATTTGCCCCGCCTGTAGAAAAACAGCGCTTTAAACCCGCCCCCCTCTGAAAGGCGCCAAAGTCGCGCACACGGGGAGCGGCAGAACTGTTCAAGGTAAATTTTGTAACATACCTACATTGGTTTTGCATACAGCCAGTTACCGCTCGGCAGCCTCACGAGAAGGTCCAGCTAAATAACAACTCCAACTAGGCCTTATCTGCACACAGGTTATGATTAGTGAGAATGAAGGTAAAAGAGGTTTCTGGAATAAACGAGACACAAGGTATCTGGCTCAGCTAAGTGTCGTTTGTTCTTTACTTTCTCTCGTGGGATTTAGTAGATTCTATAAATTAACTTCGGTAAATATTGTAAATTGTCCCAAGTGTGCGGGGATCACTGGTCGGCGTGGACTCAGTGGGCCGAAGGGTAGAAGAGAGAATAAATTAGTTTTCAGTGGTAGAGAGGGTGGAGGAGGGATGGGTCGAACAAAGGGAATATCTCTGGCAGGGTGAGATCTCTCAGGATGAGATTGGGGTTAAGAGGTAAAGATAGATGAGCCATGATTGAATGGCAGAGTAGATGGATGGAATGGCCTAATTCTACTCCAATCACTTATGAAATAGGTTAATGGAGTAGTTAGAGTCAGATTACTTTGTATTTACCCCAGATGGCACCTCAGTGATCCTGATCATTGGAGGATGAGATGTCAGAGAACCCTCAAAGCTCCTGCAAGTGTGTCAGCCAGACCTATGAAGGCACTGTTTAAGAAGGAACTGCAGATGCTGGAAAATCGAAGGTAGACAAAAATGCTGGGGAAATTCAGTGGGTGTGGCAGCATCTATGGAGCGAAGGAAATAGGCAATGTTTCGGGTCGAAACCCTTCTTTAGAAGAATGGTTTCGACCCGAAACATTGCCTATTTCCTTCGCTCCATAGATGCTGCCTCACCCGCTGAGTTTCTCCAGTATTTTTGTCTACCTATGAAGGCACTGGATTGGTGGTATCTGCGTGTCCTGTACTGGGAACTGAGCATTTGCCATAAGATTTTGCACAGTGAAATGGGGTAGAAACAGACCCGACCACTACTCTGAGGGAATCGCCAGCTCTGCATCCTCCCAACTTTATCGCGTCAAGCAAATGTGGATAAAATGCACATGGCCTCTTCGTCTAAGTCATCAGTCGAAGGGGGGAGGCTGGTCTGTGTGATGGACTGGGCTACATTCACAACTCTCCTCAATTTCCTGCAGTCTTGTGCAGAGCTGCATACCTGATCCACGACCCATTCACCTGCAACCCATTCCCTTGCTAACCTGGCTGGTACCTTGCAATGGACAGGGAAAAATGATTGCACGAGGTGCGCACGTTAGCAGCGACATCTAAATCTTTGGTGACCCTCGGACTATCCTTAATCGGACTTTGCTGGCTTTACCTTGCAATAAACGTTATTCCCTTATCATGTATCCATACACTGTAAATGGCTGGATTGTAATCATGTATTGTCTTTCTGCTGACTGGTTAGCATGCAGCAAAAGCTTTTCACTGTACCTCGGTACACATGACAATAAACTCAACTGTAAACTATCAGCTCTGCCTTTGGAATGTGAATCAGCGTTGGCAGCAGAGGCAATGTCCACGAGCAATTTACAAGCATGTCATTTTGTCGCACAAACCTGGATACCCGATCCTTATACAAATAGCATCCTTTATGCTGCCGTATCCAGCTCACACCTCTATGAATGGGAGAGGACTTAAAGCACCAAAGAGAAAAAGCTGGTTCTAAACTTCACAAATCCTCTGACAGCTTTGGCCCATCTGTCCCTGTTTGTGGTACTTTGTTCCAGTTAACGCTAACATTACTACTCCATTTGGTAGCTGTTAAGCAGCTCTGTCAGTTTTGCAGAATCCAACTACTGACACAAGCTTAACCCCGAGTCGCCTGGCTTTGTTCCTCCATGCAGAAGCACTTCCTGAGGTTAATGGGTTAGAAAATCAAGGAAATAAAACCTTTTAAAAGTCATCTGTTTCTTCTCAGTCAGACAACGACATTAACCTTTCCTCTCAATCCGTCTCAGATGAAGGCCTTTCAAGTAAAGCAGAGATCGTAAGAGCAGCATTGTGAACCTAGGCCTTGACCTTTGAAGGCAGGAACATCATTACCATTCAAGCAGTTACAGGGTCCATTAGTTCTAATAGTTGTAACTTGGTAATAAAAGTAATAACTTGCCTCTGATCAATCAACAAATTGTGAATCAGGCAATCATGGGTTGGGTTGTTTGGAACATAAAGTGCTGGAATAACTAAGCAGGTCCGGCAACATCTCAGGAGAATATGGTTAGGTGCGTTTTGGACTGGAACCCGTCTTCAGAGTGGTTGGGGGGGGGGGGGGGGGGGGGAAGGAAACTGGAAAATAGGTGGGGGCGAAGAATATGGAGAACAGTTCACTGATGGAGAACTATTGCGAGAAGCGGTGGATGGAGCGAAGGTACCTTGAACCATGACTGGGTCTGGGCTGGGAGGCATGGAAATAGAGCTGGAAGCCATGTGGCACAAGATGGCAGCACAAGCAAGTACTGAGGAAGCACACGTGACTGTGCTAGTGAGTCTGGGTCACAACATGGTCAAAGAGCAGGAGTGCAGCAGGAATCTCAGAGAGGGAGCAGCGAGAGAGTGTCCCAAGTTGCTGTCTTGTTTCAAAGCTTGAGTGCAAGGGAATAATCTCCCCTGAAGCTATACCAGTGTTCTGGTATAAATTGTGTGGGCACCAGCCCTGTTGGACCCCTTGACACATACTCATCTTCTGGTGTTATTATGATCGAAATATGCCTGTCCAAATGTCCAAACTGGGCATAAGCATTTTTTAAACTTCTTGAGTTGCTCTCAAAACTACTATTTATTTCCCATCTCTAACTGTCCCGGAGAAGGTGGGGGTGAGCCGCGTTCTTGAACTGCTGCCATCCTTGTTGTGAAGGTGCTCCCACAGTGCAGTTCCAGGGTTCAGCTTTGAGTGGACAATTGACAATGATACCTCATCGAACCTGCATGTCTTTGGGACATGGGAGGTAGACAGAAAATGCTGGAGTAACTCAGCGGGTGAGGCAGCATCTATGGAGAGAAGGAATAGGCGACGTTTCAGGTCGAGACCCTTCTTCAGGCTGATGTCCGGGGGGGGGGGGGGGAAGAAAGGAAGAGGCGGAGACAGCAGGCTTTGTGAGAGAGCTGGGAAGGGGGAGGGGAATGAGGGAGAAAGCAAGGGCTATTAGAGAAGTCAATGTTTATACATCTGGGGTGTAACTGGCGTGTAACATGGGAGGTAACTGGAAGCACCCAGAGAAACTCACGCAGTCACAAAGAGAATGTGCAAACACCACACAGACAGCAATGGAGCTCAGGTCAGCATCACATTCAGAGTTACAAGGCAATACTGACCCTTGTGGAAAACCACCATCTACATTCTTTCACAGTGAAAATCAACCCTTTACTCCCACACTCTTGAAGGCAGCTTGTAATCCATCCTTCTATGTCGCTTGGAGGCTACTGTATCTTGTCAAAGGCCTTTTGAAAATCTAGACAAATTAACTGTGACAACTGGATGGAAGGAGCTAATGTAGATGTGGGTAGACAGGATGTAGAAGAAGTCATTGGGTATGCTTGCCTTCATCAGTCAGAGCATCGAGTACAGGAGTTGGGACATTGTGTTATAACAGTATAAGTTGCTGAGGACCACACAGCTTGGTGACAGGGTGGTCATGGTGACGGAGCTTTACAGCGAATGCAGCGCCCGTAGACCCAGGTTCAATCCCGACTATGGGTACTGTCTGTACAGAGTTTGTACGTTCTCCCCGTGACCTGCGTGGGTTTTCTCCGAGATCTTCAGTTTCCTCCCACACTTCAAAGATGTACAGGTTTGTAGGTTAATTGGCTTGGTAAATGTAAAAAATGTCCCCCGGGGGTGTAGGATAGTGTTAATGTGCGGGGAACACTGTTCGGCGCAGGCCCGGTGGGCCGAAGGGCCTGTTGCCGCACTGCAGCTCCAAACTAAAAACAGAGTTGTGTGTGCAGTTCTGGTCACCACACAATAGGAAGGATCTCATTAAACTGGAAAAGGTGAAGAATAGATTCACAAAATATTGCTCGGACTAGACAGCTTGAGTTATAAAAAGAGGCGGACTAGGCTGGGACTTCTTCCCTTGGAGTGTAGGAGGTTGAGGGGAGACCTTGCAGTATATACAATCATAAGGAATATAGTTAATGTGAATGCTCACAGTAGTTTTCCTAGTGAAAGATTTAAAAGAACCAGAGGGGCAGGTTTTTCACACAATGGTATATGGAACGAGCTGCCAGAGGAAGTGGTGGAGATGGGTACAATTACAATGTTTAAGTGACATGTGAGAAGGGAAGAGGGATGTGGACCAAACATAGGCAAATGGGACTATCTTCGATGAGGCATGTTGGTCGGAGTAGACAGTTGGGTCAAATGGCCTGTCTCTCTGCTGTACGACTCCATATCCTGGTGGACTGAATGGCCTCTTTATCTGCTGCTCTTTTCTAGCTGCACCTAGAGGCATCCTTCTTCACAGGAGGGACACGTCACAGAACAGAAAGCAAACTGGAAGAGGGTAGGAGTGAAAACACAATAAAAGAGCTGAAAGATGTTTGTGAAAATTGGAGAACAGGGACTTATACACGTTGTAACCAGAAACTCTTCTTGCTGCATGAACAGTTGAACTTAAAGCATTTTTGCTGGCTTACTTTGTTGGACGTTTCATGATTACAAAGGCACTCTTTGTAATAATGTGCAGTAAAAGTGTGCCTTTGTAAGCAAGCTGAAGATTATATGTACACATTAGTTTGATCCTTAGTAAAAGCATGCCTGTGTTTAATTATAGAGCATCTGACACCTGTCAGAAAGATATTGTTCTGCATCTTTATTGGCACAGGATGCTTTGTGTTGCTGCTTGAAACACAGTCCTCAGCAGGCATGCTCTCATGGGAGGTAACAATTGCAAGCATTTCTCAAGAGTGAAGCAGAGAGATAACTAATTTGCCACTTCTAAGCAGAGTTGCCACAATTTTCACACTGACATTTACATAAATGTAAATTGAAAGCAAGGAATTAGCATTTGGCAGTTAGTAAATTGATTTAAGTTTAATTTAGAGATACAGCGTGGAAACAGCCCCATTCCCCCCCACTGAGTCCACACCGACCAGCGATCCCTGCAGTTTAACACTATCCCACACATAGTAGGGACAATGTACTTTTGTACCTAGCCAATTTAACTACAAACCTGTACGTGTTGAGTGCGAGACGAATCTCGGAGAAAACCCATGTGGTTATGGGGAGAATGTACAAACTCGGTACAGACAGCACCCGTAGTAGGGATTGAATCCGGGTCTCTGGCGCTGTAGCACTGCAAGGTGGCATCTCTACCACTGTGCTACTGTGTACAAACAAAGAACTGCAGATGTATAATATACAAAAGGACACAAAGTGCTGGTGTAACTCAGCAGGTCGGGCAGCATTCCTTGAGAACATGGGGAGGTGATGTTTCAGATCAAGACCTTTGCTTTCCAGCTAATATTTCTATTCATTTTAGATAAAGTATGGAACGTGGATAAATTACTTTGATTATTCAGCCTCACATTCTCCGGATGTTTCAGTTTAGATATACAGCATGGAAGCAGGCCCTTTGGCCCACCAAGTCCATGCCAGCCATCGATCATCCGTTCACACTAGTTTCATGTTGTCCCACTTACCCAATACACACTAGGGGCAATATGTTTTATAAAGGCCAATTAATCTATAAACACAAGCGTCTTTGGGACATGGAAGGAAACCGGAGCACCCGGAGGAATCTCATGCGGGAGAACGTGCAGACTCCACACACAGACAGCACCGCTCCGAGCTCAGGATGGAACCCGGGTCTCTAGAACTGCGAGACGGCAGCTCTACCAGCTGCACCGGATTGTTCACCTTCAACTCTTTTGGTGGGTTTGGTTTTGCATACGTTCTCCGTCCAACAGAGTCATCAGTTGCCTCCTGGGTGCAGTGTTTCCAATGATTTATTCTCAATGCTTCTCTGATTGTTAGCTTCTGGTCTGTGGCCATTGCAGCTTCAGAATTGGGAGATCAAAGCGATTTGGGGCCTGGGTCAGGACAGACCTGTGGGAATTAGAGCTTCATATTGAGGAGACCTTCAGACTTCAGGAATCTATCTGGGAGTAGGTTGTGGGCAGCATCTCTAGAGAACTTTGATATGTGATGTTTCAGGTTGGGACCCTTCTTCAGACAGAGTCTGAAACCAGAAATGTCACCTATCCATATTCTCCAGAGTTGCTGCCTGGACCGCTGAGTTACTCCAGCATTTTGTGCCTTTTAAAAAATATATATAAACAGCATCTACAGTTCCTCATTTCTACGTAGATTAATTAAAGCAGTTTTGTGAAGGGAATGTAACTGCGACAAAAAAAAAAAATTTGCTTACTCAGTAATGACAGGATGAGGTTTTAGTCCTCTCCTTTGAGCCCACTTGTGCTAAAGCGAATATTTCTACTGAATGAGTCATGCAAGATCAGGCAATTCAACATATAGCAGGGGACTAAACTCCACCCTAATGCAATGGATTATCCAGTTATATTGGGCAGCATGGGTTCAAGAATCTAAATCGTTTCCCAAATAATGCATCATCAATACAAATCTTAAAATATAGGCAAGTTTCAAAAGTAATTTGCTCCTTTTATTGACATACCTTTCGCAGCATGCATTTGTCAATTAAAATAATGTTAGATCGGTTGTCAAAAGAGGAATAAAATCAATCATAAATTTCTTAATAAAGTGTACAATCAAATACAACACATGAGATCTCAGCCAAATTGGTTCCTTCGGAAAAATTGCTCAACTTCCAGGAACATTGTCTGAGGATACAGCGCACATCATGTACCGAGGCCAAAAATAATGTAGTCTTTAAAAACTTGAAAAGATTTCACGCAGTCGCATGCAGGACAGAGGTTGCACCAGAATCGGGTTGTTCATAAATTAACATTGAATTGGATGCAACCTTCAAAATGTCTTTTGCTAAAATTTAGTAGCGACTTTTCCCTTCAAGTGTTCTTTATTTGAAGGTGCCCATCACTTAGTAACTTCTTCCAAATCACTTTAGAGAATCTTCTTCCAACCTCCAGGTCTAAAGTTTCCATTGAGACTTGCCTCCTTCAGCCCAAAGTACTTTTATTTCCTCATCGTGTTATTTCCCGTTTCACTAACTTTATTATTTGCACTGCCCAGAGTTTAATTCTCCTGTCCGATTCTGATCATTCAATTTTGCGCCAGATTCAGTATTCCTTATTGCTACCCTTGGCCAAGATCACTCAACTCAACACAGATTAGACAGTTAAGTTAGAACTTTGCCAATCCCAACTCCATCTCATGAGCGGATTCACGAGGCCATCAGCAAAGCTCAGCTTTCTCCCTTACTCCTTTTTGATGTTTGCCAAACTCACTCCATGGGGTTTCATCCGTTTATTCTGATGGGTTTTGGTGTGCTTAGAGAGGTGGTCACTCCTCATGAACCTCTTGCCACATTCCTGACAGCAGAAGCGTTTCTCCCCAGTGTGAGTTCTCAGGTGCCTCTGCAACTCGTCGGACCTGGTGAAGCTCTTCCCGCAAAACAGCCAGTTGCAAACAAAGGGGCGTTCTCCAGCGTGCCACCTCAGGTGGGCTTTTAGGTGGGAGGTTTTCCCATAGACTTTGCCACAGCCAGGAACGTGGCAGATATGCTGTTTCTTCTTACCCTGGTCTTTACTACTGCCTGGAGACTGACAGTTGGGGCACCTGCATCTCCGACAACGCCTGGCACAGTTCAGAAGACCTTTGGAAGAGCTCTGAAGGAAGGTAGACGGCAATTGGCTTTGATGGCCCAAAACCACAGCTCTTCCAAATGGGAGATGGTGAGAATTGACAGGACTGGGCTGTTGCATGCTCCACCATGGGATTTCTTCAGGATGACCGGGTGATACATGTCTATTTGGCAAAGCTGAAGAACTGGGAATAAGGTTGGGGAAGCTCTGAGCAATTCCGTTAGCTTCTGGGTAAGGATAGGCCGAACTTTCCAAAACTGAAGTAGTCAGGATCTTCACAGAAGATAACTCATAAGTGTAGACTGATTCTGTTGGAGGGGTCAGGGAAAGGTCCTGGGATCCCAAAGCTGATGGCACTGTCCCAAGAGCATACTGAGCCTTTGGAGGACTAAAGGACATTGTGTGAGAACTTCCGAAGGCATCATTGCTCCAAAACTGAAACATTCCAGAAGTGGACCCCATTGGCGAGTCATATTGGAACTGGGGAATGGCTGCAGAGGTTGGTCCAACTTGCCCCGCTCTTCCACAGGTGGCATTCAACATGGACAAACCCGTTACAGATTCTGGAGGATAATTTAGTCTTTGGTCCTATAAAATAAAACAAAAATAAAAAAAAATCAAGTTTGGAACTCAGCAAAAAAAAGTTAAAAAGGAAAGTAAATTGAATTTGTAGGAATGAAACACAGATGCTGGTTTAAACCAAAGATAGACACAAAAAGGTGGAGTAACTCCGCAGGTCAGACAGCATCTCTGGAGAAAAGGGAATAGGTGACGTTTTGTGTCGAGACCCACTTATGCAGCTGCAAAATCAGTGCTTTCCCACATTACAACAGTAACTAAAATGCAAAACTTAATATTTCCTCCTCTCCTGAAAGAGAAAGAATATAAGGACCAAGATATAGAGTGGCGGGTGCCTGGAATGCGCTGCCAGGGGTAGTGGTGGTGGTGGAGGCATATGCAATAGTGCTGTTTAAGAGACTTTTGGAGAGGCACTTGGATATGGATCATGCAAGCAGAGGAGATTTGTTTAAATTGGCATCATATTGAGGACAGACAATGGGGACTAAAGGGCCTGTTCCTGTTTTTTACCATTTTATGTACTACATGATTTTAAACTTTTCTCTTGAAATTTGTTAGTAATAATACAGACACCCTTGCAGCTTTCATAGTTTTAGTTTTTAGTTTTAATGATAGAGAGTGGAAACAGGCCCTTCGGCCCACCAGCGATCACCCAAACACTAGTTCGATCACACACACACACACACACACGGGACAATTTACAGAAGTCACTTAACCCACAAACCTGCACGTCTTTGTAGCGTGGGAGGAAATCGGAGCATGTAAATGTTAATCCCTGATCAAAATAAAACAACCTCTCACCACAACACAGAAAATAAAGCCAAATCCTTTTGCTCTCTGGTTTATCCTTGCCCCTGTATCCTCATGGCTTTACAGATGCTTATCTAATTTCTCCTTCCTTTACACCTCCCCCAACAGCTACTCAGGGCAAAGCATTCCACCTTTAAAGTGCATCGGAAAAATCCTTCAAAACCTCTCTCATCACCCTTGCACTGGTCAATGCATGTTAACCCACTCCACCTTTCACACATACCCATGCATCCTCCAGTCTGCCCACACCGACCAACAGGTCTCATCTATACCAGTCCAACAGCCTGCATTTGGCCCATATCCTTGCAAACCTGTCCTATCCATGTGACCCTCCTAATTAAATGTTATCTTTGTACCTTCTCCTAGCTAACAAAAATACATTTTCCTTGAGCTTCCTCGTCTTTTATCGCTCGTTTTCACACCTTACCCTTTCATATTCCTGTGTCTCCCTCTACCCTGACCCTCAGTCTGAAGAAGGGTCTCGACCTGAAACGTCACCCATTCCTTCTCTCCAGAGATTCTGCATGTCCTGCTGAGTTACCCCAGCATTTTGTGTCTATCTCCGGTTCCTTCCTACACACTTTCCATGTGCCTATCTAACGGTTTCTTAAACGTTGCAATAGTACTTTCCTCAGCTATCTCCTCCAGCAGCTCGATCCATACACCCACCGCCGTTTGTGTAAAAAAGTTACCCTTCATGTTCCTCTTAAAGGGCCAGCCCCACTTTCACGACCTCTGCCGAGTTTGCCCTTGACGAATACTCGCAGCATGGTCGTCACGAGGTCGTAGGTAGGAGGTCATGATGCTAGTCATAGGTACTAGTCGTAGGTACTTGTGGCATCAAGAAGGTCGGAGTAAAAAAGGTTGTGAATTAGGCTGTGAAAGTGGGACAGGCCCTTAAATCTTTCCCCCCTCCCCGTAAACCTATGATGGGATTAGTGATATCCCTGCAAAAAATATAAGTGGCGCGACACTGGCCCAACACCTCCTCCCTCACTCCATCCAGGGAAGTAAACAGCCCTTCCAAGCAAGACAAAGGTTCATCAGCACCTTCCCAAATGAGTTTCCTACTCTACATCGCAGAGATCGATCACAGACAAGCCGACTGGTTTGCCGAGCCCCTACCCCTTGCTTGCTGTGGCCATCTGGATATCCTGCTTGCCAGTCATTTTAATCCCTTTTCCCCATTCCCACAGCGACCAGTCCTCCGCCTCCTCCACTGCCAGGGGGCGGCCAAATGCAAACGAGAGGAAGAGCACCACATATTGTATAGATTGGTCTGAAGAAGGGTCCCAACCCGAAACGTCACCTATCCATGTTCTCCACAGATGCTGCCTGACCCGCTGAGTTACTCCAGCACTCTGTGAAACGTCACCTATCCATGTTCTCCACAGATGCTGCCTGACCCGCTGAGTTACTCCAGCACTCTGTGAAACGTCACCTATCCATGTTCTCCACAGATGCTGCCTGATCCGCTGAGTTACTCCAGCACTCTGTGAAACATCACCTATCCATGTTCTCCACAGATGCTGCCTGACCCGCTGAGTTACTCCAGCACTCTGTGAAACGTCACCTATCCAACGTTCTCCACAGATGCTGCCTGACCCGCTGAGTTACTCCAGCACTCTGTGAAATGTCACCTATCCATGTTCTCCACAGATGCTGCCTGACCCACTGAGTTACTCCAGCACTCTGTGAAACATCACCTATCCATGTTCTCCACAGATGCTGCCTGACCCGCTGAGTTACTCCAGCACTCTGTGAAACGTCACCTATCCAACGTTCTCCACAGATGCTGCCTGACCCGCTGAGTTACTCCAGCACTCTGTGAAACGTCACCTATCCATGTTCTCCACAGATGCTGCCTGACCCACTGAGTTACTCCAGCACTTTTGTCCTAACCAACATTTGCAGTTCCTTGTTTCTACCTCATATTCTATCTGGGTAGTCTACAAGCAGGCAGCATGAACGTTGAATTCTCCAGTTTCAAGAAACCCACACCCCCGTTACAAAGGGAAATTTGAAAAAAAAGTTAGATTTGTTACTTTTAACGCATTAGGTTTTATAGATGCTGGAAAGAGAGGAGCTTGCTAAATATTTCCAGCATCTGCTGTTCTTTCTTAAACATTAGGTTTCATGCCTTCAACTGCAAGAGTTTTCATTGCAAATGTTGAATGGGGAAATTTATTTAAAAAGTTATGTTTGTTACTTTTAACCCCACATTTGGATTTTATAGACACCCATCGTAATGCTTTCAATTGCAAGAGTTTTCATTGCAAATTTCAATGCAACTTTTATTAAAAAGTTTAACTTTATCCCGGATAGATAGACACAAAAAGTTGGAGTAACTTAAGCGGTTCAGGCAGCATCTCTGGAGAGAAAGAATGGGTGACGTTTCGGGTCGAGAGTAAATAATCCATATCTATTCTCGTGACAGGACACTAAGGAAAGGCTTTCTCGACGTAACGAGCCCTCTTTCTGAATCCCGGAGTCCATTTGCTTCACTGAAATACCCCTCAGGAGTGCCAGTTCCAGTAGCCATAACTCACAGATGCAATTCACAAACAGCGAAGGGATGTTTTTGTTAGGGAAGCTTAATTGCTAGTCGTTATGGTTTGGACTGTACCGCGAAATGCTGCAAATTCAACAGCAAATACAGATACGGAATTACAGATCAATACTTAAAGGGGAAAACATTGCAGTAAAGGTTTGGACAGCGGGAAAGATTGTTTGAAGGGAAACAAAAACAGTAGCGTAGAATTGGGCCAAATGGCCTCACCTGGCGCTGCGCGTTTCATGCATGTACACAAAAACGGGGAAACCTGGTGCACTTTAGAAACAAGAAAAATGCAGGTGTTGGTTTACAAACGAAGATACAAAGTGCTGGAATAATTCAGCGGGTCAGGCAGCCTGTCTGCGGACAGACACAAAATGCTGGAGTAACTCAGCGGGTCAGGCAGCATCTCTGGAGAGAAGGAATGGGTGACGTTTCTGGTCGAGACCCTTCTTCAGACTGGTCTGGAGAACATGGATAGGAGACGCTTAACCCTCTAATGTGGGACTCAGTTTATGTCTCTCTCTCTCTCTGCATAGACGATGCCGAGTGTTAGCTTCACTGAAGGAGTAGCCAATTCACTAAATTCCTTTCATCCCTGCCATTATGTTAAGATGCCAAGGGCTGGTCAACTATTCTTGAACTGGGACAAGCAAAAATCTTTCCTGCGTTTAATTCATTTAGTTACACTTACAGCCACACACACACACCTGGCCGTCGATTTTAATAACACACCGCCAGAAGAATACGGGAATCCGCTGACTTTAGTTTCAGGAGAAAAAACAAAATAATTCCAACGTTACCAATAAATCCGCATCCCGTTTAAAAATGTTACATCGAGGAAGCCTTTCCTTAGTGTCCTGTCACGAGAATAGATAGGGATTATATACTCTCGACCCCAAACGTCACCCATTCCTTCTCTCCAGAGATGCTCCCTGTCCCGCTGAGTTACTCCAACTTTTTGTATCAATATATCTTCGGGATTAAAAAGTTAAACTTTTTATAAAAGTTACATTTTAACCCGAGTATCTCAAAGTTTACAAATGACACGCAAATGCAATTTCAATCGATTAATTGAAAAGGGAAATAATTTAAATTAAAAAAAATCCAACAATAAACAAACAAACAAAAATCCCGTGCCCGAAGAACAAATGAATTTGGGGAAATTGTCACATGGTTAATGTTAATTCAGTAATAACCTGCCTGTTGATAACGTCTCGTTATCAACTGCTGGCAACGTGCTTGGTCAAAATTGTAAACAAGATGCATTTTTGCAGAAAAGAGGGGAACTCGGCCTACAGTTAGAATACATGCTACAGCAGGAAGAACATACTTTTGATTAAACAAATGCTAAAAATGAATGGATTTAAAACAACATGACCTGCAGAAACGCTTGTGAATAACAATCTTGGTCCAACAGGCAGCGACCACTCACCAGTCAATCTTGGCTGCACCTCACCACGGTGTTTTTCCAGGTAAAACTGACTTCAGAAGAGGGGGGGGACCTTGCTTCTGATCACTCTCTGTTCTTTTGTTCATTTGAATATAATCTGGGTGGTTTTTTTTTGGGGGGGGGCTTTTATCAGCCAATAAGAGTCAAGGCGTTTGAAGTTAACCGCCTTGCAGTGATTTGAATGGCTTGGGCACGTTTCAATCAAGCGTCAGATCCTTAAAATGAATGGACTTCGAAAGGAGGAGTTGTCTGGCTCACTGTCCGCCGGCACTGATAGACCTCTGTGATAGGAAGTCAGGGCACACAACCTCTTGGATTGATTGACACTGACTGACGAAGCCATTACCATCTGGGAGATCTCTGCAGAGGAAGATAATTGGATTGACTTGATCAAAGAGCTAAATCATCCCACAGGAAATCATGCCCATTCAGTGTTTGCAATGAAAACTCTTGCAATTGAAAGCATTAAGATGAGTGTCTATAAAATCCAAATGTGGGGTTAAAAGTAACAAACATAACCTTTTTTTATAAATTTCCCCATTCAACATTTGCAATGAAAACTCTTGCAGTTGAAGGCATTACAATGGCTAACTATAAAACCTAATGTTTAAGAAAGAACAGCAGATGCTGAAAACACTTAGCAACCTCCTCTCTTTCCAGCATCTATAAAACCTAAATGCGTCAAAAGTAACAAATCTAACTTTTTTTTCAAATTTCCCTTTGTAACCCGACATTAACCTAAAAAAATAATATTCAACCTCAAATCTTTTGCTGGGTAGCAGTATTAAATGTATATTTACAACATTTTTATGGTTTTGAAGTTGCTGTCATTTAGCAAGGTGTTTAAAAAGTTTTTTTTTTAAAAGAGGAAGTGTGTAAAAAGGTTATCTAGTTTTTGTGGTTTGTTTTATCGGTCTTTTGTTGAGTGCCTTTGTGGGTTTGATTCGTTAAAGGCGAATGAAAAATATCTCCTGTGACTTTTTCACGAATGTTTTAGTACAGCAGACGTTACTACAGCATGGCGGAGACGAGAGATGGGAATTATGGCAGGGTGTACCGTTTCCTCGTTAGCATTTACAACGGCGAAGGAGCGAGTGATTAAAGGATCTTCAGCGGGGAGAGATGGCGGGATGGGCTGTGCCTCCGTCCAATCAGGGCCTATATGGATGATGTGGCCCTGGTGACCACAACAGTACAGATACAGATAGATTTCATTTGTCACATGTGCCAATTGGCACAGTGAAATGAAGTCACCATACAGCCAAAAATAAAGAACAGAACACAGAGTAGACAGAAATTCAACACAAAACATCCCCTCACAGCAGGATCAAAGTTTCCCCAATGTTCACCCATGGTCGGGGCCTCTCCCAGCCCTCCGCTGTAGCTTGCACAAGAAGCTTGTTCGAGAAGTGAAATGATAATCTTAAATGGGCTAGATTGAAGATTAAGCCTAGTAAGTCACAGAGTATTTCTTTGGCAAGAGGAAAGGTAGTAGAGAAACGGTTCTGTGTGGATGAAGAAGAAATCCCGTCTAAAATGGAGAAACCAGTTAAAAGTTTGGGTAGGTGGTTTAACAGGAATTTGGATGACCCTGAACAGGTTTAGCAACTTCGAAAGGATGTTACTGACGAGTTTGAAATGATAGGGACATCAGGGCTTCCAGACAAGTTTGCAGTTTGGGCTATTCCCCAGGTTAGTGTTTGCAGTTTGGGCTATTCCCCAGGTTAGTGTTTGCAGTTTGGGCTATTCCCCAGGTTAGTGTTTGCAGTTTGGGCTATTCCCCAGGTTGATGTGGCCATTGACAGGATATGAGGTGCCAGTTACTAAGGTGGAAAGGTTAGAGAGATTGGTTAGTTCATATATTAGGAAATAGTTAGGAGTTCCACGGTGTCTTAGCAATGTGGCTTTATATGGGAAAGGTATTCTCCATTTACCATTGTCTAGCCGAACAGAGGAATTGAAGTGTGCTAAGGTGAGGTTAGAGTTGCAATTTCTTTGTCTATCTTTGGTTTCAAGTCAAGTCAAGTTTATTCGTCACATACACATACGGGATGTACAGTGAAATGAAAAGTGGCCGTGCCCGCGGACTTTGTGCAAAAAAACAACCAAACAAACAGCCAACAAACTACAAACAGAATGGAACAGAGTCACATGCTCTTTTACATTTTAAATATTGTGGGCAGAAGGAAAAAGGGAAGAAAAAAACCCAGCAATTAAAAAAAAAAGCAGTAGAGTGGTCCGGTAGAGTTAGTCCCTGGTGAGATAGGAGTTTACGGGCCGAATGGCCTCTGGGAAGAAACCCCTTCTCATCCTCTCCGTTCTCACAGCATGGCAACGGAGGCGTTTGCCTGACCGTAGCAGCTGGAACAGTCCATTGCTGGGGTGGAAGGGGTCTCCCATTATCTTATTGGCTCTGGAGTTGCACCTCCTGATGTACAGTGCCTGCAGAGGGGCGAGAGAAGTTCCCATAGTGCGTTCGGCCGAACGCACTACTCTGCAGAGCCTTCTTGTCCTGGGCAGAGCAATTCCCAAACCAGATTGTAATGTTTCCGGACAAGATGCTTTCCACAGCCGCAGAGTAGAAGCACTGGAGGATCCTCGGAGAGACTCTGAATTTCCACAATTGCCTGAGGTGGTAAAGGCGCTGCCTTGCCTTACTCACGAGTGCTGCAGTGTGCGATGTCCATGTCAGATCCTCAGAGATGTGGACTCCCAGGTATTTAAAACAGCTCACCCTATCCACAGTATCCTCAATGGTGTGTACGTCCTCGGATGATGTGCCCTCCTAAAGTCCACGATCAGCTCCTTAGTTTTTTTGATGTTCAAGAGGAGGCTGTTGTCCTGACACCAGAGTGCCAGATCAGCTACCTCCTCCCGGTAGGCCTTCTCATCGTTATCTGAGATCAGGCCCACCACCACGGTGTCATCAGCAAACTTGATTATCGAGTTGGAGCTGAACCTAGCCACACAGTCATGTGAGTACAGGGAGTACAGTAGGGGGCTGAGGACGCAACCCTGGGGGGGGATCCTGTGCTCAGGGTGAGGGACTTCGATGTATTCCCATCTTGACTACCTGGGGCCTGGCGGTGAGAAAGTCCAGGACCCGGGCACATAGGGGGGTGTTGAGCCCTAATTCCAGTAGCTTCGCGGCCAGTCTGGTGGGGACTATCGTGTTGAAGGCTGAACTGAAGTCTATGAACAGCATCCTCACATAGCCCCCCTTCTAGCTGTCAAGATGGGAGAGAGTGGTATGCAAAACCTGGGAGAGAGCATCATACGTAGATCTGTTCGGACGGTATGCAAATTGTAGCGGGTCCATGTTGCGAGGGAGGAAGGTGCAGATGTGTTTCTTCACCAGCCTCTCAAAGCATTTCATGAGGGCCACCGGACGGTAGTCATTCAGACAGGCTGGGGAGGCATTCTTTGGTACAGGTACAATGGTGGATTTTTTGAAGCAGGCAGGGACCACGGACTTGTCCAGGGAGAGGTTGAATATAGTAGTGAGCACCGGAGCTAGCTGCGTAGCACAGGACTTAAGTACTTGCCCCGAGATGCCATTGAGGCCTGCAGCTTTCCTCGTGTTCACCCGTGTCAGAAGCGGATGAGGGTGGGGTGCTCCGGTAGTTAGTTACAGTCCGTAGTCCCTGCACAGGCGTCTGGTGTCCTGCCGCTCCATCTGTGACTCCATCTTGTCCCTGTACCTCCTTTTTGCGTCCTTCACCGTCCTTCGCAGTCGGTAGGACTCTACCTTGTAGATGTCAGTGTTTCCGGATGGCAGGCCCGAGTTGCAGGCAGCGGTGCGAGCATTCAAGGCAACACGAACGGACCTGTCTACCCAGGGTTTTTGATTCGGAAAGATGCTAACCCTTACTGTGGGGACGATGTTGTCGGTTATTGTTGCGATGAAGTCCGTGACTGCTTCCGCAAACTCACTGACGTCGCTGGAACTTGCTTGGTTCTTGGTTGGTTCTTGGTTACTTGGTCCTCCAAAATATTCCAACTGGAATTTAAACTGGAGGTGGTGAAGGGAGGGGTTTTAGCCAGAGAGCGTTATTGGGAAGAAAGTGCCACTTTAAATGTAGTTGCATCTGGCTGGGCAACCGTGGCTTGGTGGAGATTATTCCATGCTTTAATAGTGTGTGGAAAGAACGAATTGCTGTACACATCTGTCTTTGAGGCTGGGACCACAAATTGGATCGAATGCCCTCGTCTGCTCCAAATTGGTTTGGGGTTGGTGTAGGTCTTGTGATCTATGTCTAGCTGACCATTTAACATTTTGTAAAAACAGGTCAAACGGTGAGCTTCACATCTGTCTTGGAGAGGGTTCCACCCCCGCCCAGAGAATTCAGTGGCTCGCTTCTCTCTCGTAGGTGTTTGTAACAAATCGAGCGGCCTGTCTTTGGACACGTTCGATGGATGAAATGTTTTTATCTGTGTATGGGTCCCAAGCTGCTTGGAACATATTCCAGTCGACATCGCTCAGTGCATCTTGCAGCATGGCCTCTGACTGGTCGGACCACTGCTTTACCTGTTTAAACCAGCATCTGCAGTTCCTTCCTACCCAGTTTTAATTTGACATCAAGTTCAGCACAGATTTCGTGGGCTGAAGGGCCAGTGCTGTATTGGCAGATGTTATCAGATGGAAGGTGGCCTTTGTGAATCCAGCTAGAGCAAATAAAAGCCAACCCGAGGTGTCGTGGGCCTAACTCAACGAAACACCAATGAAGGGAGGTGCCCACTTCATGACCCCAATGATATACTTGCATCTATTCTACAGGATTCGTTTTTTTTTTAAGAGAATTAATATGAAGGTAGCTTTTTTCTTCGCATATGCAGTCATTTATTGTAAGTTGGTGTATTAAGTTGGATAATACTTAGATTTTGGGCTTGGTTTTCTTATTTGAACACTTATCCTGGAGTTCTAGCACAAGTACTTTGTGTTTTAATTGTAATTTACCAACATAAATTTAATTCAGAAAAACAATATACAAAAAGAAACAATAGAGAAAAGCTTTTAATGCATTCTTAGCATCGGTCTACACATTCAGTGTGAAGAGCAACTGATTTTATCCAGAAGATTGACACAGAAAGCTGGAGTGACTCAGCGGGACAGGCAGCATCACTGGAGAGAAGGAATGGGTGACGTTTCGGGCCGAGACCGGCAGTGTTAGCACTGAGAAGATTCCTGAGGATGTTGCCACAACTCGAGGGCCTGAGCCACAGGGAGAGGTTGAGCAGGCTGGGACTCTATTCCATGCAGCGCAGGAGGATGAGGGGTGATGTTATAGAGGAGTATAAAATCATGAGAGGAATAGATCGGATCGCCGCACAGTCTCTTGTCCAGAGTAGGGTACTTGGGTACATGTGACAAAAAGGTATAATTGAATGTAGAATCTTTGAACTCTCTTGTTGGAGATGGTCATTGAGTTTTGTTAGAGAAATAATTTCATTATGTGTTAGTACACTGCAAGGGCCAGGAAGCGAGCGGGCAAGATCATCTCTGACCCCTCTCACCCTGGCCACAAACTCTTTGAATCACTTCCCTCTGGAAGGCGACTCCGGACTGTCAAAGCTGCCACAGCCGGACATAAAAACAGTTTTCATCCATGAGTAGTTGCTCTACTCAACAGCCAAAAATCTGTAGCCTCCCTTTGATCTGGTATTTTGTTGGTTCACATGCTTGATCAATGGCATTCGTAACTGTCACTGTGTGTCATGTTGTTACTTGTGGGCGGAGCACCAAGGCAAATTCCTTGTATGTGAATACTTGGCCAATAAACTTACTTACTTAGTACTTGGCACATGTTACAATAAAAACACCATTGACCATTGGAGCAGCTGAAGATGGTTGGTCCCAGGACACTACCCTGCGGAACTCCTGCAGTGAAGTCCTGGGGCTGGGAAGACTGACCTCCATCCACCACCATCATGGGAATGACGATGGATTGTTTCATATTATAAAGGGAGGGCACTGGATGGATAGAAGCAGCCATTTTCAGAGTTTGAGTAGACCGGTACAAGTTGGACGTTAGATTTAAACGTAAAAGAGATGTTAGACAGAGTGCAGGAGTTCACACCCACAGATGTGAGGTGTGGTACACTGCCAGAGTTAGTGATTGGAGCAAAGGCCACATCAACATTGAAGCACAAGTGAAGTCAAGCCAAGACGAGCTTATTGTCATATGCACAAGTACGGTGAGATGCAGGTACAATGACAATCTTGCTTGTAGCAGCTATCCGGAGCTGCGGTGCTCCAGCGACGGCCTGGCTTCAGGGCTGCGGTGCTCCAGCGACGTTCCGGCGGTGACCTGGCTTTCGGGGCTGTGGTGCTCCAGCGGTGACCTGGCTTTCGGGGCTGCGGTGCTCCAGCGGCGACCTGGCTTTTGGGGCTGCGGTGCTCCAGCGTTGGCCTGGCTTCAGGGCTGCGGTGCTCCAGCGACGTTCCGGCGGTGACCTGGCTTTCGGGGCTGCGGTGCTCCAGCGACGGCCTGGCTTCAGGGCTGCAGTGCTCCAGCGATGTTCCGGCGGTGACCTAGCTTTCGGGGCTGTGGTGCTCCAGCGGTGACCTGGCTTTCGGGGCTGCGGTGCTTCAGCGGCGACCTGGCTTTCGGGGCTGCGGTGCTCCAACGGCGGCCTGGCTTTGGGGCTGCGGTGCTCCAGTGTTCCAGCGGCGGGCCCTGTGGCGGTGTTCCGGCGAGGGCGGCAGCCCGGTTTCAGAGGCTCGGCCGCGGGCCTGGTGGAGGCCTGGATCTCCTCAGCGCAGAGGGAGAACAAGGAGGGAAGAAGACAGAGACTCTAAGACTTTTGCCTTCCATCACAGTGAGGAGGTGTTTGGTGAACTCACTGTGGTGGATGGTAAATTTGTGTTTATTGTGTGGTTTTGTTATTTTTATATATGTATGACTGCAGGCACGAAATTTCGTTCAGACCGAAAGGTCTGAATGACAATAAAGGCTATTCATTCATTCATACAGAATTCTTGCTGCGTCCCCCGACTCCGCTACACTACACTAGGGACAATTTACAATTTTACGTAAGCCAATTAACCTACAAACCTGTACGTCGAGACCCAAAACGTCACCTATTCCTTTTCTCCAGAGATGCTATCTGACCCGCTGAGTTACAATAGACAGTAGACAATAGACAATAGGTGCAGGAGTAGGCCATTTGGCCCTTCGAGCCAGCACCGCCATTCAATGTGATCATGGCTGATCATCCCAAATCAGTACCCGTTCCTGCCTTCTCCTCATATCCCCTGACTCCGCTATCTTTAAGCTATTTCTCTTGAAAGCATCCAGAGAACCGGCCTCCACCACCCACTGAGGCAGAGAATTCCACAGACTCACCACTCTCTGTGAGAAAATGTGTTTCCTCGTCTCCGTTCTAAATGGCTTACTCCTTATTCTTAAACTGTGGCCCCCTGTTCTTAACTCCCCCAACATCGGGAACATGTTTCCTGCCTCTAGTGTGTCCAAGCCCTTAACAATCTTATATGTTTCAATGAGATATCCTCTCATCCTTCTAAACTCCAGAGTGTACAAGCCCAGCTGCTCCATTCTCTCAGCATCCCGGGAATTAACCTTGTAAACCTACGCTGCACACCCTCAATAGCAAGAATGTCCTTCCTCACATTAGGGGACCAAAACTGCACACAATACTCCAGGTGTGGTCTCACTAGGGCCCTGTACAACTGCAGCTTTTTTTGTCCATCTTCGGTTTAAACCAGCATCTGTAGTTCCTTCCTACCCAGTTTTAATTTGACATCAAGTTCAGCACAGGTTTCGTGGGCTGAAGGACCAGTGCTGGACTGTTCTATGTTATCAGATGGTAGGTGTCCTTTGTGAATTTTCCCGCTGTTTCCTTTCATTTGCTCAGCAACAAGCTTCCAATAGACATTACCCAGAATCCTCAAAGACTTTGAGGTTGCACAATGGCCACCATTATTCCTTCCGTTTGGAGCTTGTGAATGGCACAGATCTTGACCCTGGCAGGTCACACAATGCCACCTGATGGGTTTTGTCACAACATGGTGATCGGAGATCCCCAGTTGACACCACTCCAGGCATCTGTTTGAAGTAAATATTTTACAAGGCCAGATCATCTTTAAATGGGGTCACTGTGCTTTTCCAAGTAGCCTGTAACACGAGCATGTTGTTTAGAATACAAGGCAATAAAATCATTCCTGAAGACTCGCTCTCGGAAGTATAGTTTACAGACCTTGAGTAAAGAGTGGAAAGCATTTAGAGACTCGTAGAGTTGTACAGCACAGAAACAGGCCCTAAGGCCCACTCCTTCCATAGAAACATATAAACATAGAAAATAGGTGCACGAGGAGACCATTCGGCCCTTCGAGCAAGCACAGGCATTCATTGTGATCATGGCTGATCGTCCCCAATCAATAACCCGTGCCTGCCTTCTCCCCATGTCCCTTGATCCCACTAGCCCCTAGAGCTCTATCCAACTCTCTCTTAATCCATCCAGTGATTTGGCCTCCACTGCCCTCTGTGGCAGGGAATTCCACAAATTCACAACTCTCTGGGTGAAAAAGTTTTTTCTCACCACAGTGTCAAATGGCCTCCCCTTTATTCTAAGACTGTGGCCCCTGGTTCTGGACTCGCCCAACATTGGGAACATTTTTCCTGCAGCTAGCTTGTCCAGTCCTTTTATAATTTTATATGTTTCTATAAGATATCCCCTCATCCTTCTAAACTCTAGTGAATACAAGCTTAGTCTTTTCAATCTTTCCTCATATGACAGTCCCGCCATCCCAGGGATCAATCTCGTGAACCTACGCTGCACTGCCTCAATCGCAAGGATGTCCTTCCTCATATTAGAAGAGCAAAACTGGACACAATACTCCAGATGTGGTCTCACCAGAGCCCTATACAACTGCAGAAGAACCTCTCTACTCCTATACTGAAATCCTCTTGTTATGAAGGCCAACATTCCATTAGCTTTCTTTCCTGCCTGCTGTACCTGTACGCCAAATTTCAGTGACTGGTGTACAAGGACACCCAGGCCTCGCTGTACCTCCCCCTTACCTAACCTAACCCCATTGAGATAATAATCTGCCCCCTTGTTTTTGCCGCCAAAGTGGATAACCTCTATCTATATGTATCTATATTATATCTATATTATCTATATTGATCTATATTATACTGCATCTGCCACGCATCTGCCCACTCACTCAACCTGTCCAGGTCACCCTGCAACCTCATAACATCCTCTTCACAGTTCACACTGCCACCCAGCTTTGTGTCATCCGCAAACCTGCTAGTGTTGCTCCTAATTCCCTCTTCCAAATCATTAATATGTATATAGTAAACAGTTGCGGCCCCAACACCGAGCCTTGCGGCACTCCACTCGCCACTGCCTGCCATTCTAAAAAGGACCCGTTCACTCCTACTCTTTGCTGACTTTTTTGCCCATCTTGCAATAATCCCATTTGCCTGCATTAAGACTGTATACTTTTATGCCTTGGACAGACACAAAAACCTGGATTGACTCAGCGGGGCAGGCGGCATCTCTTACAAACGTAAACAAATTCCTCCAGGTTAGATGTGGGGAGGATGTTTCCTCTGGCTGGGACGTCTGGAACCAGAGTCACAGTCTCAGAGTAAGGAGTTGACCGTTGAGGAGTGGTTCAAAGATTATAAAAAGACATTTGGACAGGTACACAGCCTTAGAGAAGTATGGACCAAATGCAGGCAAATGAGACTAGTGTAGATGGGGCATCTTGACTGGCTTGGATGAGTTGGGCCAAGGGGCCTGTTTCCATGCTGTGTGACTCTATGAACCTATGACTGGGATGAAGAAACATTTCTGCAGTCAGAGAGCGGTAGAATTCTCTCCCCTTGACGCCTTGGAGGTTCAGTCATTGGGTTTTATTCGGAGAGAGATCAATAAATATGGAGCAGTGCAGGAACGTCGAGCTGAGGCAGAAGTTCAGCAACACATTCCCCTAGGTGCTCCAGTTTCCTCCCACATCCTAAAGATGTGCCGACCGGTAGTGACTGGTAAGTGACCGCTGCAAATTAACCCCCCAAGTGTGTGAGTGAGGGGTAGAATTGTGGGGAGTTGGTGAGAATTTAGGGAGAGTTGATTCCAGGGAAGTGAATTGCTCTGTAAGCCGGGATTGGCTGGATGGGCTGAAATGGCCTCCTATATCATGAGGACATATCGACTAGCATGAAGGGTGGAGCGGGTACAGCGAAACAGGCCCCTCGGCCTACCGGGTCCACACCGACCAGTGATCACCCATGCACTAGTTAGATCCTATTTACTAGGGACAATTTACAGAAGCCTACAAACCTGCACATCTTTGGAATGTAGGAGGAAACCGGAGCACCCGGAGAAAACCCACGCAGTCACGGGGAGAACGTGCAAACTCCGTACAGACAGCACCCGTAGTCAGGATTGAACCCGAGTCTCTGGAGCTGGAAGGTAAAACTCTACCGCTGTGCCACAGTGCCTTTAGATAGTTTACTACTTGTCCGATCCCTTATTTTCTCATGTTTATGGGGGAATTTCTGCAGTACACACTTGGCCACTAGTGGTGGGGGGGGGTAACTCTGGAGTGAGCAGATTGCCTGTATGAAGGAGGGCCGCAATCTGGAACGGTGGCAGGGAATGAGGAAGTGGGCAGAAGTTAATGTGTAGGAAGGAATTGCAGGGAAAGTAAATAACGAAACAAAGACTCATGGAGCCCAGGGGGAGAGGTGTCAGATCCGGTCTCAAACTGCTGAGCAAACAAGGAGAGAACAAGCCTTAAAGAATTAAAAGCTTTAATGCACCTGATCTGAACATCTTGCTAATGATCCTGTCGATTATTTCCTGTTTCCCTCCGAGCTGAATCCCCAGCAGGGTTCTTTGAAGTGCAAAAAAAACCAACAGCTCCACTTTGATGTAAACAAAAGCTGGTTGAGCACGGTGCAGCTTCTGCCTGTCATTAGAATATCAGCATCACATTAAGGGCCAGGCCTGGGCCCCTGTCACAAGAGAACAGGTGCAGCCCGCCGTTAACAATCGGCAATCCAGCTCCAAGTTATTCTGCCTCCCACTCGTCACAGTCGTGGAGATGTTCACGTGACCGCCTGATGCCTCCAAAATTAGAGCACGTCAGAGAATTGCATTAACACAGCTTTAGCATCTCTACTCAAAGCCACCATGTTACTTCTTCAAGCCTGGAAGCTTGTAAACGTACCTCAGCCTGAATGCATAATGCAAGCATTGAATGATATATAGGCACAACATGCACTGTGAGTGCTGTGAGCCACACTGTCGCACCATTTAACTGGAACGAGCTTTGTCAAAGGATTTGAACAGCACAAGCTGCATTCCATGTACGGTAACTTTTGCAAATGTTATGGACCAAGGCACCGTGCACACACATGCCTGTCCTCCCTCTCTCGCACTCTTAGAGCACGCCAACAAGGACAGGCATATTCGGACACGGGAGGGATAGATCAGGTCAGAGTCTCTTCCCAGAGTGGGGGAATCGAGGACCAGAGGACATGCGTTAGTGAGGGGGGAAAGATTTAATAGGAACCTGAGGGGTAACATTTTATCACACAAAGGGTGGTGTGTGTATGGAACGTGCTGCCAGAGGAGGTAGTTGAGGCTGGGACTATTGCAATGTTTAAGAAACATTTAGACAGGTACGTACATGGATAGTGTTAAAGAAGGAACTGCAGATGCTGGAGAATCGAGGGTCACACAAAAAGCTGGAGAAACTCAGCGGGTGCAGCAGCATCTAAGGAGCGAAGGAGATAGGCGACGTTTCGGGTCGAGACCCTTCTTCAGACTGATCGGTACATGGATAGCACAGGTTTGGAGGGATATGGGCCAAGCGCAGGCAGGTGGGACTATGACTCTATAACATGTGGGTAGTGCAGGGGCGTAGCTGGTAGACCACTACACTCTCAGACTCTAGCCCCGGAGCACCAGAGAACACCCCTTGGCCACACCATGAAGAAAACTACGCAAGAGACTTTCGATCAGGTTGAACGGGTGAATTTACAGTCCGCCAACACCCACAATCACGCTAACACACACCATTCAACTTCCACTCACAATCAGTCTCACACATACACACTCACTCATACTCTCACTATCTCACTCACACATAGACAGACACACACAATCTCACTCGGGCACACACACACACACACACGGACAAGCACAGAGATATCAAGCCCACAAATGTGACATCAGTGAGACCTAATGCTTTTTTAAAGTTATGTTGTGGTATCGTTAAAAATACTGTGAGACAACTTCTCACTATGTCCTTCTCACTCGTGATCATGGACCCTCGTGATCATGGATGACTTGCCCCCACTCCGGTTCTGTGCATTCTGGGTTACTGATCAGGCCAATGTGGGCCTCACGGACTCGTCCACAGAAGTGAGTAGTGGGTGAGCTTGTGTTGTGGTGATGCCCCTTCCACCACTTCCACTTGGGTCTCTGTGCACTCCCGATCCACGAGCTCGAGGCTTTCAATCGCATCCCGAATGTTTAGTGTAGTTTAGAGGTACAGCGCAGAAACAGGCCCTTCGGCCCACCGAGTCCGCGCCGACCAGCGATCCCCGCACACCAACACTATCCTACACACGCCAGGGACAATTTACATTTATACCAAGTACAACCCTGCACGTCTTTGGAGTGTGGGAGGGCACCGGAGCACCTGGAGAAAACCCACGCGGTCACGGGGAGAACGTACAAACGCCGTACAGGCAGCACCCGTGGTCGGGATCGAACCCGGGTCTCTGGCGCTGCAAGCGTTGCAAGGCAGCAACTCTACCCGCTGCGCCACCGTGCCGTCCTGAATGTACCTTCTCCACTTGGAGTGGCCGTGGGTCAGAGATATCCAGTAGTCAGTGGGGATGTTGCATTTGTTCAAAGGGGCTTTGAGCACATCCTTGAACCTTTTCACCCTGTCCACCTGGTAATCTCTTCCTGCGACAGAACCTGGAATAGGGTGGGCTGTCATGATCAAGCATCTGCGGCCAACACTCCCCAAACATTATTACATCTTGCACACCTCTCACTCTTCATACAACGTAACCTCCCTGCTCCGACAGAAAGGTGTGTAGGAGCAGGGAGGTGAAGTTGTATGCACAGTCAGATGTGTGCAAGTGTTCATAGACGAAGCCCAGGATACCAGAAAGGGCCTGTCCCACTTGGGCGACTCTTTAGGCGACTGCCAGGGAGTCGTTTTAATGCAATTCACCTACGACAGCACATAAGACAACCTACGACATCATACGAGAGCAAAAATGGCCGCCACTGTCGCCAAAAATGTTTCAACATGTTGAAAATTTTGTGGTAGTCGCCCAAAAAATTGCCTAAGTGGGACCGGCCCTTAAGTCTCATTTACCACAGTCCCAGCACTGCCCTGCTACTAGTCAATGTGTCAGAGGGTCAGAGATATCCGTAAGATACGAAGATTTCCCTCCGTAATCTTCTCAGGAAGTAGAGGCGCTGATGAACTTTCTTAATAATTGCATCCGAGAACACAGATGCAATTATTAAGAAAGCTCATCAGCGCCTCTACTTCCTGAGAAGATTACGGAGAGTTGGTCTGTCAAGGAGGACTCTCTCTAACTTCTACAGGTGTACAGTAGAGAGCTTGCTGACTGGTTGCATCGTGGCTTGGTTCGGCAACTTGAGCGCCCTGGAGAGGAAAAGACTACAAAAAGTAGTAAACACTGCCCAGTCCATCATCGGCTCTGACCTTCCTTCCATCGAGGGGATCTATCACAGTTGCTGCCTCAAAAAGGCTGGCAGCATCATCAAGGACCCACACCATCCTGGCCACACACTCATCTCCCTGCTACCTTCAGGTAGAAGGTACAGGAGCCTGAAGACTGCAACGACCAGGTTCAGGAATAGCTACTTCCCCACAGCCATCAGGCTATTAAACTTGGCTCGGACAAAACTCTGAACATTAATATCCCTCCATCTGTTATTTGCACTTTATTAATTTATTAATTCATGTGTGTATCTACGTATATAATTGTAGTCAATGCCTACTATGTTCTGTTGTGCTATGCAAAGAAAGATTTTCATTGTCCTGTCAGGGACACATGACAATAAACTCTTTTGACTTTGACTTGACTTTGAGAGTCCTATTGCACAGAAACAGGCCTTGATGCCCACTTTGTGTACGCCAATCAAGTTGGCATTCTGGGCTCATCCCATTTGCCTGCATTTGGCCCACTGAATCCTTTCCATCCACATATCTATCCAAAGAACCTTTCCAACTCATAGAAACATAGAAAATAGGTGCAGGAGGAGGCCATTTGGCCCTTCGAGCCAGCACCGCCATTCAATAACCCGTGCCTGCCTTCTCCCCATATCCCTTGATTCCACCAGCCCCTGTTCTAACACTCTCTTAAATCCATCCAGTGACTTGGCCTCCACTGCCCTCTGTGGCAGGGAATTCCACAAATTCACAACTCTCTGGGTGAAAAAGTTTTTTCTCACCTCAGTCTTAAATGACCTCCCCTTTATTCTAAGACCGTGGCCCCTGGTTCTGGACTCGCCCAACATTGGGAACATTTTTCCTGCATCGAGCTTGTCCAGTCCTTTTATAATTTTATATAATATTCCTCCTCATCCTTGTAAACTCCAGTGAATAGAAGCCTAGTCTTTTCAATCTTTCCTCATATGACAGTCCCGCCATCCCAGGGATCAATCTGGTGAACCTACGCTGCCCTGCAACTCCTGGCGATATTTCTTCATTATGGAGCAACAATATGATTAAGTAACTGTCGTCTGTACTTTTGCAAACGATCCTACACTCCTGCAAGAAGGCCCTGAAGTCAACTCCTTTTGGAATCTGCGCTTTATTGTGGAGCGTTTAAATTGCCCGTTTATTTACTTATTTGCTCCTTCAGTCTTCTGCCACCCAGGAGTGGCCACAGTCCGCTGTCACGTGGCCAGCTGCCTTTAGCATCTGTTTAAGGAGCTACAGAATATCAATGGAGAGATCCAGTCTTGAGAATGGGCCGCATGTTTTCGCATCTCGCACATTTGGGCGAATGGCAATTTCGCGCTCTGATTAGCCAGAGGACACCCACTGTGCTGTCGCTAAATATCTGGCCTCTGCCCCCCTCCCTCAACATCCCCCTCCCACCGGCCGTCACCTGCCAAACCCTCGGGGGTCGGTTTCGCTGTGGACCATGCAATGCCCCTCCATTCATTAGCACGAGGGGGTCGTGTTTGTGGGGGGGAGCCGGCTGATGAGTGTAGTTATGTATAATGGGGACGGAAAATGATTACTTTAGCTTTGGAGCAGTTCTCAATGTGTGGGTGGTGACTGCGTTTTGCAAAGGAAGGATTTGATTAAGATGATACGTGCAGTGAGATGGATGTTCATTCTGACAGGAATTCACTGTTAGGTTTGCAGATCATAGAGCATTGAACAGTACAGCACTAGGACAGGCCCTTCGGCCCACAATGTCCATGCCGAACATGATGCCAAGACCATCTCTTATCTAGCTGCACATAATCCACGTCTTTTATTGCCTTTATCTTGCACTAAACGGTATTCCCTTTAGCCTGCATCTGTATGGTGGGAATGGGTTGATTGTAATCATGTATTGTGTTTCCACTGACTGGGTAGCACGCAACAAAGCCTTTCACTGTACCTCGGTACATGCGACACTAAACTAATCTAAAATAAACTAAAATAGAACTAAACCTTAGAGACACAAGGAACTGCAGATATTGGCATTTTGAGCAAAATACAAAGTACAAGAGTACGAACTCAGCGGGACAGGCAGCATCTGTGGAGGAACATGGACTGACGATGTCTTGGGATGCTTCTTCAGGCTCATTCTAATATCTCCTTAAGCCCCTGTCCCACTTTCACGACCTAATTGGTGACCTCTGCCGAGTTTGCCCTTGACTCGTACTCGCAGCATGGCTGCCACGAGGTCGTAGGAAGTCTTCGTAACTCTTCCTCGTGCTCGCGAGTGGTCTCCGCGTACTCGTGGCCTCAAGTAGGTCGCGGCGTTTTTTCCAGCCTGATAGAAAATGTCCAGGAGCAAAAAAAAGGTCGTCATGGAAAAAATGGATACTTTTTACTCGTAGGTAGGTCGTAGGTGGGTCGTAGTAGGCCGTGATGGTAGTCGTAGATAGTCGTAGGTTGGTAACTGGCCCGAGAAAAAAATGCAAACATGACATCATTTTATCATGTGATCATTTCCCACTCCTAGCCAGTCGTAGTTGGTCTTAGGCGTGGAAGACTGAGGTTGAGGGGGGTCTTAGGGGGTGGTAGGAGGTCTTTTACTTCGTCTCGGGCCTTCTAAACTCGTGGATTAGGTGGTCCAAGTGGGACAGGCCCTTAGATTGCTCAGTTTCAAACATAGGGAGTAAAAAAACTGAGACCACATCTACACACCTACGATAGATTTCAAGTCTGACAATGTTGGAGGCCACTGGGGAGCAAGAAGTCTCCCTGTCTTGCCTCCAACTTAAGCACTGGGATATTTATGGTAATGCTCGAGTTTTGGAAAAGCTTCATTTTCATGCGGTTTGACAGGGTTAAATCAAGCAAGTGAAAAGACTTTCCTGTCACTTGGATTTAACAGCAAGTTATTATTATTTTATTACCAAACTGTCACAACCATTCTTTCTTTCTCAGATAGCACGATGGCTCCACAAGCTAGTGATGGTCAGTTGAAGAGCAGGAACTGCTTTCAGAGTTTCGATCACCCATGGTTGCGAATCGTGAGCATTGTCCCCCCACTAAAGAAGGGATCTATAGGAAGCGCCATCTCAAAAAGGCAGTTCATATTATCAAAAACCTACACCATACGTCTTCCCCGTGGATTGTCACCTTGTCGTGGTGGAGAAGCTTGTGTGGTCCTGAGATCCTGAGAGCGATGCCGTCTGGAGCTCTGCTCCTGGTAGGGCCACCCATGGCGGTAAGCTGTTGGTCTCTGACAAAGAGCGATCCAACCAAGACCTCAACGGTGGAACAGGCGGAGGACGATGGCTGACCTCAGTGGAGCGTCACAACGGCTGGGAAGGCGGATGAAGGCTGCGGCAGAAAAGGGTCTCCGGTCGTCTTGGACTCCATGCCACTGGATCCTGACCCAGATCTGTCAAGGACCCCACGTGGGGTGGGTCTGTGCACCAGTCTCCCCACGTTAAACAAAGTCACGCACAGGCGTCCTCCATACAGGGAATAGCACCCTGGAGACACCCATGGTCAGACGAAGGGGGCCTAAGACACCACCCTGGTCACACTGTTACCATTGTGAAGAAGGTACAGGAACCTGAAAAACGTGACCTCCAGGTTCAAGAACAGCTTCTTCCCAGCAATCATCCGGCTCTTGAATGTGAAACAGCATTAACCTCAACCAGCAACTTCTATGGACAGTCTTTGCTTGCACTGACTAGAGAATGTTTGCACTGGTACTTTGGTTATAAATGTATTAAATTCTCATTTATTGTATGATATCTATGTGTATTTATAGGCTTGTTATTCTGCTGCAAGTAACACTTTTATTACTCTGTTCTCAGCACATGTGACAATTAAACGCTCTGGACCCTTTATGGTAGTTTAGTTTAATTTAGATATACAGTGCGGAAACAAGGCCATTCGGCCCACCGAGTTTGCACTGACCAGTGAGTCCCCACAAACTAACACTACCCCCCTCACACTAGGGACAATTAATACCAAGACAATTAACCTACAAACCTGCACGTCTTTGGAGTGGAGATCTCGGCGAATACCCACGCAGGTCACGGGGAGAACGTACAAACTCCGTACAGACAGCACCCGTAGTCAGGATCGAACCCGGGTCTCTGGTGCTGTGCCGTACAATTCCCTTAAATCAGCAACTCCTGACTGCACCTCAGATAGTTAACAACGTCTGAACTCGGTTTATGAATCTTTTGTTGTGTGTCAAAGGATTTTCATGTAAGCAAGCACAGAAAAGAAGCATTGCTATCTTTGTCATGTTTGATTGTTTCCATCAATAATTCGCTTCAACTGCCCCATGACATATGGACTAAATAGCAGATCCTGAGAGAAGGTCCCTCTGATATACAAGAAGGGGCAGGAAGGATATATATTTTAAATCTATAATCTTCTGTTCGTACTCCGTCGCCCTGAGGCATTCCAACAGCTTTGAAATCAAGTGCACACCGTTACCAGTGATGTCTCCAGTAACTTCTTCCCTTGATGAAGCTTGCAGGCAACGTGAACTTTGTTCTGGGATACAAGGCGGCTACATTCAATTGAGATCAATTCAGTTTCACGGTAAACCCCTGATGGCATGAATCTAAAGGGATCGCTTTCCCTTGTTGGTGCCGTGTGTCAACATTCAATGGCCCATTAGCCAGTCCTGTCAGGAACACAAACATCCTTGAGAGGGTGTTGAATAGTCTGCCACTTGCTGGCAACCAACCTTGCACTATGTGTGGGACGCTGGTTTAAACCGAAGGTGGACACAAAAAGCTGGAGTAACTCAGCGGGACAGGCAGCATCTCTGGAGAGAAGGGATAGGTGACTCGGCAGGCTGAAGTCATGAATACCTAAGGGAATGGGTGCTAACAGAGTGGGTGCTAACTAGTCTGTGGAATTCTCTGCCTCAGAGGGCGGTGGGGGCCGGTTCTCTGGATACTTTCAAGAGAGAGCTAGATAGGGCTCTTAAAGATAGCGGAGTCAGGGGATATGGGGAGAAGGCAGGAACAGGGTACTGATTGGGGATGATCAGCCATGATCACATTGAATGGCGGTGCTGGCTCGAAGGGCCGAATGGCCTACTCCTGCACCTATTGTCTATTGTCTATTGATGTAATCTCTATTTCCATGCTATATCTCTGAACTAAACAAAACTAAACTTTCCCGCGCTTATAACCAACTGTCTGTAATGAGCCTATTATCAAATAGTATCTCACATATCAGGGATAACTTGGCTATTAAAGGTAAAGAATTCCATCTCTCGGAGATCAGTTGGCGAAGGAAGTATTTTGCCCCGTGGCAGTCAGTGAGATGGAACTGCTCTGATCTCCACTTCAAGGTATGCAGTTGCATTTAATCCCTCAGATATTATTGTCAACATAACCCATCCTTTTGACATCTATTCATCTCAAAGCTTTTGATTTTTAACGGCGTGGAGTTTCAGGACACGGACATTTCCAGGAGTGCTGAGTGCGGGTGAGGCAGAGTTTTAACATGGTTCCTGTTCCCCGGAATGGTTCAGTGAGACGCGGGTCTGAGTCACGGTTTCTTCAACCTGTGCCAAGGCCAGGGCCTGTCCCACTTTCCCGAGTTATTCACAGATTCTCCCGAGTTATTCACAGATTCTCCCGCGTTTTCCCCCTTGATTCAAACTCCCAGGTCCCCACCCCAACCCGCATCACAGGCCTGTCGAGAGAGGGCCTTGTCAGCCTGCCTGCCTCCCCTGACACGAAGCAGGTCCCTCTGAAGATGTGTGTAGGAAGGAACTGCAGATGCTGGTTTAAATCAACCTTTTATTAACTCGTGGACATTTTTCTTCATGTTGAAAAAATGCCCTGACCTACTTGATGCCACAAGTATCTACGACTAGCATCACGGCCTGCTACGACCTCGTGACGACCATGCTGCGAGTATGAGTCAAGGGCAAACTCGGCAGAGGTCGTGAGTTAGGTCGTGAAAGTGGGCTAGGCCCTTTACCATCCCACCATAATAAGTTCAGCGGGGAGGTCAGCTCTAGGTCAAACAGGTGAATGAAATGAGCTCAGACAAAATAAGAAGGGTCTCGACCCGTAACGTCACCCATTCCATCTCTTCAGAGATGCTGCTTGTCCCGCTGAGTTACTCCAACACTTTGTGTCCATCTTCGGTTTACACATCTACACATTTTGTCTGCTCCACTGCGAGATCTCCTCAAGTTATGTCTGCTTTGAAGAAGTTCTCCTCCTCTCCCCGACGAGAGTTCTGCAACACACTCTCTCGCTGCTCCCCCTCTGAGAAGGGTCTCGACCCAAAACGTCACCCATTCCTTCTCTCCAGAGATGCTGCCAGTCTCGCTGAGTTACTCCAGCATTTTGTGTCTACCATTCGATTTAAACCAGCATCTGCAGTTCCTTCCTACACACATCTTCAGAGGGACCTGCTGTGTGTCAGGGGAGGCAGGCAGGCTGACAAGGCCCTCTCTCGACAGGCCTGTGATGTGGGTTGGGGTGGGGACCTGGGAGCTATTAGCAGCCTCTGCTATGGCTGGGGCTACGGATCAGTGCCAGAAGAAATGTCGGTGACATAACCAGATGTGTCAACGTGCTCTGCTTTTGATTAAATGTTTTTTAATTACTAGATTCAGCCTCCACAGGCACAAAGGCGATGCTTTTGCACTATGTGAATACTAATGGATACACAAAAGTCTATGCATTCATCTTACGTGACATGTTCATAGAGCCATAAGCACTCAATGGCGCTGCCTAATAGCTCCAGTTTCCCAGGTTCAATCCCGACCTCCGGTGCTGTCCCTGTGGTGTTTGCATGTTCTCCCTGAGGACCTCTAGTGCTTTATCCCTGTAGCCCAGGAGGCTGAGGTGTGATCGTATAGAGGTGTATACAATCACGAGGGGAATAGATAGGTGAATGCACAAAGCCTTTTTCCTAGAGTTGGGGAATCAAGAATTAGAGGGGATAGGTTTAAGGTGAGAGGGGAAAAATTTAATAGTCATCTAGGGGGCAACCTTTTCACTCGGAGTGTAGGCAGTTGAAGCAGGTACGATAACAACATTTTAAATACACTTGGACAGGTACATAGATAGGAAATGTTCAGAGGGATATGGGCCAAACATGGGCATATGGGACTAGCTTAGATGGCTTATCATGGTTGGCATGGACACATTAGGCCAAAGAGCCTGTTTCCATGCTCTGGTTTGGTCTGGTACTTTATTTGCAACATGTACCGGTGCAGTGAAATTCATTTTTGTATCCAGATCAGCACAAGTATCGCTATACAAAAGCGCTTATGAATCTTTGAATCACTTCCCTCTGGAAGGCGACTCCGGTCAAAGCTGCCATAAAAACAGATTTTTTTCCACGAGCAGTAGCTCTACTCAATAACCAAAAAGGACGCTCGCACTGCAAAGTCCTCAACCAGTTGGGCATTACGGGGCTGGCAAAGAAGAGGGCCATTCGATCCGCAAGCAAAGCCGCAGAGAAAGCCACGAGGTGGCTTTGGATTAAGAGGGCTGATCCGTGGGCGGTTGCTGCTGGGACGCAAGTCGGGGCTTGATCAACCCCGGCTGGGTCGCCTGGGCGATGGTGTCTGATGTTGTGATACCCGAAACACCCGATGACCCCAGGTCACATCACTGAGGATGTGTCCCAGCGCATCTAGAAGATGTATCTTTCACACAGAGAGGCATCTCCGATACAGCGCAAGTGTACCTACGACAGGATACAGCGGTGACCGCGTGGGTTTCCCCCGGGTGCTCCGGTTTCCTCCCACATCCCAAAGACACGTGCGGGTTTGTAGGTTAATTGTCCCCAGAGTGTCTGGAGGGAATTGGTGGGAATGTGGGGAGAATGCCTCATTGAACACACTTCTATTAAACCCAGCAATTTCTGCACATCCCCCAGTATCCTGTGTGGAGTAAACAGCCAGGTGCACAATATTCCTTTATATTTTGTATTGGGTTTTTTTTGCAAGCTTTCTTTCAAATTTTTGCAATGTAAATAAATTTCCTACAAAAATCGCCTTCCCTAACAATTGTTCATGTGGACTGGACAGGAACAATTTGTAATCATATTAAATAGACACAAAACACTGGAGTAACTCAGCAGGACAGGCAGCAAGCAGCTCTGGAGAGAAGGAATGGGTGACGTTTCGGGTCGAGACCCTTCGTCAGCCTGAGAGTCAGGGAGGGGGGCAACTGCCCAGGGAGGGACCATATCTTTAATTGTCTCGACCAGAAACGTCACCCATTCCTTCTCTCCATAGATGCTGCCTGACCCGCTGAGTTACTCCAGCATTTTGTGTCGATCTTCGCTTTAAACCAGCATCTGCAGTTCCTTCCTGCACATGTGATCATCTTAATGCAGGCATGGATTGGAGCTCCCAGAGGAAATAGTGCATGTAGATACTCAGTCACCCAAGTGGAATCTTAAACCATTGAGTACATTATGCAAGAAACTTCAAATATATTACATGTTCACCACAGTGGCCACGAACACACACACTGACATTTTACATTAGACCGTTGAAGGGAGCCATCAGATCCTGTCAGATCTCCTGGCTCTCGCTAAACCTTTGAGCGAGCCACAGAGTGGTACAGCACTCACACGCACCCTGCAGCCCATCTTATAGTTTTAGTCTCGTTTAGTTTAGAGACACAGCGCGGAAACAGGCCCTTCGGCCCACCAGGTCCGTGCCGACCAGCGATCCCCGCACACCAACACTATCCTACACCCACTCGAGACAATTTATACATTTACCAAGCCAAAGAACCCGCAAACCCGTACGTCTTTGGAGTCTTAAGGGCCTGTCCCACTGTACGAGGTAATTCAAGAGTTCTCCCGAGTTTCCCCTGATCCGAACTTGGAGAATTACGGTAATAGCCGCACGTAGGTACTCGGGGCTCTCGTGGACATTTTGCAACATGTTGAAAAACCTTCACGAGCTTACCGCGTTCCCCAAGTGCCTGCCGTTAGCGTTACGAGCCGCTAAGAGACGTCCCCGAGCTCCGACGTAACCGCTACGTACATTCCACGTGCTTACCACGAGTTTGATTCTTTTTTAAACTCGGGAGAGCTCTTGGGTAAACTCCTATAGTGGGACAGGGCCTTTAGTTTAGAGATACAACATGGAGAATAGCCGAAGACAGACACAAAATGCTGGGATAACTCAGCGGGACAGGCAGCATCTCCGGTGAGAAGGAATGGGTGACGTTTACGGTCGAGACCCATCTTCAGATTGAGGGTCCTACGCATGGAGACGAGCTCTTCGGCTCACTGAGTCCATGCTCAAAATGGATCACCCGTTCGCACAGTAGTTCTGTGTCCTGGCTCACTGAAGTCAGGAGTCATCTTTGTGTCATCTGCAAATTTGCAGATGACACAAAGCTGGGTGGCAGTGTGAACTGCGAGGAGGATGCTATGAGGATGCAGGGTGACTTGGACAGGTTGGGTGAGTGGGCAGATGCATGGCAGATGAAGTTTAATGCGGATAAATGTGAGGTTATCCATTTAGGTGGCAAAACAGGAAGGCAGATTACTATCTGAATGGTGTCAAGTTGGAAAAGGGGAAGTACAACGGGATCTGGGGGTCCTTGTACATCAGTCTATGAACGTAAGCATGCAGGTACAGCAGGCAGTGAAGAAAGCTAATGGTATGTTGGCCTTGATAACACGAGGAGTCGAATATAGGAGCAAAGAGGTCCTTCTGCAGTTGTACAGTGAGACCACACCTGGAGTATTGTGTGCAGTTTTGGTCTCCTAATTTGAGGAAGGACATTCTTGCTATTGAGGGAGTGCAGCGTAGGTTCACGAGGTTAATTCCCGGGATGGCGGGACTGTCATATGTTGAGAGAATGGAGCAGCTGGGCTTGTACACTCTGCAATTTAGAAGAATGAGAGGGGATCTTAATAATCTTATATATTGAAACATATAAGATTATTAAGGGTTTGGACATGTTAGAGGCAGGAAACATGTTCCCGATGTTGGGGGAGTCCAGAACCAGGGGCCACAATTTAAGAATAAGGGGTAAGCCATTTAGAACGGAGATGAGGAATAACATTTTCACACAGAGGGTTGTGAATCTGTGGAATTCTCTGCGGTGGAAGCCAATTCTCTGGATGCTTTCAAGAGAGAGTTAGATAGAGCTCTTAAAGATAGCGGAATCCGGGGATATGGGGAGAAGGCAGGAACGGGGTACTGATTGGGGATGATCAGCCATGATCACAGTGAATGGCGGTGCTGGCTCGCAGGGCTGAATGGCCTACTCCTGCACCTATTGTCTATTGTCTATTGTTCAAAACGGGAATGGGGCAAAAGATTGGAAACTATCGACTGGTTAGTCTGCTTTCTGTGGTTGGTAAGATTTTGCTCAGGTTGGTAAGTGTCCATTATTAAGGTCGAGGTTTCTGAGTACCAAGATGCACATGATTAAAATGGGCCGAAGTCAGCATGGCTTTGTGAAGGGGAGATCTTGTCTAAGAAATCATTTGGAATTTTTTGAGGAAATTAATAGACAAAGAAGAGTTAGGGGACATAGTTGACTTGGATTTTCAGAAGGCTTTTGATAAAGTGCCTAATGTACTCAAGGGGCTGTCCCACTTGGGCGACTTAATTGGCGAGTTTAGAAGAGTTTGAAAAAATGACATATTGAAGTCCTCCTTCGACTATGTTGAAGACCAGCTTCGACTAGCTACGACTAACTTCGGGAAAATTGGACACCGAATAGTGGAGAGTGAAGCCGACCTCCTTCGATCTCCTTCGACCTCCCTTCAACTATGATGAAGACTATCTTCGACTACTCTTGATGACCTACGACTAACATGATGACCTCCTACGACTAAACCTACGAGTAAAAAGAGTATCGATTTTTTCCATGGCGACCTTTTTTTACTCGCGGGCATTTTTTAACATGTTGAAAAAAACGGAGCGACCTAGCTGAGGCCTCGAGTACACGGGGAACACTCTTGAGCGTGGAGGAGAGTTACGAAGACCTCCTCTGACCTCGTGTCGACCATGCTGCGAGTATGAGTCAAGGGCAAACTCGCCAGAACTCGCGGGTTAGGTCGTCCAAGCTGAGAATCCATCGTGTTGTAGTGAAGATGGAATGGCTGAATGGTACAAATGG